>CM064513.1:26254454-26271954 GCA_032716605.1 Paralithodes platypus | reverse complement strand
AGAGAAAAGCAGACAAATAGAGAGAGAGAGAGTACAAAGGAAATCAAGCAACAACAGTTCTAGTGACCCTTCTAGGCTACTTGTCCTCCAAAACACTGAGGATCAAGTGTCCAAACAGTGGTTTAGAGTGGGTAAGGGAACATTGAAAAGGGAACTACTGCCCTTGAACTAATGTCCGTGGCAGGATTAGGAAGTTAGTAGGGGACAGATGGGTTAGTAACTGATGGGAGGATAAAATAAAATTGTTCATTTACAAACGCAGTCAGTCGCGGGTTTGATGCGAGATATTTGTCTAGGCGAAGTTTAAATTAATCAACGGTGGTGCAGTCTATGACATCTCGGGGAAGCCCATTCCATAAGTTGACAATTCGATTGAAGAAGGAATTCTTAGCTTCGTGCGAGTTAAAAGATTTACCAATAATTTTGCAACCGTTTCCCCGCGTGTAATTAGATTGGTCGATAGTGAAGTACTTACTACAGTTCATATTGTCAATGCCTTTGATGATTTTGAACACTTGAATTAAGTCACCTCTTAATCTGCGCTGGGTTAAAGGAAATCGATTTAATTCTCTAAGACGCTCCTCGTAAGGTTTGTTCTTTAGGCTAGGTATAATTTTGGTAACTCTACGTTGAACTCGTTCTAGCTTGTCTATATCTTTTTGGTAATAAGGGCACCAGGATTGAACGCAGTATTCAAGCAGAGGGCGGACTAAGGAATTGTAAAGGGTTAGGATAACGTCTTTGGATTTATGCTCAAATGACCTAACTATAAAGGCAATTATTTTGTTTGCCTTTCTTAACAACTTCTGAACATTGTTGGCTCGGTTTTAGGTTACTCGATATTGTTACTCCCAGATCGGTTTCTCTGTTTACATTCTTAAGCTGAGTGCCATTCATCAAATAGTTTGCTTTCTCATTTTGGTATCCGATATGTAGTACTTTACATTTATCCTCATTGAAACTCATTTGCCAAATTTGGGCCCAACATGACAACTTATCTAGATTGTGTTGCATATCGTCAACTTGTTCTTTTGAGAGTACACTATTTGCAATTTTTGTATCGTCAGCAAATGTTGAGATTGTACAGGTGAGACCCTCATCTATGTCGTTGATGTAAAGCGTTTTATTTACCTTGAGTTTATCTAAACAATTCAATACTTCTCTCACTGTAACGGTGATATTGCTTAGAACATCTGAATTATCAATCTGAATCGGCGATGGTGTAGAGATATCACCGAGTTCTTCTGTTGTAAAAACTGATGCAAAGAAGGTATTGAGGGCATGACTCATTTGTACTTCGTCTTTGGTGTATTCTCCATTTTCATCGACTAACGGTCCAACAGTTGAAGTAACTACTTTTTTCTTTCTGATATAACTATAGAATTCTTTCGGGTTTGGTTTACTTCGATTCGCAATATGTAACTCCAGGGTCTTTTTACTTTGCTTAATTAACTTTTTTTGGCTTTGCGTCGTAGCTCTACAAATTTCACCCGTTCTTCGTCATTTTGTAAGGATTTGAATCTATCATTAGCAAACTGTTTAGCAAGCAGACAGTTTTAAATATCTTTATTCCACCATTTGGGCTTATTATTAAGGCCTGGACGCCGTATTTTCGATGGTATGCAGTCCTGCACTGCTTTTAGGTAAGTGGTTTCGAATAATTCCCAAGATGTATTTATGTCGTTATTGTTAATTAAAAAGCTCCAGTCAGTTTCTTTAAACATAGCTCTAAGTTTATGAAAGTTTGCTTTCTTGAGATGAGAGAGAGAGAGAGAGAGAGAGAGAGAGAGAGAGAGAGAGAGAGAGAGAGAGAGAGAGAGAGAGAGAGAGAGAGAGAGAGAGAGAGAGAGAGAGAGAGAGAGAGAGAGAGAGAGGGAGGGAGGGAGGGAGGGAGGGAGGGAGGGAGGGAGGGAGGGAGGGAACACATATAGAAAAAGAGAGAGCATATTAAGGGAGTAGGTGTTATAAATTTGTTTATCTATGTCTTTATTTACTATTGTTTAAGTTTCCTCCATAGGCCTCCATCAAGCTTAATCAATTATCTTCAAGATTCACCTTCCAAATTAATGTTTATATTTTTCGGTAGAAGGCCTGTTCCTCCAAAAATACAGTCTCGCTATCGTTCGCCGAGAAATAATCTGCACCTAAACGTTACGAAAGCTATAAAACAAAATGGGACGACAAATTTTATAATCGACAGACTAATGCGACGAACGTCTTAAAGTGTCAAAACAAATAGGGCTAAATATGAGGGAGAATGGGGTCCAGAAAAGCAAACTAGGCCCCTCCCCCCCTCCCCTTAACACCTTTACTACCGGGGCTTTCCTTTTAACTTTAATCTGGCTAATGTTAGACGATTTTATTCAGTTTATAAAAGGGCCTCCAGCAATTAACAGGCTTCGAACTGTTTCACTTAACCCTTTTACTACCACAGATCCTTCATAAACTACACAAAATCGTCAAAATATAGCATCTCTCATACCAAGGAAGCGAGGGAGTGAAAATACATGAGTTACGTTTCATTGATCGTCTAAGTTATGGCTTCAATCCTTCCCCAGCTGTCCTATTGATCCTTCAGCCATAAACAATTCCCAGTGGTGTTAAAGGGGAGATGGGCGTATTTATTTGCTTATTTATGTATATATTAACTATTTGTTTAGCCTCCTCCGTCGACCTCCATCAAGCTTATAAAAACACCCGCCCAAGACCCTCCTCCAATATAAATTTGTACATTTTTCGATAGAAAAATGTCCCACCGAAGGCTGGTTCCTCGGTATCGCTCACCAGGAAAAATCAACACCTAAATGACACAAAAAGTCTTAATATTGACAAAGGAATGGGAAGATTGGTCTTAAAATCGCCAAACTAATGGACGTTCGGTCCATTAGTTTGGATCTTAAATCTAAAAACTTATGGGGCTAAACATGAGGAAGAAGGGGGACCAGAAAAATGGCCCATCTCCCCTTAAGTAAAGTCGATTCCTTACAATCTATTTTGATCCTATGACTGATTATGTTATATTTCAGCTTTGTTTCCTAAGGGATATTGTATTCTGCTTTGTGCAGTCACTGACAACAAATGGTAGACCCCATGTTTTTCTTATAACTATCAGGATGGATTATTTTTTTCTGGAACTTAGTTTTCAATAAATCGTATATACTGTTTTGTAATTTATGTATAGCAAATCATAATCATAAATTTGCTTGCAGAGATATTCTTCCATTATTAGAAATAGGTGAGGTTCACGATATATTATGAATGCCTATACAGTTTAGGACACAAATGCTGATCATAAATGTTCGAAGATCTCCTGTACTAAATCGAATCTTCTCATATATACAGTATATATATATAGATGTGTCTTTAACCAATATTTATTTCGGAATTCGTTTGTATTTGCTGATCGTATTGTACACTCGGATACCATGGTCTTTAGCCCACTCACACAAATTAATGGACTTCACCTATTTCTAATTATGGAAGCATATAGCTGGAAACGAATTTACGCATAAAATATTCTATAAATCAACTACAAAACTATATATAATAAATATTGGAAAGCAAGTTCTATCCAAAAATCAATCTAGACCGCTATAATTGCATAAAGTAAAACATAAGGGGTCCACAAATTATTATGAGTGGGCTGGATACTATGGTATGCGAGTGTACATTGGATGAAGATTAAACAAGTTCATGTTAATTTATACAAACAGAGAACATTGCTACAAACGTTCTTAAAGATTACAATATGTTTCCACTAAATTCGTTCATCAGGATGCATGGTTATCCCTTTTGATATTCTGATAGTGGGTTGGTGATAATATGAATTATGTTTTTGTATCCAATTTCGATAATCCAGAAGGTTGACAGACGTTTCTCGTGTAATACTCAACGCTGATTCTACACATTGGAATATGGCATTTACAAATGGACATTTGCTATTTATATCATCTTTATATTAGATTACACCGAATGTCGTAATTCGTATTTTTTTACCAACAAACTTTACTTCTAAACTGAATTAATTAAATCAACAAATACATGTGGCACTCCAAAGACTGGAACCTAGGATACTCACACTGAAACTCCACGCATTTATGCATTAAGCTATCAGAACTAATGAGGCTAAACATGAGGGAGAAGCGCTCCCTTCCCCCCCCCCCCCACTTAGATATGATTTGTTATGTTTATTCTCGATTAATAATAAATAACCAAACCTAATATGCCATATAAATAGAACAACAACACATCTCCATACATATGAAAGCTCCAAACCTTTATAGAAGACAAATATACAATACCATGGTAACTTTTGTGTTTCTTTCCGGTCGAGTTGAGAGGAAACGGGAGATTATCCAGCCCCGAGCGCTTCTTTTATCTCTGGGTTTCTCCTCAGATGGCTACTGGAGAGAGAGAGAGAGAGAGAGAGAGAGAGAGAGAGAGAGAGAGAGAGAGAGAGAGAGAGAGAGAGAGAGAGAGAGAGAGAGAGAGTACAAAGGAGTACAAAGGAAATCAAGCAACAACAGGTCTAGTGACCCTTCTAGGTTGCTTGTCCTCCAAAACACTGAGGATCAAGTGTCCAAACAGTGGTTTAGAGTGGGTAAGGGAACATTGGAAAGGAAACTACTAAAAGATGAGAAAAGATGAGAAAACTAAAGGATGAGAGAGAGAGAGAGAGAGAGAGAGAGAGAGAGAGAGAGAGAGAGACAGAGAGACAGACAGACAGACAGAGACTGCAGCACAAACTAGACCATACCACTGACTCTACAGGTACCCCTATCTTCTCTTTCCCCTCCTATGCCTTGTGTCTGTCCAACTCCTGAGGTAGATCCCAGTAACATTCATCACTTTCTTCTTAGTCTTAGAGAGAGAGAGAGAGAACAAGCGGGGAAGAATATTTTATACATTGGAATATTAAATTTCGGCCAGTTCGGAAAAGAAGGAAGAGGTCGTATTATTTATTGTAATTTTTAGTATCAGACAAGGACAAAAGGACAAATGTGTGTGTGTGTTTGTGTGAGTGTGTTAATAGTCACTATAAAATTGCTCTATCATTTCGGAGATCATTCCTTTATACTTTAGAGATCTGCTCCTCCCGGCTCTACCTGCCATCTGTACTTTGTAAACCAAACTATTCGAGGGGGTAACACTTTCCTCCAGGAAATCAAGCTGACCGTCATGGACAGGAATAATTGAACACCTCTTCATGATAATATCAAGACAGTGAACGTTGACTTGCAAGATCAATAATACGTTTGCTATGGCTCTTCAATATTGTCAAAATACTTCGTTTGTATCATAATTGTTCGTATATGCTGCATAGATATTTAAGTCCACGGCCGTACACTCTCAACCCATAATAATATATAAACCTTCATATACAAACTCTGAAACATTCGGGATACTATACAACACTGAAATATGTAGAGTTTCTTCTCGATGCATTTTAAAATGGTTCATGGGTGTAACATCTCAAGGTAGATGTTTAAATCGTCTTAACCGTTTCAAGCTCCAATACGCATTTATATTCTGTTTCCTGGTAATTATTAGACGATTTTATTCAGATTAGGAGGGTATATGGAAGTCAGAGGGTTGATTGAGATAGTTTACACCTTTTAAATACCCACAGATTCTTCCTAAGCTGCATAAAATCGTCTAATGATAGCCAAAATACACTGCTAAAACGCGTCAGAGCTTCAAGTGGTTAATATATTATCTTGGGACATCCATTAAGTTCCTACGTTTTCTGGCATTTCGTAAAAAAAAAAAAAAAAAAAAAAAAAAAAAAAAAAAAAAAATTGTTTTAACCACTTGTCCCTCTGTGTACCCCTATCCCCACAGCACTTACGGTGTGGAATGTTTTATGCATATTCTATTATAATGTGGTTCCAAGTATATACAATTTGTGTTCATTATATTTAAATGGATTACATAATATATACATTTATTGGAAGGATATAACAGGGTAAGTATTCGTTTTTTTGTTTACTCTCTCTCTCTCTCTCTTTCTGTTTCTCTCTCTCTCTGCTGCAAATAAAGCTAACAAAGCCTTGGGATTTATCAACAGAAATGTTACCATTAAATACGTGAACATTATTTTGCCGTTATTCAAAATCATTGTTAGACCCCATCTTGATTATGGCGTTCAGTTCTGGTCCCCCTTATTTCAAGAAAGACTTGGGAAAACTTGAATCCGTGCAGCGTAGAGCAACTAAGCCAATCCCCTCTCTGAGAAACAAGCCATATTATGAAAGATTAAATCAATAAAATGTGTTCTCGCTAAAGAAAAGGAGGTTGCGAAGCCAACTTACCGAAAGTTTTAAGATACTTCAAGGATTTGACATAGTAAATATCAGTGCACTGTTCACGATTAATAACAATGCTGCAACCCGAAGTAATGGAATGAAATTAATTATAAAGAAGGCATATCTACAGTAGATGTGACACAACATTTATTTACATACAGTGTGGTTAAAGAGCGGAATAGGTAACCAAGGGAGGTGGTCGACAGTGATTCAATTGATACGTTTTAGAAGAGACTGGATGCTCATCTGATGGAGATTGGATTACTATGAATTATTCAGTAGTTATGTGTAATTTCCCTTTAAAACTAGTTACATTTCTATACTCTATAAAACCTTTCCTTGTGGGCATTTCCTGACCCATAAGGTTACATTTCATCCTATTTTCCGTTACGGCTTTTTAGCCGGAGGAAGCGGAGGGTTGGGAGAGAGCCATCTACTGTACTGCCTTTTTCTTCTTAAGGCCGGACCATTTAGTTGGGACCACAAGGTCTGTGTGGTCTGAGTATTTGTGTAACTCTCTCTCTCTCTCAGCAGTAGTATCGGTGGAACCTTTTTCACATATAAAATATGTTCTACCTGGAACAAACTTAATAGTTGTAAATAGTTCTTCAGTAGAGCAGTTCAAGTAGAGAGTAGATAGTATTTTGCACACTCTGTAAAGAGTGTAGTTCACTAAACAGCCTCTCTCCTTCCACCGACTTCTAGTATCTCTTCGGCATGGACCGCAAGGTCTCTGAGATACTAAATATTCCTTGTAATTCCCGCCCCCCTATCTCTCTCTCTCTCTCTCTCTCTCTCTCTCTCTCTCTCTCTCTCTCTCTCTCTCTCTCTCTCTCTCTCTCTCTCTCTCTCTCATGTTGTATGTATTGGTCTAGGCACCCTCACTCTGTAGTAGTTAAAGAGTAGTGAGTAGATCCGGAGAGGGTATACAGATTATGATAATAAACTCTACGGGGATTGCATATCTCCGTACACCGATGTGATAAAATATAGCAGCAAAAACTCAAACTTTGATATCGCTAATAACCATCCCTAAGACTCCGTAAGTACCCATGTTATGTCTCATGTTCCCTATTCGCAAGGGTTTGAAGGCTGGAGGAACACAAGCAGACATGCTATTCAATTTTTTTTTTTTTTTTTTTAAGAGACAATGAACGGAGGAAGGAAAAACACAGATAAAACAAAAAGGTCCATGTGCCTAAAGGCATCCTCCATTCATAAAATGTTTGTAACAACTGGATTTAAATTTTGTAGATTGTAAGTTTGTGGAAAGCCACTCGAGGGAAGTGAATTCCAAAGAGTAGTAGTTCTAGGGATAAATGAATTTTGATAAGCAGAAGTTCTGCATTGTGGAGGAGAAAGTGTAAATTCATGGGCGTTCTCAGCTGCCCTAGTTCTACGGGGAAAGATGTGGAGAGGCGGCACAATTGAAGCAAGTTCCTCGGAACAATTGCTGTGAAAATATCTGTAGAATAATGCAAGGGATGCAACGTTTCTTCGTATGGATAATGTAGGAAGGTCCTGTGTGATTGCAGGGTTATTGATTAATCTAATAGCTTCATTTTGAATTTTGTCCAACTGCCTCAATGCAACCACTCCACTTCCACTCCACAGAGGTGAACAGTAATCCATCTGAGAACGCACATGACTTTTATATATTACGGCCAACTGCTCGTCAGTGAAAAATTCTCGAACTCTGTACAGGAGTACCAGTTTTTTAGAGGCATTCTTAGCAATGCCTCTAACATAATGTGTCCAGCTCAAGTTAGTAGTTAATGTTACACCGAGAATGTCAATACTAGGGGAAGTGGGAATATTTACATCATTAAAAAATATATGGGAGTCAGTGAGATTCTGTCGGTTAGAAAATTGAATGTACTTGGTTTTCTGTGCATTAAAGGAAACTAGATTCTTTTGTCCCCATTCATTAATTCTAGAAAGGTTCAGAGAAATTGCAGTGTTTATTTTTGAATTTATAAGAACGGGTTGGGTGAAAGAATTGGTAAATGTGAAGGAACTGTGGAGTGTTGAGTCATCTGCGTAGGAATGTATTGGATTATGAGTGGTAGATATGAGATCATTGATATAAATGAGGAACAGAGTTGGGGCCAAAACTGATCCCTGGGGAACACCAGCATTTATTGAGTGAAATTGAGAATAAAGGTCATCTACCATTACACGTATTTTTCTGTTATGAAGATAAGAAGAAATTAGTGGAACTAATGATGCAAGGCTGTAGTGTGACATCTTCGACAATAAGGATTGATGCCAGACTCTATCAAATGCCTTTGATATAATTATCCAGTGCTATTGTATGTGTTTCACCATGTTGGTCTGTAGCTTGGTTGATTTGATGCGTAAGAAGGCAAAGAATGTCTGCAGTTGATCGACATCGTCAAAAACCATTTTGCCTATCACTGATTAATTTATTATTCTCAAGATGCTTAATTATGTGATTATTTAATATAATTTCAAAGACTTTACCAAGAGTGGAAGTAATAGCTATTGGTCTGTAGTTTGATGGATCTGAAGAGGCACCTTTTTTAGGAACTGGATGGATGTTTGCTTCTTTCCAGGGTACTGGGAAGCATGAGGTATGAGTACACAGACGGACACAATTTGCCAATACAGGAGCGAGCACCAAGGAGCAATTTTTAAGTACTATTGGAGGAATTTCATCTGGACCAGGAGCCTTATCTACTGAGAGATTCTGCAAAATAGTTTTGACATGTCTGGTGTGGATCTTAAGTGAGGGAATTTCAGGCGAATTAAAATTAAGTACAGGGACATCTTGATTTATATTTTCATCTAAGGTTGAGTTGGTTTAGAAAAAATCCGCAAGAAGGTTAGCTTTACCTCGTGGGTCACTTACAAGATTGCCAGTCAGGGATTTTAATGGTGGAATGGATGAAGCAGTAGTGAAGTTGGATTTGAATGAGTTAAGAGTAGACCAAAATATTTTGTTATCATTTGGATTATTTAGAAGTTTATTTGCCTGCTTGTGGAGAAAGTTTGATTTAGTTAGGTTTAATATATTGGTTGTTAAAAATAAGTCCAGTAGGTGGGAATTATGATTAGGATTATCTGGTACACGGGTGGGTTGGTTGACTAGTTGAGTGAGAATAAATGAGTCTGCAAATAGCTTATGGACATTAAAATCACAGTTATTTCAGAAGAAGCATTAAAGTTGAGGACACTGAGTTGTGAGGACAGAGAATCAAAAAGACTTTGCTCTGGAGGAGTATTTGGGGAACGGTAGATGCAACATATGTATTTAAATTTACCAGCAGAAATTAATTTGTATATAGAATAATCAAAATAGGGACAATTGAAACTAGTAACCTCCTCCAGGGCAATTTCAGATTTTGCGAAGCAATATACACCTCCTTTAGGTCTGAAATTGTGGAGCAGTTGATAACCTGGAAAATTAAATCTAGACGTGTCAGATGTGGATGTTATTTGAGTCTCTGTCAAATAAAGGAGAGTAGGGGATTCTGCTTGAAGAAATTGGTGTACAGAATTGATGTTAGAGTGAAGTCCCCTTATATTGCTAAAGAAAAAGCTGTACCGACGAGCAGCTTTGGGACGTTGCAATGCTCTTGACACAGTCGCATGATGACGACCGGGAGGGCCCTGTGTCGATGACCCAACCCTGCTGGGGGTGGATATCCGAGGGACCACCAGGTTTGCTCTTAACAATTGTACTGCCATGATTTATTAGGTAAAGGTGTATGGTGTTACATGTATGATATGTAGTGGGAACAGTAGTGTTTTATGGATAGAGGATAGCGATGTAGGGCAATGTCGTGAAGTTGGATGTGTATGTTATATAAAGAGGGTTTTCCTGATACCCCTGATGTGTGAGGCAGAAAAATATGTATCCAGCTACCAAGGCCTGGGAGAGAAAATGGAATTCAGGCTATTACCTGAATCTCCCGAAACCTTGGCGGTAGTACTTCCCTGGGAGGGGCTGCCTAGCCCTACTACTACTAAGCCTACATAGCCTATATAAAAGTATATGACAACAGATAAAACAAATACAGCAATGATTTGTTTTTTACATTTTCTCTCATTAATTACATTCTATCCTGTGCCTCTCATATTCCTTAATACACAGTAGTCTACATTCATTCAGTTGACATCCACCTAACATACTATTTATTGACTAATATTAAGGTCAATGTATCCATAAATAAGCTAATACTGTCCGTGCCTCCTTATAAAATAACTAGATTTGTGTAATGTATTTTCCTATCGTTTCGTGTTTAGTCTGTTTTCCTTTCGTTTCGTTCTTTGGGATAGTATCATTGCCATATAAGTATTCCATTTACTAATGCGACCATATTTATCTTACTCATGAAAAATACAGCATATAACCTGGTATCTCCCAGTAACCAACTTATCTGTTTCGTATTATGTTTGTTTCTCCGTGTCCACCCCTCAAAAAAGAAGATAAGGGCAAATCCAATTACCTTCCCCAGGCTTGTTTTGATCCCGCGGCGGCTGACGTACGACGTGTTTGTTTACGTTCTGGCGGCACCGTGGAGTACGACACTTTGAACGGATCTCGGGTTTCACAGACTGAAACCACTCCTCAGACTGATTATACTCCTACCGTAAGTAAACCTACCTTAATATTGGGATATTGTGACATTCAGCTTAATTTGGATTTTTTAACATTTTCGTAAGTATTCCTCTGTAATTTTACGAACAATTGATATAGCATATGGCCAGTAAATTTTTCAGACAAACAAATTTGATAATCTGATAACCTTCATAGCATAATAGTTACTTTAGTATGAAAGTATTGGTTAGCGATGACCATTGCATTGGGTTAAAATTATATGTTCAACCTTTCACAAATCGATTGTTGACAAATGTGTTTTTCTTCCTAAGTAAATTGATGTTACCTAAAATAATTTGACAGAAAAAAAAGTATATGGTTAAAGCACACTAAGCAGTGTACCTAACCAAACTAAATCAACCAAATCCAAATTCAACCCGAATTAATAAAAACAAACCAAAAATGTTGCATGCAATAGCCGAGAGAAATGCATTAAATAAAAGATCTTCAGTAATATCATATCATCATATTGATATTTTATAACAAATCAGTTATCCAGCACAAATACTGTACTTATACACGGAAAGAGAGAAATGCACCAAGCCAAGGGGGTACTCTGAGCCTGCCCTGCCTAAGCTTGAACTCTCTCAACTACCCTCTCACCCCTCCCCTCTCCCCCCACGCCCACCGAGGCTTAGTACCGTAACTTAGACGATCAATTGGACGTAAATACCGAAGGGCCCACGGCTCCTGGCGTTTACTGCCGCGATTTATCGGTCTCGGCTCCCCGGGAATTTGAAGTAGGGGGAATTTTTCGGTTCGGCGATAATGTTTTTAAGGCTTGTTTATTGGACTGCTTGCTTGCTTGCTTTAACACTTTGATTACGATAACTTTGTGTTTTATAGATTTTTTTCTGGCAGTTAGGGATCCCTTGGGATTAATTATATTTATTGTTCTATTGCCGGACACCTTACTCCCCTTTATTAAGTTGGCCATGTACAAAACACCCCCAAGCGGATTTGTCCCCCATGGGAAGGACAACCTGTGCCCTTTATTTCAAGAACTAACATGATTAATCACTCAACCGTCCGACAACGAGGCCTCTATATATAATTTTTAGCACTATTGTGCAACAGTGGTGAGTGGCTAGCCCGTCCACTAACCTGCTTCACCCTTAGGTGAGCAGTAAGGATTTATATAAAGTTTGTTCCCCTAGACGGGTTACCGATCAAGGCTGACAAGACCTAAGACTGGAATTATCATTCCTCTCATTTAATAAACAGCCCCGTTACTAAGCGCAATTTTCCTAATCATACTACTTCCCTTGATTCCAAAGTATCGAGATTGTCTTAATTAAATGTCCCACATAACTTACAGATATAGCCCCACCCCCCACCCCCTCGCTTCAATTGATAGCAACAAGATTTGAAAATAATTGGCTTTGTTTTAATCAACGTAATAACAGTAGATATACAATAGTTCTTAAGCTTTTAATGTGCCTTACTTTAACATAGTAATCCGATTGAGAACGGACTCCAGTCGGATTAATTCGCCAATTATTTTCATCATAGTCACATCGGACTGATTATTTACTATATCAGAATGTTTCTCTTTGTGTGTGTGTGTGTGTGTGTGTGTGTGTGTGTGTGTGTGTGTGTGTGTGTGTGTGTGTGTGTGTGTGTGTGTGTGTGTGTGTGTGTGTGTGGTGTGTGTGTGTGTGCGCGTGTGAGTGTGGTGTGTGTGTGCGTGTGTGTGTGTGTGTGTGTGTGTGTGTGTGTGTGTGTGTGTGTGTGTGTGTGTGTGTGTTGTAGGTGTGTGTGTGTGTGTGTGTGTGTGTGTGTGTGTGTGTGCTGAATGGTTTCCCGTTTTATATATTGTGGAATTGCCTTTAATGGGATATACGTAAGTTCTACTGGACCATAGTATTTTCAATGGCGTCAATGATAAATTTGATTTCCTTGTGATTTTATGTTCGGTATCAAATGGAAGTATAAGAGGCATTATCATTATAACTAATAGTTATTGTATTAGTAGTACAATTAGAATATTCCTCGTATTACTAAATTTGATTAGTTACCTACAGGCCATGTTTTATTACGATCAGTTATTTAGATTGCGGTAATACTATAATTATACAGTATACAATCATTTCTTAAATCATGGTAAATCAGCAGTAGGCCTATCTATAAACATAGTAAATATACAGCGTTGGCCGTGACATGAGTGCATATGTGCATTTCACTATCCAAACCACTTGCATGTATGTTAATCAGAGAAAAAACAGGCTAAACATTTTGACATATTTCATACTGTTTGTTTTGTTTCCTTATGGCATGGGCTATATATGTTTGACTGTACCTCCTGTATGTTATTCCTGAAGAAGCCTTCACCGGCGAAACGTAGAATACATTTTGGTTCTCTACTCTGCCTATACAAAGTACAAAGGAGTACAAAAATCAAGCAACAACAGGTATAGTGACCCTTCTAAGCTGCTTGTCCTCCAAAACACTGAGGATCAATTGTCCAAACAATGGTTTAGAGTGGGTAAGGGAACATTGGAAAGGGAACTACTGCCCTTGAACTAATGTCCGTGGAAGGATTAGGAAGTTAGTAGGGGACAGATGGGTTAGTAACCGAGGGGGGGATAAAATAAAGTTATTCATTTACAAACGCAGTCAGTCGCGGGTTTGATGCAAGATATTTGTCTAGGCGAAGTTTAAATGAATCAACGGTGCTGCAGTCTATACCGTCTCGGGGAAGCCCAGTCCACAAGTTGACAACTCGATTGAAGAAGAAATTCTTAGATTCGTGCGAGTTCAAAGATTTACCGATCATTTTGCAACCGTTTCCCCGCGTGTAATTAGATTGGTCGATAGTGAAGTACTTACAGTTCATATTGTCGATGCCTTTGATGATTTTGAACACTTGAATTAAGTCTATAAACATATTTAAGAGACATCTAATTAACAAATAAATATATAGCTTATTTCAAGTGATGCGACATGATACTGGATGTCGAACTGTATGCTTATTTTTTACATGGGAGAGAAGAAAATAAAATAAAAGTGTGTTTGTTGTTAGTGCCCCTTCAAACTGAAACAAATACCAACATTATTTTTCTAGTATAGGTTAATCATAAGCTGAATATTTCGACCGATTATTCATGCAAAATCAAGACATTAATTAAAATTTGTAACAAGAAAATATGTTTGTATATCGAGTTGTATGAGTGTGTGTGTCCTTGTGCGTCGTATGTGAATTGTATGAGCTTCGCTATTTTGTGTGCTCATTGAAGAAACATAGTATTATTATTTACAAATAGAATACGTGAAGCAATGGGCAAACCTCCACTCAAAGTTGTGGACGTCATCATTTATTTACCAGCAGTATATTACCAGCAACAAAACATAAACTTGTAAATCTCCCATGTTTCTTGGTTCGGGATGTTGAATCGTAAATATTGGATCGCTGTGACATAGTACTGTGCATTAGTTTTAACTTTATGATATACTTTGTCTCGTAACCTTTTCATTCCTAGTGCCATCTGTCTCTCTGCATCATCCTTGTATCTGGTTCCTTGGTGTGTTCTTATGTATCTATCTATCTATCTATCTATATGCTCAGGCTCAATCTCCATTTTTCCAATTTTTATTTTCTATTTTATTCTATTTTATTTGTAATATTATTATTATTGTTTTTTCTTCTGTATGGTTGTGATAAATGAGGCTGTTCCACATTTTTCGACAGCTAGTAATGTATGTTCTGAATATTCGGTATAAAATGTGTTTGTCCTTTTGATGTAATGTGCTATATATTTCCGTTCTTCAAAAAATGCATTGGTACCTCTCTCTCTCTCTCTCTCTCTCTCTCTCTCTCTCTCTCTCTCTCTCTCTCTCTCTCTCTCTCTCTCTCTCTCTTTCTCTCTCTTTCTCTCTCTCTCTCTCTCTCTCTCTCTCTCTCTCTCTCTCTCTCTCTCTCTCTCTCTCTCTCTCTCTCTCTCTCTCATTGTCTCACGTCTCCTAATCCTTCTCATTCATCTTCGCCTTTGCCCTCCATTTGTCTCCCTCTCTCCTATCTCTATTTTTCTTCTCCTTCTCCTTCTCCTTCTCCTTATCTTTATTTATTTTCTCCTTTTTCTTCTCCTGCTTTAACTTATTTTTCTAACTTCTTCTAATTTTGTCTTCTAACTTTTTACTTACTTACCGGTAATACCTATACTTACTTATTCTCGTTGTACTTTAATCCCCATTATTGTTCAACCATAAAGGATTCATTCAAACCTAATTAGCTATCTGTAGCCTGTATATTCGATCACTGGACATAGCGAAGTCTGGGTTTCTTACTCTAGATGAAGATTTTACAGTCGGCTCGATGCTCATCTGGCCTCCCACAGCAGCAAGGCCTCACTGTCTGGCAGCTAGCTCAGTGTTCGTTTGACTTTCCAAAACCGCAGAACCTCTATTTCGTCATCTCGGAATTATTCAGTCATGTCACCTAGTTGCCTTTACAATTGGAACAGTCACCCCTTATTGTATTATTAGTATTATTATTTTGTTTTGTTTCTAATATGGAAATGCACATAGAATGCAAATGCATTGGAAATATTAAGGGCGTATTTTTATGGAGTGTCGATAGGCTATGTGGTGAAATACAGAAACTAAGTACAGCACAAATGGTTTCCAAACAACATCTTCCCTCGAGTAATCGAGATGTCAAACTAAGACGTTGTGGATCGTTGTTATTATATCACTTCCCTCCTTGCTCTATCTATTTATTTTCAAGACCGGGCGATGTGTGTTTGCATATGCTCTATACAGTATACATACCTAGAAGTATTTGCATGAATTATCATATTTGGTAACCATCTTATAAATGTAGAATATTTCCATCAATATATTAAACTTATGGTTATACAGAGAGAAATCTTTGAATGTACACAAAGCGATACACATACTAAGACAAAAACACACAAACATTGCCCAAGCTGAACCTGGGACTTGGAGGCACACTTTGGACTCATACCCGGAAAAGACCTAATGAATACTAAGAGGATTGGTTGTGGTGAGATGTTGGCAGATTACACACACGCACGCACGCACGCACGCACGCACGCACGCACGCACGCACGCACGCACGCACGCACGCACGCACGCACGGACATTGCGAAAAGAGATATGTATTGTAGATAGATGGATAGAAAGATTAATTGATGGATGGATTGTACTGGCTGCCATGAGACGATTGTATTCGAATTAAGAAGGATCTGCTGGAGTCTAAAAGATATTTGAGACCCCCTTTGATTCCTGTTATCCAGATGATAAGATTATCATGCAACAAAAGGCAAGTTATTTGTTAGTAGATAAAAGCACGGAGATAAAAATATATCTGATGAATATAACCCATGTATTTAATATATCCTCCAATCAAGAAAATATATATAACAGCTACAGTAGATATAAATTGTTGTTGATTGAATATTGTTGGAATTGCACACTCAGGAAGCTACAAAGAGATGTGGATCGCTTTATAAAGCAATCTGTTTATTTTCAACTGACAGTCAATTGATAAGTTCCCATAAAGATTTCTGAGTTATTTGGAAGATTTTGTAGGGAAATATGGTGCTAATTATATAAACTTTTGTATAAATATGATGCAGAGACATAGTAGCTATATATATATTTCCTTTAACTGTCGAAAAATTAGCTGCTAAGGGATTCAATTTACCATCAGCTGAAAAGAAACAGGGTATAGATGTTCTGCAATGTTAAGTCAAGGGCGCCGTTAATCGATGCCCTAGTACCACGGGGATAGAAGCGAAGAGGTGGCACAATTAGCCACCTGCGAGTTACAGGCTATAAGGAAGTTGGAGCTGTAGACATCGATATAAAGCAGTATTAGTGGCTAAAATACGGTTGTAGTACATTTATAAATACATACAACCAAATTAATCACACTTTCAATCCATGAGAAACCTACATTATTATTGCATTTCTGTTTAATATCGATTTCTACGATTCCAACTTCCTTATACCTTGAAACTCGCAAGTGGTCAATTGCAGCTAGTTAAACTAAACACTTACCATGAAAGTATATTTAAATATATGCAAGGGATGCAACATTCCTTTGCATTCTAATTGTTCTGTTTTGTATTTAAGTGTCGTAGTGCCACCTCTCCATATCCGCTCATCAAAGGCAGGCACTACTCAAGCTGAGAACGCGTATGACTTATATATATATATATATATATATATTATAATGTCTATAGTGTATTCGCTGTAAGTAGGTGATAAATCATGTCCTCTAACCTCTGTAACTCAAAAACGACTAGAGTAATCGAGCTAATATTTCTAACATTTGGGAAGAGTCAGTCAAGGAATAGATGTGGTTATTTACAGCCAATTTGCTCGATCTAGCCCTTTTTGTAGTTACAGATGATAGAGGTCATTATTTCTCGCCTACTTACAGCGAATAGACTATAGCCCAATGAGGGCTTAAGCCCACAGGGCTAGTATAAAATGAATACATCTTCAACTAATGGCTAGCTGCTCGTCAGTGAAATTTCACTACCCAAGTAACTGAACCGAAATCTCCTTGAGACACTTTTTCCAATAGTATGCACTCTAACATCTG
>CM064513.1:26230378-26254354 GCA_032716605.1 Paralithodes platypus | reverse complement strand
CTATCCATTTCAACACACCGTCTTGTATTCCATGCGCTTTTAGTTTTAGCAGTAAACGTTTGTGGGGAACTTTGTCAAAGGCCTTTTGAAAATCAAGGTATATAATATCTACAGCTTTACTCTCATCGTAGAGGTTGAGGATATCGTGGAAGAAGTCTAAGAGGTTTGTTAAACAGGAACGTTTTTTACGAAAGTCGTGTTGAGTATCTTTAAGTATGTTATTTTCCTCTAAGTGATTTACAAGTCTGTCTCTTATTACCGTTTCTAGCATTTTACATACAACTGAGGTTAAGCTAATTGGACGATAGTTACTGGGTAGGGATTTGCTGCCTTTTTTAATATCGGTGTTACATTGGCTAGCTTCCACTGATCAGGCATAGTTCCAGACTGCAAGGATTTATTGAATAGTAATGTCAGTGGTTTGGAGAGCTCATCCTTAGCTTCCTTTAGAATTCTAGGCGAGATTGTATCAGGTCCAGGCGTTTTATTTACCTTGAGTTTATCTAAACAATTCAATACTTCTCTCTCTGTAATGGTGATATTACTTAGAACATCTGAATTATCAATCTGAATCGGCGATGGTATAGGGATATCACTGAGGTCTTCTGTTGTAAAAACTGATGCAAAGAAGGTATTGAGGGCATTACTCATTTGTACTTCGTCTTTGGTGTATTCTCCATTTTCATCGACTAATGGTCCAACAGTTGAAGTAACTACTTTTTTCTTTCTGATATAACTATAGAATTCTTTCGGGTTTGTTTTACTTTGATTCGCAATATTTAACTCTAGGGTCTTTTTACTTTGCTTAATTAACTTTTTGGCTTTGCGTCGTAGCTCTACAAATTTCACCCGTTCTTCGTCATTTTGTGAGGATTTTAATCTATCATTAGCCTTTTTTTTAGCAAGCATGCAGTTTGAAATATCTTTATTCCACCATTTGGGCTTATTAGTATGGCCTGGACACCGTATTTTCGATGGTATGCAGTCTTGCACTGCTTTTAGGTAAGTGGTTTCGAATAACTTCCATGATGTATTTATGTCGTTATTGTTAATTAAAAAGCTCCAGTCAGTTTCTTTAAACATAGCTCTAATTTTATGAAAGTTTGCTTTCTTGAAATTAGGGACTTTTTCGATGCTACTATTTGGTTCGTTACTAGTAAACTATAAAGTGAAAGTTATCGTACGATGGTCGCTGTTACTGAATTCATCACCAACATTCAAATTCTCTATTACTTCTTCTTTTGTTGCAAGTACAATGTCAAGAACGTTATTACCACGGGTCGGCGTTCGAACAAATTGATAAAGCGAACTCTCTTGCAAGTTCGTATACAAGTCATGTCCGGAGTGTGAAGTAAGAGTATCGCCCCACTTGGTCACAGGTAAATTAAAGTCGCCCAAAATTACGGTATCTTGTGAGTTACTTACATCTGCTCTGTCTTGAGTCGGCTACCCCCAAAATGGGGATTGGGCCTGAGCATATAGATAGACTTACATCTGAAATTTGTTCGTAAATTTCTTGGTCAGTTTGCACTGATTGAGCTGGAGGTCTGTGCAGTATATTAACGCAAGTATTATTTTTGTACCTTTATTATTCTTTATTAGCACAACAGATGTGTCGACGTTCACAATTTGAGGTTTTGACAAGAGGGTAGGGTTAAGACTTTCTTTGATATAAAGTAAAACGCCACCTCCATTTCTATTTATTCGGCTTTTCTAAAGAGAGAGAGAGAGAGAGACTTGATTTTATTGTCACAGTGAAACAAAAATATAATTTGATGCAATTTTTTTTGATGATACAATAAGTCAGTTACAATTGAGAGAGAGAGTGTGTGTGTGTGTGTGTGTGTGTGTGTTGGAATTAGCATGGTTAGAAGAAATATAAATTTGTTCTCGACTAACAAGAGGTAGATACGGTACATAATTAATATGTATGATCATCATAAAAGTTTCTAGAGGCATTTAGTTTCATAATATTTCTGTTGCAATGTGAAGAGTAGGAAGGAGAAATTTCGAGGCATATTTTCTGGGGCAGCAGAATTTTCCTCGCACAGATTATATTATAATTATATTAATTTCATGGATATTTAACAGCATCTGGTCCTTCGTCTTGTGGGATTTTAAAATCTTTAGTTTAATTATTATTAAGGATTTTGCTTGTTTGTGCCATTTTCGAGTAATGTCTTTTAGTTTGTCCCCTAGGTTGACAAAATTGCGTTCCCCGACTTCTTTCAAGGCTAAAAGAAAATGCTCAAACATGTTCAAGGTGGTACAGAATTGGGTTACCCACCTGTCAGACATTGGCAACGCTGCCTCGATACATATTGGTATAGTCGGGCAGTAGTCTGCGTGAACGGCGTAATGGATATTGGGATGGATGTAGTTACCGGGTGTACCACTACCGACATACAACATAAATCATCTATAAATACTTATAATAAAATAAATACTTCTAAATCTATAATACTAGGTTAGGTTAGGTTGTTTGGTTAGGGTAATGTATTTTTGTATCCAAAGGCAGTCAAAATAGACGGGAACATGATGGTGAGCGTCCGCGTAGTGTAAACAAGACGGGCGGTACACCCGGTAACTACATTCTTGCCTGGATATTTTATATTAATATACAATATCTTCACAAACCTTACATATACTGCCTTATGTAATACCGCATTAAGGGGGGATGGGCGTATAAATTTGCTTATTGTGTTATCTTTATTATTATTTTTTAGTTTCCTCCCTAGATCTCCATCAAGTTGTAAAAAACACCCATTAGACCCCCTTTCAAGATAAATTTGTACATTTTTCGGTAAAAAAAAATCCCGGCCAAAGGCCGGTTACTCGTAACATTACAGGCTCGCTATCGCTCGCCAGGAAAATATCGACACCTAAATGGCACGTAATGGGGCGTAAAGTCTTAAATCCCCAAACTAATGAGCCGAACGTCTTAAAATCTAAAAACCAATGGAGATAAACATGAGGGAGAAGGGGGCTCAGAAAAATGGTCCATGCCCCCTTAAATGACAGGCTATGAGGTAAGTTTTACACATAATGTTAATAGTCTTTTATGTTGAACTCTTCAATATACCGTGCTTACCGACACTAAGGCAACAGATCCAGTACCGGTAAGTGCTGGTGGGAAAAAGGTCGGCAGGTGGTGCTTATGCTGACTCAGAAACATAGACCATCTTTGGAGTTGTGTAATTAATCATACTATGATTCTCGGTAATTAGTAGTGTATGATATCTAAGGTTGGTGATGTAGGGTTATACTTGGATGTATAAAATATATCTGTAATTTGAAAGGTTCCATATTTCTTCGACCGACTTTTTTTAGAAAGCATAGTCATTCTCGTCTGAGGGACTCTTGCATAGGTACAAACCAATATGGATCACCCCTATTAAAATAAATAATAGAACGTAGAATGAAAAATTACAAAATTACAGATGGCCTAATATGGTGCGAGTGTCGAGTTGGGAAAGTAGTAAAGTACCCCAGTTACTATGAACATTCTCGTGTGATGCAACCGTAAGTCAGATGGTTGAGAGATCAAAAATAATAAGACAGGCAAATAGATATATAAAGATAAATGCAGATCTTGAGAAGAAAATGAGAGATCCTGAGAAAATATATGTAAACAGGTAAAATCCAGGTCTTGAAAGAAAAAAAAATACGGCATGCTGAGAAAAAAAATATGTAAACAGATAAATCCAGGTCTTGAGAAATATATAATAGTTACAGAGAAAAGTACATAAATAAAGATACATGCAGATCTGGAGAGATAAAATAGATATATAAATCGATAAACCGATATTTTTAGTAAAGATAAGGCATGCTCAGAAAAATTATACAAGAAGATAAATTCAGATCGTGAGAGACTAAACACAAAAACAAAAAGGAGATGCAGAGTAAAGCATGTGTACGTACATAACACACATTCAGGTCATGCTGGCAATTAAGAAAGATACACACATAGATAGGCAAAGATCAATTATTCAGGTATTGAGAGAAAATAAAATATAGAAGCCCAGAACAATAGACACATCAAACTAACTTCATGTCTACTTTGGGGGGGGGGGGGAAGGGTAGAGAGAGAGAGCTACATAGATACACGGACCACACAGACCTCAAGGTACTTACTAGGCAGTCTGGCCTTACAAACTATATATATATATATATATATATATATATATATATATATATATATATATATATATATATATATATATATATATATACATACATATAAACATACATACACACATACATATATATACATACTGTACAGTGCACACACATACACACATATATATACATACATTATTATTTTTTTTTTTTTTTTTTTTTTTTTTCATATCACCCCAGCCCTCTGCAGATAGAGGTCAAGCCTTCCCTTGAAAGCGTTTATTGTGTCGCTCTCCACCACTCTCGCTGGTAGTTTATTCCACTCTGTCGCCACACTGTAGGTGAAGAAACTCTTTGTGACATCTAGGTTTGCCTTTTTGGTTTTTAATTTCATTCCATTTCCGCGAGTTTGATTAGTATTGTTTAATGTGAATAGTGCATTTACATCGACTTTGTCGAAACATAAACATCAATAAGCTGATCCCTCAACCTCCTCTTTTTTAATGAGAACAGGTTCAATCGTTTAAGTCTTTCTTCATATGATTTATTTCTTAATGAGGGTATCATCTTCGTCGCTGCTCTACGCTGTACTGACTCGAGTCTTACAATGTCCTTGATCAGATAAGGTGACCAGAACTGCACACCATATTCAAGGTGGGGCCTCACCATACTTTTGAACAGTGGCACTATTACGTTCTCATGTTTATATGTAAATTTTCGTTTAATAAAGCCCAATGCTATGTTTGCCTTATTTGCAGCTGCTATACATTGGTCGGAAGTTTTTAGGTTTTCAGATATTAGTACCCCTAGGTCTTTTACTACCGTTGCGGTTTTTATTTGTTTGCCATTCATTTCGTATTTGTAGTTCATATTTCTGCTACCAACCTGCAGCACCTGACATTTATCGACATTGAAGGGCATCTGCCATTTTTTCGACCACTCTGATATCTTGTTTAAATCAGATTGCAACGCATTTCTATCATCTTCGTTCAGGACTGTAGTTCCTATTTTTGTATCGTCGGCGAATTTGGAAATGGTGTTGTTTACCCCTACATCAATATCGTTAATGTAAATGAGAAACAGGACCGGTCCAAGGACTGAACCCTGTGGAACTCCACTAGTGACAGGCTCCCACTCCGATTCCACTCCATATATCACCACTCTCTGTCTTCTGTCTGTAAGCCAATTTTTTATCCAAGAATGAATTTCACCTTTGATACCTATCCTCTCCAGTTTAGCCAATAGTTTTCGGTGTGGCACCTTGTCGAAAGCTTTTTGAAAGTCCAAGAAGATTATATCTAGTGATTTCGTCATGTCGTTATATGTGAATAGCTTGTTATAAAATTCAATAAAATTTGTTAGGCATGACTTATTTGATCTAAAGCCGTGTTGACTATCTTTGATTAGGTTGTTTGATTCGAGGTAATCTACTATCTTATCTCTAAGGATTTTTTCCATGATTTTTCCTACAATTGAAGTTAGACTAATTGGTCTGTAATTACTCGCTTTGGCCTTGCTACCCTTCTTGTATATCGGCGTAATGTTCGCATCTTTCCAATCACTCGGTACAATCCCCTTTAGTAATGATAAGTTAAATAGTTGTGTCAGGGGTTTTGCTATTTCGTCCTTAACATTCTTAATTATTTTCGGGTGGAGCATGTCGGGTCCCGGGGTCTTATTTACATTTAAATTACTCAATTTGCTTTGTACTTCGCTAACACTGATGGTGAAATCTCCTATCACATGAGTTGAGGTGTTATTTTCAGGGGTATGATTGATAACTTCTGTGAAAACTGAGCCAAAATGTTTGTTGAGCATATTTGCCGTGTTTGTGTCACCTGTTATTGTCTGGCCATCTTCTATTAGCGGTCCGATTCCGCTTTTGATCTGTTTATTTTTATTTACGTAACTAGAATTTTTGGGGGTTTGTGGCACTCTCTCTGGAGAGAGAGAGAGAGAGAGAGAGAGAGAGAGAGAGAGAGAGAGAGAGAGAGAGAGAGCGCGGCGACTACACTCAGCACTTCAACTTACCCAGCATGGTGTCAAACGGGAGCAATTTTGTCGGAATACTTAAATCCATATGAGAAGGAATACAAGACAATTAACGTGAAGTAGTATCGTTTTGGTTATTTCATCACTTCCAAACACATAATTTGAAGTAAGAAACATAATTTTAGCCTTACATGTACAATAATAAAGACAACAAAAATAGTGGACTCGGCTCTCGTTTGACACCCTACGTCTGAGAGTCTGCCGGGATATATGAGAAGTCCATCAGGAGTTCATAGGATACGACCGGTCTTAAGGGGGCCCACCTCGTTGTTGTGTTCTCCCTTTCTCCATCTCTCTCTGGGTTGTATCTATTCGGCCCCATTCAACCTACTGTTTTAAACCGTATATCCCCATCCAGGTGTCGATTTATCGCTCGCCAGCGTTGTATGGAGAAATCCGGAGACATTTTTTTTTCGTTTACAAATTTAGCCTGCAATCCAGAGAAAGAGAGAAAATGAGAGAAAAACAGCAGGTCACCTCCCTTAACCCATTCAGTATCGGCGACGTCCTTTTAACTTTGTTCTGGCTGCTATTAGGCCTAGTCGATTCAGTATAAAAAGGATCTTCAGACATTAACGAGAAAAGTGGTGATTGTGATGAGGATTTAAGTGATGTAAGAGACGAGGAAAGTGGTTAAAGCGATGAGTATTTAAGTGATGTAAGAGACGAGGAAAGTGGTGTTGGTGACGAGGATTTAAGTGATGTAAGTGACGAGGAAAGTGGTTAAAGTGATGAGTATTTAAGTGATGTAAGAGACGAGGAAAGTGGTGCTGGTGACGTGGATTTAAGTGATGTAAGTGACGAGGAAAGTGGTTAAAGTGATGAGGATTTAAGTGATGTAAGAGACTAGGAAAGTGGTGTTGGTGACGAGGATTTAAGTGATGTAAGTGACGTTCTCCCTTAGCCATCCACCACACGGCCACCATCTCGATCCACATTCTTTCGCCTCTCCCTCCACCTTCCACCATCTCATTCCTCACACTTCCACCTCCCCTTCCATCATCTCATTCCACACTTCCACCATCTCATTCCACACACTTCCACCTCCCCTTCCACCATCCCATTCCACACTTTTTCACCATCTCATTCCACACACTTCCACCTCCCCTCCCACCATCTCATTCCACACACTTCCACCTCCCCTTCCACCATCTCATTCCACACACTTCCACCTCCTCTTCCACCATCTCATTCCACACACTTCCACCTCCCCTTCCACCACTCATTCCACCTCCCCTTCCACCATCTCATTCCACACACTTCCACCATTTCATTCCACACACTTCCACCATCTCATTCCACACACTTCCACCATCTCATTCCACACATTTCCACCTCCCCATCCATCTTCTCATTCCACACACTTCCACCTCCCCTTCCACACTCTTCCACCATCTCATTCCACATTTTTCCCGCCGCCTCCTCCATGACGTTATTCCTGCAGCTATCCAATTTACTTTCTTTTCTAACCCCCCCCCCCATTGCCCCCTTAACTATACCCTCCCCCCTCCTCTTCTCTCTCTCTCTCTCTCTCTCTCTTATTATCAACCAGAGGGGTGATTATTTCATTTTTTTATCACTTAGAATTTAAGGGGAGATGTTTGGTTTTATGGCCCCCCTTCTCCTTCATGCTTAGCCCCATTAGTTTTCAGATTTTAAGGCGTTTGCCCCACTAGTTTGTCGATTTTAGGACCTTTCGCCCTATTTCTTTATCAATATCAAGACCTATCGTGCCATTTAGGTGTCGTTTTTTGTCCTGGCGAGCGATAGCGAGCCTGTAATTTTGGAGGAACTGGTCTTCGGCCAGGACATTATTCTACCAACAAAATTACAAATTGATTTAGCTTGATGGAGGTCTTGGGAGGAAACTAAAACAATAATAAACTATTGAATAAATAAGTTAATAAATATACCCTACCCCCTTAACCCTTTCAGCAAGATGCCGTACTTCTCATATTCTGGTTACCATTAGACTATTTTCTTTTGTTTGTAATCTACCTTTTGAACTCAGAAGGGTAAATACGATCTCAATAAACCCTCTGAATAACATAGGTTCTTCTTAAACTGCAAAAAGTCGTTTAGTTTTAGCCATAATGAAAGGTAATAATGGCGTCATCGTGCGGAAGGGGTTAAGGGGGAGGCAGTCGCTTTTTCTTGACCACCTTCTGCCTCATGTTTAGCATATTAGTTTTGACATTTTAAGCTGTTCTTTCTACAATTTGGCGATTTTGAGACCTTTCGCCCCATTTCATTGTCAATATTAAGACCTTTCGTGCCATTTATGTGTCGATTTTTTCCTATTGAGCCTGTAATTTTAGGAGGAACCGGCCTATGGCCGGGAAATTTTTCTACCGAAAATTTCTCAAATTTCTCTTGAAAGGGGTCTACGGGGTGTTGTTTTTAAGCTTGGTGGAGGTCTAGCAAGGAAACTCAAAAGTAAACTAACAAATCAATACATATGACCAAAAAACAACCACTACCTCTAAGTGTCCCTTCGTTACATTTTAAACTGTGGCGTTAATTTTTGCTCTCTTCTCCCTCCCCACTTTTGCCGGGGGGGGATCTCCTACGCTCATATCATCTGCATTTAATTACATTCTTTCCCTCTCGTCGTCCTCCTCTTTCGACAGGGTTGGGCGCTTCCGGGTAATTGTGTAATCCAGGATAATTAGGCAAAAATGGCTGGTCGTCTGGTTGTGCAATGATTGTTTGAGGGGTGAATAACCTTGGCTTCCCACCTCCACCTCTAACTCTGATACATGATCAGTGCTCATCAATGCGATCACGTTGCATTATGGAGGAAAGAATACAAAACACTGGAGAATATATATGTGGGAAATGTTTGTATTTATCTTTAAAAACATACGTATATATAATTAAACTTAAAACCAAGTTATAATTGGATTTCGTGAGCACATTCATTACAATGGCACTTTTCAAATGAATACCTCAAGCCTGTCATGAATGATGGTACGACAAGTGGGACATTTTGCAGGGTTGTTATTATCTGCTGCTGCCACAAGGATAGCTATGCAATCTGCACAGGAGGCAGTGTGTCGGCAGGGCAGAAGAACCACTGTACTTAGTGTCATGATCTATTTGGCCCACTCATTTTAAACTGCCTGTTGTCGTTGTACAGTTCAGTTAGCCCCAGTTTCTGAATTTTCCGGTACTGGTTTTGTGAAAAGTGGAACTGACAGCCCCCAATCTGAACCTGTGGCCAGCAAGAGCGAATTGCTTTACCAGAACTGCTTTCAAAATCACCCATTGCTTGTTCGGGATTCAGGTTGGGGAGGACGAGGAGTTCCTTCACTTTTTGCATTGCGAGATCATACAACTTTTAAGACTTTGAGGTCATCAAGATGAAGATGAGTGGGAATGACTGACTTTTGTAAAAGCCAAGCAATGTGAAGAGTAGGAAGTGTAGGAAATGAGACAGTATACATTTGTGTGTAGGAGATATGCTGTATCTCATTAGGAAATATGTCACTACACTAAAAACTGTGTAGAAGATATTCAGTATCTGTGTAGGAAGTATGTCATTACTCAAAACCTGCTAAAGTTGTAGGAGATGTGACGTGTAGGAAATACGCAGTATACATGGTGTAGGAAATGTGGCGCACCCCCCTACCTTTACCATACGAGCCTGGCCTTCCCACGAGTAATCAAGAGCAAAACTTAATGGTTTAACTGGATAGTGTGAAACAAATATTATTACGGTGTGTGTGTGTGTGTGCTCGCCTTGGTGGGTTCATGGGTACACAATTCATAATATGTGTACAGTAGGTGTATCTGTTTAGGCTAGGTTACGTTAGATTAAGTAAAGTAGGTTAGGTCTTTTCTTAAAGGGAGATTGTTGATTTCGCTGGCCCCCCTTCTCCCTCATGTTTAGCCTCATTAGGTTTCAGATTTTAAGACGTTCGGCCTATTTATTAGTTTGGTGATTTTAAGACTTATCACCCCATTTCTTTGTCAATATCAAGACCTTTCGTTCCATTTAGGTGTCGATTTTTTCCTGGCGAGCGATAGTAAGCCTGTAATTTAGAAGGAATCAGCCTTCGGCTGGGATATTTTTTTACCGAAAAATTTACACATTTATTTAGAAGGGGGATTTGATTTATATATTTATTTATTTTGGTTAAAGCTTGATAGAGGTCTAGGGACGAAACTAAGTAAATAATAAATAATTATGTAATTAATTAAATAAACCCTACCCCCTTAATAGCTTAATTTAAGTTTAAATGACGAACAAAATTATGTAATCATGCAAAATTACATTTTATTCTAGTCTATTTACTCAGGCCCATTCCCCACTTGTTCTATTTATTTATTTATTTATTTATGTTGTTTTATATATACCGGTATATATATTTGTTCTACCGATAAACACATGTCACTTACTTGTGTGTGTGTGTGTGTGTGTGTGTGTTTATTTATAATTGTATTCATAATAATATTGTAGTTGACAGGAATTGAGTTTTTGGCTCGTATTGTCCCGCTTCCTAGACATTATCGTAAATGACAATACCCATCTCTTTGCTCAATGGAGATGGTTACCGCCGGCTATGTCTCAGAAAACCTTCACCAACCTGAGCGAAATTTGATAGCAGGCGAGAATGGTACCACTGGGCTAGCCGCGGTGTGTGTGTGTGTGTGTGTGTGTGTGTGTGTGTGTGTGTGTGTGTGTGTGTGTGTGTGTGTGTGTGTATGTGTTATGTGTGTGCATGTGTGTTGTGTGTGTGTGTGTGTGTGTGTGTGTGTGTGTGTGTGTGTGTGTGTGTGTGTGTGTGTGTGTGTGTGTGTGTGGGTGTGTGTGTGTGTGTGTGTGTGTGTGTGTGTGTGTGTGTGTGTGTGTGTGTGTGTGTGTGTGTGTGTGTGTGTGTGTGTGTGTGTGTGTGTTACTGTCAGCCTCTCCATGTGTCAGCAGTCCTACAGTGGTCACGTAGGCTCAGAGTCAGCCACACGAGAAGGGCGGAAAGCGGGGCGGGGGGGGGGGGGGGGGGGGGGCGCTGTGGGAGTGACGGGAATACAATGATAAATATTTGTTTTTATTCTTCCATTTAGCGAACTCCTCTGGCTGTTGCGATTGTATTTTCAGTCTTTGGTCTTTCGATTTAGTTGACATTGTACAATATTACCCGGTAAGCGTTGTCATAGATTCCAGTGGTTTTCGCTCAAAAAGTGTTATTGGTATCTTTACAGTTACTGGAAAAATTGCTTATCCCCCAGAGTACTAGTCAGTGTCCGAAACTTTGTAAAATATCTGACAACACTTATTAACCTCGACCGTACAGTTGGCCAAATAAGTGATGTCGCGGCACAAAGTATATGCGATCAATAATTGATATCAGCACTATCTAAACATGAATTCGTCGTTTCGAGTGAAATATGCAAACATGTTCCCATCTTTACACACCTTATTCAACATCGTACAGACATTAATACAGCATGCAGCGAGCAAAACGTAATGACAGCGGAGACGCGACTTATTTGGCCAACCATAGAAGACCTGCTTTAATCTATATTTTATTGGTTTTATTATTTTCGGTTATCAAGGCGAGGTAATACACTATGGTAAGGTTTAAGAGAATATCACACACACACACACACACACACACACACACACACACACACACACACACACACAAACACACACACACACACACACCAGCGGTGGTGTGTTCACCTGTACACACGTTAATTTTGCATGCTTACGAGTACATTTTTCGATTTTTAAACCTAAATACAACTATCTAGATCAAACTTAATCTAACCTAACCTAACTTACCTAACCTAACCGAAAACACTCCATTTCAATGTATTTTAAAGAGGTGTGTACACTTAAACTGTCGCCCTAAACCTCATGTACCTGCAGACCTACATATTTCGTCAATCTTGTACCTTTAAACACACCAACGCTTGTCTACACACTCACACACTCACACTCACACACTCACACACACACACACACACACACACACACACACACGCACACTATTCGATTCAGTCATGTTCTCATTCTGTTTCCCTACTTCAACATTTATACAGACTCCTCCCCTCACCTTCCCCTCTTTATCTTCCATATCTTTCCTTCCCCTCTCCTTCGTCTCCCCTTACCTTCCTCTTCCCTCTCTTCCCCTCCCCTTTCCTCCACCCTTTCTCTTCCCTCTCCTTCTTCCCTCCCCCTTTTTCTTCCCCCTCTCCCCCTTTTTCTTCCCTCTCCTTCCCCCCTCCCAACTTTTCTTCTCTCTCCTTTCCCCTCCCCCTCCCCTCCCCTCTACTTCCCTTCTCCTCCCTCTTTTTTCTTCCCTCTCTTCCCCTCTTCAGTGGAACCCTTCCTCTTTCACTAATGGTCAATGTTCAAAGGCCCGCACAGTAATTATAATCATTGTGAGCCGGAAGATTTACCAGTAATTATGTGTAGTTGTTTTATATACAGTATAGGATAGTATGGCTGTACACCGTGAACCCAAAATTGATGTTCTTGTGTGTGTGTGTGTGTGTGTGTGTGTGTGTGTGTGTGTGTGAGAGTTGTATGTGTTAATGAGTGAGTCGTGTGTGTTTGTGTTAATGAGTGAGTCGTGCGTGTGTGTGTGTGTGTGACCGATGTTACATGTAAAGTTATGATATTTTGTGTGTTTATCTGTAATATTTGAGAGCTTGTATGTAGCCTAATAATTTACCAGTGATTAACCTAAATGCATATATTAATGCATTCAAATGAAAAACTGTTATTTCAATTGTTTTCTTATATTTGGACTACAGTTATACTTTTCATTATGAAATTGTGAAACTCGAAATTTATAGAATATTTGCATTATATATTTTTCTAAGCTGTGGTCAATAAACGATCTATATCTATCTGTGTTCACTCACTTGTTCGTCAAGGGGAATTCACGCAATGCGAGCGAAGCTCATTATTATCGCGCCTCCTTAAATGGGAATGTATTGCGTGAAATGCATGTTAAGTGTTTTATGTATCGTTGGAATGGATGTGTGTGTAGTCTGTATTTTAGCCAATTGGCGACATTTGGAAACGAAGGCTTAGGGTTAATCTGTACGGTACCATTCTCACTACGGTACCAGTCTCACCCGAAGGCTTAGGTTGACCAGTAGCTTAGGTTGACCAGTACGATACCCATCTCACCTTGTAACCGATCACCAACCCCAGATGGGACGTCACATCTTTGTCCACTTATACCAGGTTCCTATTTATACTGCTAGGTGAACAGAGGCTACACCGTTAAGAGACTTGCCCAAATGTCTCTTCCCCGTCCGGGTCTCGAACTCGGGACCTTATGGTTGTGAGCCAGACGCGCTATCCGTTACACCACGGGGAGGTGTGTGTGTTTGTGTGTGTGTGTGTGTGTGTGTGTTCGAGCCAGGTCCATGATAAGTGGCTTGAAATAAGGTATCAATGTTATTTTAAAACCACTACACACGCACACATCAACACACACACAGTACAGACACTCACTCGCTCACTCACACACACACACTCACTCGCTCACACACACACTCACTCACTTGCTCACACACACACACACACACACATACACACACACGTTTGGGAAAAGAGTGTATTTTAACCCAAAAATACCTACATATGCCTGCGCCACCTGTCCAATGTTTTCAGCGTGACCTTCCAAGCACGGGAATTTCTCATGCACCCTTTCCTGTCGCTGTAATGTGCCATGCAACTCTGTTTGTATAATTTCACCTTAACAGTATCTGATCCGACGTCTTATGGGTTATTTGAATATTTTGTTAATTTAGTATTGAGGATTTTGCTTGTTTTTGCCATTTTCGAGCAATGTAGCACATTTTGGTCCCTAGGCTAACAAAAACGCCTCCCCAGACTTCCTATAAACTCAAATATGCCCATCAAGACCCCCTTCAAGCTGAATTTGTAAATATTTCTATAGACATGTGTCCTGGCCGAAGGTCGATTTTTTAAAGTTACAGGCTTGCTCGGCCATTAACAGATAAAATAAACATAAATGAAAACCTGAATATATATCGTAAAGCTTAACTAATTGAGTGAATCGTCTTAAAACCTCCAAACAATTCTATATTCTATTCCCTATACTCAGGCCCAATCCCCACTTTTCCATTTTGTTTTCCCAAACTAATTGAGCGAAACAGGTGAGTTCCAAAAAAAAAAAAAAAAAAAATATTGGACCAATTAGGGTCAAAGGGGATATCACACGGGAGATTTTATCGTAAATGTCCAGATTGCCGATAGAAGTGGAAAGGAAATCGGTTACGTGATACATACCGGGCTATATCAAGAGGACGGTCTGCCATAACTGCTGGCTGATATTAACACTGTGATTCACAGTGGGGCCATAAATCCGGGCGTTTATTGGGGATACACAGGTGGCTATGGGATAGTTCTGCCAAATCAGCTGGGGGGGGGGGGGGGGGGACTTATTGTGGGGAGAGAAATTGAGTGAGCGTGAGTGAGTATTCTTTTTCTTCGTCCTCCACTTTTTATTATTTTTTTTTTTATTCCTAGGGGGTGGGACATGTGAAACACTTTTTTGCTGCAACCAGCCACCACCATCTTGCTTTCGCAGGATGCATGAGGCTTAGTTGCTCACTCACGGCTCGAAGCAGCCCCATCTCTGAAGCTGCCTCACTCCAGTGCTTCACTGTCTCATCTCCTAGACTCAGACCCTCACTCTCAGAACGGCACCTATTGAGGAATGAACTCACTAGGCATTGAACCCCTATTGTATATTTTGAATATGGGAATATTCATACAGTGCTATTTAATCAGGGGACAATGAGGGTATTTATTTGGCGTTTCGGTGGGCTTTGTGTTGATGCACTGATACTAGGTACAGCACAAATTCCATCTCAATAATATCTTCCCATTGACATATCGGGATTCGAACCCGGGTCCATTGAATTACCAGGCCAGTGGCAAGACCACTCCATCACACCTCCCCGCCCCTTCCATTTGCCATCGTTGTGATTAAGTGTGTGTGTGTGTGTGTGTGTATTGTGAGAGAGAGAGAGAGAGAGAGAGAGAGAGAGAGAGAGAGAGAGAGAGAGAGAGAGAGAGAGAGAGAGAGCTACATAGAGCATAGATACACAGACCACACAGACCTCAATGTCCTTACTAGGCAGGCCTACATAATTACTGAGCCTTATACACAGATACACATACACACATATAATATGCAATATATATATACACATACACACATACACATCAATTTTTTTTTTTTTTTTTTTTTTTTTTATTTTTTACATACATCATACACACATATATACAGTAATTTTTATACTGTTTACAATACATACATACATTTTTTTTTTTTTTTTTTTTTTTTTTTTCCATTCATAGCACACCCCAGCCCTCTGCAGATAGAGGTCAAGCCTTCCCTTGAAGGCGTTTTATTGTGTCGCTCTCCACCACTCTCGCTGGTAGTTTATTCCACTCTGTCGCCACACTGTAGGTGAAGAAACTCTTTGTGACATCTAGGTTTGCCTTTTTGGTTTTTAATTTCATTCCATTTCCGCGAGTTTGATTAGTATTGTTTAATGGTGAATAGTGCATTTACATCGACTTTGTCGAAAAACCTTTTAGTATCTTAAAGCACTCAATAAGCTGACCCCTCAACCTCCTCTTTTTTTAATGAGAACAGGTCAATCGTTTAAGTCTTTCTTTCATATGGTTTATTTCTTAATGAGGGTATCATCTTCGTCGCTCTACGCTGTACTGACTCGAGGTCCTTACAATGTCCTTGATCAGATAAGGTGACCAGAACTGCACACCATATTCAAGGTGGGGCCTCACCATACTTTTGAACAGTGGCACTATTACGTTTTCATGTTTATATGTAAATTTTTCGTTTAATAAAGCCCAATGCTATGTTTGCCTTATTTGCAGCTGCTATACATTGGTGGGAAGTTTTTAGGTTTTCAGATATTAGTACCCCTAGGTCTTTTACTACCGTTGCGGTTTTTATTTGTTTGCCATTCATTTCGTATTTGTATTTCATATTATTTTCTGCTACCAACCTGCAGCACCTGACATTTATCGACATTGAAGGGCATCTGCCATTTTTTCGACCACTCTGATATCTTGTTTAAATCAGATTGCAACGCATTTCTATCATCTTCGTTCAGGACTGTATTTCCTATTTTTGTATCGTCGGCGAATTTGGAAATGGTGTTTGTTTACCCCTACATCGATATCGTTAATGTAAATGAGAAACAGGACCGTCCAAGGACTGAACCCTGTGGAACTCCACTAGTTGACAGGCTCCCACTCCGATTCCACTCCATTTATCACCACTCTCTGTCTTCTGTCCGAGCCAAAATATTTGTTGAGCAGATTTGCCGTGTTTGTGTGTGTTATTGTCCATTCCTGTTGTTTTTACTGAGGAGAGAGAGAGAGAGAGAGAGAGAGAGAGGAAAATACACCAAGCTCGAAGAATAAACTGCTGGTCTTAATTACTAGGGAGACATACAACGATTAAATAATGATGCAGTTAACCCTTTGAGGATCATGACGCGTTTTGAAACTTTATTCTGGCTATCAGTAGACGATTTAACACAACTTAGGAAGGATCTATGGGCATAAACAAGGTAAAGGCTATTGCAATTCACCCTCGGTTATCCATATGAAACCCTCTTAATCTGAATAAAATCGTCTCATTATAGCCAGTAAAGAGAAAATATACGCGTATTTGGATCTTGAAAGGGTTAATCAATCGACAATAATATCCCTCTCTCTCTCTCTCTCTCTCTCTCTCCTTGTGTCTGGTCCCCCTTTTAGTGGCAACAATTGGGTTAGAAATAGAAAACGGGTAAATATAGATGAACTTTGGTATACTATTATTGTTAGGTTTTCTTGTATGCCCAATTCTCATGCGCTCTGTCATTATGAGTTTAACGTTTTCTGTACCGGCGACGTCTATATAATTTTATTGAAGCTATATTTAGATGATTTTGTGCAGTTTAAGAAGGATCTGTGGTCGTAAAAAGCGTTGAGTGAGATAGTTCGAAGCCTGTTAATTGCTGGAGGACCATTTTATGTTGACCAAAATCATCTAATAGTAGCCAGAGTACAGTTAAAAGGATGACACTGGTACTGTAAGGGTTAATTCTGAACGTCCCTTGCTCCCCTCACACCACACACACTCATTGTTCGTCTCCCTCATGTATTATGCGAGGGCGTCTTTATTTTTGGGGCGTCACTCTCCCCTCAACTTAAATCACCCCTCGAGAATGGTCCTGCCTGTCTCTACTCCCGTTTTCTATTTCTTTTAACCTATTCAGTACCGGTGACATATTTTGTTTGTATATTCTAGCAACTCTTAGACGATATTATTCAGCTTAGGAAGGGCGTCTACCAATTCAAAGGCTACAGACTATCTCAATTAATCCTTTTAGCTACCATGCATGCTTCCTAACCTCCATAAAATCGTCTAATCGTAGTTGAAATCAAAGGAAAGAGACGTCAACGGCACGGAAATGGTTAAGCCTTTCAATATTTGAGAGCTATAATGAGTTAAGTTACTTCTACCATTACAGTATTCCTTTTGATCGTTGATGTATCTCCTTTCCTTGTTTTAACGGGGGTCACCTGCGTTTTTTTCTCTTTCTCTCCTTTTCTCTCTTTCTCTGGTTTGTATACATTCGGCCCCATTCAGCCAACTGTTTTAAGACGTTTATCCCTCTTCAGGTGTCGATTTCTGCCTGGCGAGCTATAGCGAGCCAGCATTGTATGGAGAAATCCGGCTTCGCCGGAGAAATTTTTCTATCGAAAAATGTACAAATTTATCTTGCTGTCAAAACAAAAATACATATATGCTGGCTCGCTACCGCTCGCCAGGAAAATATTGACATTTGGATGGGGGTAAGTCTTAAAACAGTAGGTTGAATGGGGCCGAATGAATTCAAGTCAAAGAGAGAGGGAGAGAAAGATAAAAAAAGCGAGGTGGGCCCCCTTAAGGTATTTTGTCCGCATTTGAAATGTCGGGTGAACGAAGGGAATTTAACCCCCTCTAAATCTCCAGCCGACGCGGGGATTTGAACCCTGGTTAGTGACCATAGCACCCCAGTAGGTCAACCAGACCCGCGTGCTAACCCACTCTGCCACCTCGGACGTTAATAGGATAGTAACCTTAGTTCTCCTTGAAAGAACCAGGTTGATAGTCTCGTGGATATCATCACGTGTTGGGTTTCTTAGACTTCACCATCATGGCTATTTTACACTACCCCAAACGTCAACTCGGGTAGCAGAGTATTTGGGTGGCGGGATTTTTGCGAGGGCATTACAGCATTATTGTCCTACATTGCCTTCGTTCCTTCGTCGGTTTGCGGTTGGCGTTTTATTATTATTTTATACCGCAAACGCAAACCAACGGAGCCATACCACGGTCCTCTACCACTATCTTCTGTCTCAGCTTTGGCGTGTCTCTGTCCAATACCCCCCCCCCCCCCCTCCCCCAGGCAGATCCAACTAACCTTCATCCCTTTCGTTTTCCCTCTCATTCACACTCTCACTCACTCATTCTCTCTCACTCGCTTTCTCTCTCACTCACGCACACACACACACACACACTCTCTCTAACTTTAACTCTCTCTCTCTCTCTCTCTTTCCAGTTTTCCAGTACATTTCTCCCATTTCTTATTTCCAGTTATTACTTTGGTTCGATCATATTTTTGTCTCCTGAAATGTTATTCTTCCACTGATTTCTTCCTATAATTTCGTTTGACCAATATTTTCTTTGTACCTTTTTTTCTTTTTTTTTAAAGAGACAATGAACGGAGGAAGGAAAAACACAGATAAAACAAAAAGGTCCATGTGCCTAAAGGCATCCTCCATTCATAAAATGTTTGTAACAACTGGATTTAAACATTTGTAGATTGTAAGTTTGTGGAAAGCAATTCGAGGGAAGTGAATTCCAAAGAGTAGTAGCTCTGGGGATAAATGAATTCTGATAAGCAGAAGTTCTGCATTGTGGAGGAGAAAGTGTAAATTCATGGGCGCTCTCAGCTGCCCTAGTTCTATGGGGAAAGATGTGGAGAGGCGGCACAATTGAAGCAAGTTCCTCGGAACAATTGCTGTGAAAATATCTGTAGAATAATGCAAGGGATGCAACGTTTCTTCGTATGGATAATGTAGGAAGGTCCTGTGCAATTGCAGGGTTATTGATTAATCTAATAGCTTTATTTTGAATTTTGTCCAACTGCCTCAATGCAACCACTCCACTTCCACCACACAGAGGTGAACAGTAATCCATCTGAGAACGCACATGACTTTTATAAATTACGGCCAACTGCTCGGCAGTGAAGAATTCTCGAACTCTGTACAGGAGTCCCAGTTTTTTAGAGGCATTCTTAGCAATGCCTCTAACATAATGTGTCCAGGTCAAGTTAGTAGTTAATGTTACACCGAGAATGTCAATACTAGGGAAAGTGGGAATATTTACATCATTAAAAAATATATGGGAGTCAGTGAGATTCTGTCATAATACCTCATAATATCATTAAATGAATAGAGTTATGAGTCAGCTACTCGCATCTCTCTCTCTCTCTCTGTCTCACTCACTCTCACTCTCTCTCTCTCTCACACACACACACACACACACACACACACACACACACATACACATACACACACACACACCCCGGGAGCGAGTGGAAAGTAAAGTCTTTTCCTCTCCCTCAGTTCGCAGGCTATTATACGACCAATTCTGTTTTTTACCAACACCAACAGGGGCCCGGAGCCAGGAGGATGGGGGGGGGGGCTGGTTCTATTTTAGGCACTTCCATTTGGCACTTTTTAGTTTTATTGTTTATGTTTTACCCCTTAATCGGAATTCAATACAAGCCCCAGCACTTTCTTGAATGTTACGCTGTACCTATCAGGACCGACACACATGTACAGTTCTATTTTAGGCCCTACGAATTAGCACTTTAAGCAATTTAGCCACTTTAGGCACTTTCTATTCTTTATTATTTAAGAATATTTTGTATGTGCTCTTCAGTGCTAGCCCTAACAATTTCGTTAGTGTTGTTACTGTTGCCTTTGCTGACAGATACTGGTTAGTATTGGCTAAAGTGACGTGAAATATACATACAGAGAGAGAGAGAGAGAGAGAGAGAGAGAGAGAGAGAGAGAGAGAGAGAGAGAGAGAGAGAGAGAGAGAGAGAGAGACTGACTACAATAGAACCAGTGTACAGTTGATCAAGGATGAAAGTATACAGTTTTTCGTCTGCTATAGCCACACATAGTTTGTCATGTTGGCAGCCCTGGTAGCCATATCTCAGAGCCCGCCCACCTTATACAGGGTGTTTAAAAACGTGTTCCTGGACTTAGTTGTCAGACGGAAATATGAATATATTGCTCTATAATCTTTGACGTGAATATCACTTCGGAGATATTAAACACTTAATGTTATTGATAGATATACAAGAAATGCGAGAGTGAAAACGAAAATCAAAACGTCTACCTATATACGATATTTCAGTGGAATACAGGTCCATTTTCACACGTGGTAATATGTGGCTAATAATGTAGGGTATGGTGATATCAATGTTGCAGTTGTTTTGCAGGTGTTCTGCTGATAAAAATAAAAATAATAATAATAAATAAATAAATAAATAAAAAAAAATCACAAGTAAAGCCTCATTATGCTTCGAGGACTGACTCATAAAGCAATGGCGCTCGCAAGATGAGTAAAATTGCTGGGTCATTACCCTATTGAACACACAGGCTTCCTTACGTCCACGTTTAGGAATTAGATTTTTGTGTATCTAAAGTAGACGAATATGGAGTGGCTATAAAAGATATTACGATATACACTTAACATTATAACATTCATAATAAATAATGAGTAGAAAGAGGAATCTAATAATACTTGTTAATTAATAAGTAGGTAAATATTGATATTTCACTTTCATCCCCAAGACTGGATTATATGTGATCCAAAGGGCAATGAAACGGAGGCGAGCGCCGGTTTGGGCTAGTGGAAAGGCTGTCATGGCTGCCAACATGACAAACCATGTGTGGCTATAGCAGACGAAAAACTGTATACTTTCATCCTTGACCAACTGTACATGTCCCCGTGCTAACAGGTAGCCTACTGGTAAGTGTTGGCAAAAATGTAGTAGCTCGGATAATAGCCTGTGTGTGTGTGTGGTTATGAGGAAGAGAGTGTATGTGCGCTTATGTGTGTGTATATGCATGTGTGTGTGTGTGTGTGTGTGTGTGTGTGTGTGTGTGTGTGTGTGTGTGTGTGTGTGTGCAGTGTTAGACCTACCTTTAGTCTGAATGGTAGCAGAGTTATCCTTTCATTCTTTGACGTTTTCTTTCCGTTTTTTATTTGCTTTCAATTTGTCTCGCGTTTTTTGTTACTTTTTTTTTATGTCCAACCCCCCCCCTGTCTATGGATTATGTATATATTATCTTTAAGGGTTCCTTTCTGGACCCTTTCTCTCTCATGTTTAGCTCCATTAGTTTTGAAAAATGTTGATGTTCACCCTTTTAGTTTGGCGATTAATTTGTACTTTTGTGTTGTCTATTGTTAATAAATCTCTCAATACAGACTGCTATATTTCCCACGGTATGCCTTTGTTTTCCTAGTTTTTTCCAGAGAAATATATCCTGTCAAAATTGGTTTCAATGAATAGTTTGTACTTAATCCTATGATTCCGGAGTCAAAATTTCAGAATTCACGGCAAAACAATTTTTATATTCATGACTCTGTGTTCAAGGGGAGAATTTTGGTTTTATTGTTTTATTTTGTCTAATGTTAATGTCCCTAGACCTCCATCTAACTTTTAAAAATACCCTCAAGGCCCCCTTTCGAGATAAATTTGTGTATTTTTCGTTAGTTTTTCTTTGTATATTGCAGACTCGCTATAGCTTGCAATAAAACAAACAAAATAACATCGATACCTAAATTGCACGAAATATTTTAAAATCGACAAAGAAATGGGTTAAAAGGCCTTAACATTGCCAAACTAATGGGCCGAATGTCTGAAATCTGAAAACCAATGGGGATAATCATGAGGGAGAAGGTGGTCCAGAAACAACGCCCCCTCAAATCGGATCTTTCTCTTTGCATAGTCTATTTTGGTTACCGTAGGCCTTTAATTGGACGATGGCGCTTTACTCTGTTATTTGGCTATCATTAGACGATCTTATCCAGCTTAGAAAGGAATTGATGTATATTATATTCAGGGAAACCAATGTATTTTTGTGGCCTAGTATAAATGCACGCACAAATATACACATACACACATACTGTATGTGTATATTAGATACTGGTATATATTTACAGTATATATAAATAATTTCAAATCAAAGTTTAGAGGTACACATATGTTCATGATCTCATTTCAATGACGTATGCACCCACGAAATGATGTACGGTAACTAACATATGGCTTATTTGCTAAAAAATATGCAGGTATATTTTGAAAACCATTAGTCTCAAAATTAATAGCTTTTCGTTGCAGCTGTGAGTCATATAATATAAGAACATAAGAACATAAGAAAATGGGAGTCTGCAGAAAGCCGATTGGCCTAAGCAAGGCAGATCCCTGTCCCACACAACCCCAATTCAATTACAAAGCCCAATTATTATTATTTTTTTTTTTTTTTAAAGAGACAATGAACGGAGGAAGGAAAAACACAGATAAAACAAAAAGGTCCATGTGCCTAAAGGCATCCTCCATTCATAAAATGTTTGTAACAACTGGATTTAAACATTTGTTGATTGTAAGTTTGTGGAAAGCAATTCGAGGGAAGTGAATTCCAAAGAGTAGTAGCTCTGGGGATAAATGAATTCTGATAAGCAGAAGTTCTGCATTGTGGAGGAGAAAGTGTAAATTCATGGGCGCTCTCAGCTGCCCTAGTTCTACGGGGAAAGATGTGGAGAGGCGGCACAATTGAAGCAAGTTCCTCGGAACAATTGCTGTGAAAATATCTGTAGAATAATGCAAGGGATGCAACGTTTCTTCGTATGGCTAATGTAGGAAGGTCCTGTGTGATTGCAGGGTTATTGATTAATCTAATAGCTTTATTTTGAATTTTGTCCAACTGCCTCAATGCAACCACTCCACTTCCACCCCACAGAGGTGAACAGTAATCCATCTGAGAGCGCACATGACTTTTATATATTACGGCCAACTGCTCGTCAGTGAAGAATTCTCGAACTCTGTACAGGAGTCCCAGTTTTTTAGAGGCATTCTTAGCAATGCTTCTAACATAATGTGTCCAGCTCAAGTTAGTAGTTAATGTTTCACCGAGAATGTCAATACTAGGGGAAGTGGGAATATTTACATCATTAAAAAATATATGGGAGTCAGTGAGATTCTGTCGGTTAGAAAATTGAATGTACTTGGTTTTCTGTGCATTAAAGGAAACTAGATTCTCTTGTCCCCATTCATTAATTCTAGAAAGGTCCTGGTTCAGAGAAATTGCAGTGTTTATTTTTGAATTTATAAGATCGGGTTGGGTGAAAGAATTGGTAAATGTGAAGGAACTGTGGAGTGTTGAGTCATCTGCGTAGGAATGTATTGGATTATGAGTGGTAGATATGAGATCATTGATATGAATGAGGAACAGAGTTGGGGCCAAAACTGATCCCTGGGGAACACCAGCATTTATTGAGTGAAATTGAGAATAAAGGCCATCTACCATTACACGTATTTTTCTGTTATGAAGATAAGAAGAAATTAGTGGAACTAATGATGCAAGGCCGTAGTGTGACATCTTCGACAGTAAGGATTGATGCCAGACTCTATCAAATGCCTTTGATATATCCAGTGCTA
>CM064513.1:26153739-26230278 GCA_032716605.1 Paralithodes platypus | reverse complement strand
ACTTATAACTAATGATATAAAATAGAACTCGTTGACTCAGATGAAAACAAAATACATATTCATATTACTTATAGTACAACGGCTCACATGAACTAAGTTAGGAAACTCTACATAGACTACAGCCAAAGTTCCTGCCCTGACGATCCTAGCGAGAGTGGGGCATGACTAGGCGTTCTGTACAGCATGCTCACACTGGACATGCGTCACACAATAATGTTGCAACCATTTCCCCGCGTGTAATTAGATTGGTCGATAATGAAGTACTTACTACAGTTCATATTGTCGATGCCTTAATGATTTTGAACACTTGAATTAAGTTACCTCCTAATCTGCACTGGGTTAAAGGAATTATATGTTATTCTCAAAGACGCTCCTCGTATGGTTTCTTATTCAGGCTAGGTATAATTTTGGTAACTCTACGTTGAACTCGTTTTAGCTTCATCTTCTATTTGGTGGCATATTATTCGAGAGATCGAGAGAGAGAGAGGAGAGAGAGATAAAGAGAGAGAGAGAGATGAAGAGAAAGATAAAGAGAAAGAGAGAAATAAAGAGAAAGAGAGAGAGAGAGAGAGAGAGAGAGTGAGAGTGAGAGAGAGAGAGAGTAAATATACAGTATAACCTGACCATTATCGAAAACTCTATTCTGAACTCTTGAAATCAGATGCCAAATTATGTTTTCGGTAGAGAGAGAAGTTCACAGACTTTAGAATATAAAGAAACAATAAACTTCAACTTTAGGCGAAATAACTTAGGAGAGAAAAATACTCTTGGGTGAAAGAATCGAATCATTTTTTATTAGGCAGATAGATCACGTTGTTTAAGGGGAGGCAGACCGTTTTTCTGGACCCCCTTCTCCCCAATGTTTAGCCCCACTAGTTTTGAGATTATAAGACGTTTGGCCCATTTGTTTGGTGATTTTAACACCTTTCGCCCCATTTCGTTATCAATGTTAAGACCTTTTGTGCCATTTAGGTGTCGATTATTTCCTGGCGAACGATAGCGAGCCTGAAAAATGATGGAGGTCTAGGGAGGAAACTAAAAAGAAATATGAATACATTAATTAATAGACCAAACATACAGCCAGTCTCCCCTTAATACCGCTTGTGAGTTATAGTACAGGAGATGAAAAGGAAGCTAATTGATGCATACATATTATCTTTGTAATTGATGCATACATATTATCTTTGTAAAGCTAATCTTGTATTGACTTATCACTATCTGGTCCGACCTCTTGGGGGTTATTATGATAGTTTGTTTAATTACAATTGAGGATTTTGCTTGTGTGTGTGTGTGTGAATGTGTGTGTGTGTATGTGAATGTGTGTGTGTGTGTGTGTGTGTGTGTGTGTGTGTGTGTGTGTGTGTGTGTGTGTGTGCGTGAGTGTGTGTGTGTGTTTTTTTTTTTTTTCTCGAGCAAAGCATTTCAGTTTATCTCCTTGACTATTAAAAAACGCCTTCCCAGACTTCCTTCAAACTAAATGTATGCCCACCCAGACCCCCATCAAGCTAAATTTGCACATTTTTCGACAGAAAACTGTCCCGGCCGAAGGTTGATGGCTGACTTATCACTAGCCCAGATAAAAATCGACGTCTAAATTGGGTGATACGTCTTATTATCGTCAAACTAATGGGGTGAAACGTCATAGAATCTCCAAACTAACGAGGCGAAACAAGGGAGGTTCTTATAATCCCCCTCTCGGACCAGATTGAATGAAAATTAGTTTCAGATAAACGAGTCATCATTTATAATTGGTAGATTAAATTGGGTAGATTACATTTGTTAGATGGTTCCCAGCGCCTAATACAGCCTGTAGATGATATTACAAAGCGCCCTATAATGAAGAGGCAGCTTGATGGATTACTGGGGTGACCTCGGTAAAGGTAATCTTGCAATGACTTAAGGGGGGTCACCGGATTGTTTTTCTCTTTTACTCCTTTTCTCTCTTTCCCTGGCTTGTATCCATTCGGCCCCATTCAGCCAACTATTTTAAGACGTTTATCCCCATCCAGGTGTCGATTTCTTCCTGGCGAGCGATAGCGAGCCACCATTGTATGGAGAAATCCGGCTTCGCCGGTGGAATTTTTCTATCGAAAAATGTACAAATTTAGCTTGCTGTCAAAACAAACATATATATACTGTATATGCTGGCTCGCTACCACTCGCCAGGAAAATATTGACACCTGGATGGGAGTAAACGTCTTAAAACAGTAGGCTGAATGGGGCCGAATGGATACAATCCAAAGAGAGAGGGAGAGAAAGAGAAAACAAGCGAGGTGGGCTCCCTTAATTAGTCTCAGGTGAATTATAAGGCAGCAGGGGGTCGCAAATTATCAAGTGTGTGTGTCGGGGTACATATGAAGCAAGACAATGATATGGTCTTCAAATTCTGTGGCAAAACTATTCAATAATGTCTTTGTAAACTAAGTAAAATCTATCAACTATTCAATAATGTCTTTGTAAACTAAACAAAATTCATCTAAACAAAAATGGCAGAGCAAAGTATATAATATTTGAAAGGTTGACTTCAATTGTATTTTAATATATGTTACTCGTATAGAAATTAATACAATACAAATAAATAAACCTAGAAGATATGCAAGACAATATGCATTCATTAACAAATGAACTCTTAACCCCTTCAAGATACGATGACGCATTTATTTTGTTTTCTGGCTACTATTAGACGATTTTATTCAGATTAGGAAGGGTAAATGGAGGTTGGAGGGTTAATTAAAAGTCTTTATCCTTCAAATTCCCACAGATCCTTCATAAGCTGTATAAAATCGTCTAATGATAGCCAGGATAAACTGTCAAAATGCAGAATAATCCTCAAAGGGTTAAGAAAGTTTACACGAATCCTCTATCCAGCACACTTATTTGGGGATGTTAATGATATATTTGATTTATGTGTGTGGCCAACTGCGTTTTGCAGTGTTGTAATGGCTTGTACTCCATGATCTCCGTTCAACACTCTCTCTCTCACGTTAAGGGGGGTCACCGTCTTTTTTTTTTTTATCTTTCTCTCCTTTTTTCTCTTTCCCTGGCTTGCATCCATTCGGCCCAATTCAGCCAACTATTTTAAGACGTTTAACCCCATCCAGGTGTCGATTTCTTCCTGGCGAGCGATAGCGAGCCAGTATTGTATGGAGAAATCCGGCTTCGCCGGAGAAATCCGGCTTCGCCGGAGAAATCCGGCTTCGCCGGAGAAATTTTTCTATCGAAAAATGTACAAATTTAGCTTGTTGTCAAAACAAAAATATATCTATGCTGGCTCGCTACCGTTCACCAGGAAAATATTGACACCTGGATGGGGGTAAACGTCTTAAAACAGTGGGCCGAATGGATACAAGCCAAAGAGAGAGGGAGAGATAGTTAAAAAAAGCGAGGTGGGCTCCCTTAACTCTTTCACACACGCACACACACACTCGATAATTAATGCCTCCTTAAGGCAAAGTAAATGCCCTGCAGACTGGAAAACTTCATACGTCACTCCAATTCCCAAAACCCCCTCCCCACATTCTCTTAATGAACTCAGACCAATTGCCATAACGCCCATCCCTAGTCTAATCTGTGAGGACTTTGTATTCACCTGGGCTTACTCACAAATCCGTCACTTGATAGATCCCCAACAGTTTGGCAACGTAAAAACCTCCTCCACCACTCACTGTCTTATTAGCTTCCTAGATTATATTTACACAAATCTAGAGAAGAGAAAGACTTCCCTCGCCCTTGCCTTTATTGACTTTAGGAAAGCATTTGACCTTGCTGACCACACCATCATCATCAACAAGGCCATACAGTTGGGGCTACATCCTACCCTGGTTGTGTGGTTGACCAACTTCCTTAGTGACAGACGACAAGCAACAAGCCTTGCGATACCAAGGCTTCATCTCCACCTTCCTAGAAATCACATGTAGAGTCCCACAGGGCACAAAGATGGGGCCTCTATTGTTCCTCATCTTGATTAATGATGCCCTAAAGGACACTCCATTCCACTGGAAGTACGTGGACGACTCGACAGTCGGCATTACTGTCGATAACACCTCCCCTAACTATGACCCCCTACAAGACATCCTCGACCGTCTTCAAGCCTGGACCACAGACAATCATGTGACTATCAATCATGATAAGACAGTGGTCATGCACATCAACACCTCCGTTACCGACGTTCCTCCACCCACTGTCACAATTGGTCCTCATCCCCTTCAGCTTGTTGAGTCCACCAAACTCCTCGGAATCACTGTGGACAACAAGCTGAACTGGAAGAAACATGTAACTACCACAGTCAGGACCGCCACATACAAGTTGTTTATGCTAAGGCGGTTGAGATCCCTGGGGGCGCCGGAGAATGACTTGAAGAGTATATATAACATCGTCATACTCCCTAAGCTCACCTACGCCTCTCCCGCCTGGTCCTCCTCTCTAACCCTGACACAAGAACGTCAATTGGAGAGAGTGCAGAGGAGGGCTTGCAGGATCATCCTGGGTGGCACATATCCAGGGTACGAGGAAGCTCTCACCACCCTTAGCATACCTGCACTTTCAACCCACCACTACAACACACTCAAACAGTTTGCATCTAAGCTGCTTGTTCACCCACGACACAGAAACTTACTTCCACCAGACCAACACGTGCAGCTCGTCACTTCAACACACTCCAACCAATAAGAGCAAGAACTGACAGATATAAAAATAGTCCTATCCCAACCATTGTAAATATTATTAATAATGTGTAATAACGGCCTGTCACACCATATATACGTGCCCACCTTTAATAATGTATGCATAAGTGTGTGTGCATGTGTGTATTAGAATATATGTATGTATTTGCTTGAGTTTGTTTATGTATATGTGTATATATGTATATGTGTATATAATTATGTATATGTGTATCTATGTATGTACAGTATATGTGTATGCATGTGTGCGTATATGTGTATGTATGTATGCGTTATTTATGTATATATGTATGTGTCTATTGTGTATACTGTTTGTGGTTCGAGCCCGGCTGAGAGTATCAGGTGGATAAGAGAAGAGCATATATGCATGTAAATGTGCATATATTTATGTATATGTATGTCTGTGTGTATGTGCTGTCAATGGTTCGATCCCGGTTGAGAATATAAGGTACATAATATATTATTATGTTCCTTCCAACAACCAACTATACTCCTAAAATCGATTAATGAAATTTACAAACACATGTGGCAGTCCGTGGATTCAAACCCAGGATGCTCACACCGAAAATCAACACCTTATGCATCGCACCACGAAGACAGTTAAAGGATGGTGGACACTGCCTACGATTTATTATGCAACTTCGAATCCTGCATATCAATCTAAGCATGTACACACATCCCAACTGCAACTCACGTAGGCTATGCATATGTGAATGGAAAGAGCAATTAATGGGGCCTTAACCACTAGGGAAGTCCTCTCGATAAATTACCCCTGAACCGATATCAATTATTATGTTCCTTCCAACAACCAACTATACTCCTAAAATCGATTAATGAAATTTACAAACACTTGTGGCAGTCCGTGGATTCGAACCCAGGATGCTCACACCGAAAATCAACACCTTATGCATCGCACCACGAAGACAGTTAAAGGATGGTGGACAGTGCCTACGATTTATTATGCAACTTCGAATCCTGCATATCAATCTAAGCATGTACTGTATATGAACTGTACGTGTATTTGTATAATCATGTGCACATGTGTATGTAAATATACGACATATGACCGAGAACATATTGCTCACTAGCGCAACTTCTTATTATAAATCTATGCATAAGCATTATCTATTATTAAGTGTTCGTGTATCTTCATCCATGTATTTCCACCCTTAACAATAGAATGCCCAGCTTTTCCACATTTCGCCTTCTATCACACACACACACACACACACACACACACACACACCTACACTAAAGAATGTCCTATATACTATAATTCCCCCAAGCTGTCTCTACTGATTTTGATATCCTTTTTTTTTGTTCTTTACCGAGGATTAACCTCCCATTGTAGTAGGCTTTACCTGACCCTACCTGTACGGACCTGTAGGACGCTCCCTCTTTACCCTTTTCAACTCCTCACCTGACCCTACCAAAACAGTTTTTGTATGTATGTTTGTGTGCATACGTGAGTATTTGTGTATACGGGCATGTGCACACTTACTGCATGTTCTTCTGTTCTTATATATGTATGTATATGTATGCGTATGTATGTGTGTACGTACGTGTATATATGTATGTTCTGTATATGAGTAAACAAAATAAATGTGTATATGTACTGTACATCACTTACTCTCATGGTTAATTTATGACAATTTGTATTTTGCACCTGCATCATTATTGTTTTTATTTATTTGTTTGTAAACTGAGCTTACCATCTTCATATCTGTATATCTCATGTTCATCCACTAAATTGTAAAATGTGTATTTTCAGCTCATGAGGCTGCCATTCTTTAATAAACCGTTTATTATTATTATTATTATTATTACACACACACATACACAGACACACACGTACACTCTCACATAATATTATCTCACTCACTCACTCTCTCACCCAGTTATATGTCAAGTATGTAATCAAAAGGCCTATAGTCTATTTTTTTCCAGCTGATGGTAAACTGAATCTTTAGCATAATTATGATGTCTCGATTTGTACTGGAAAAATATGATACTGCTATGTCTGTGCGTCTTATTATGGCCAAGTTTTCATAATTAACAACATCCTTCGCTACTAAATCACGATTGTAGCCCAGTAATCAGGATGGAGAGATAGCAAATTACCATCAGCTGGAACAAACAGAGCATAGTACTACACCTGAGCCTATTGTGTGGCATAGTCCTACACCTGAGCCTATTGTGTGGCACAGTCCTACACCTGAGCCTATTGTGTAGCACAGTCCTACACCTGAGCCTATTGTGTGGCTGTGTAATGATTCCTTTGAGGCTTAATGGGAGATTTCCACTTGAGGGATTTTTTTCTTGACCCCTTTCTCCCTCATGTCTAGCCCCATTGCTTTTCTAATTTTAAGACGTTCGCCCCATTATTTTGGCGATTTTAAGAACTTTCGACCCATTTCTGTCAATTTTAAGACCTTTTGTGCCATTTAGGTGTCGATTTTATCCTGGCGAGCGATAGCGAGCCTGTGATATAAGAGGAATCGGCTTTTAGCCGGGACATTTTTCTACCGAAAAATGTACAAACTTATCTTGAAAGAGGGTCAAGGGGGTGAAATTTTAAGATTTCTGGAAGAGTAGAAAACATACTAACAACCTCCCCTTAATAAGCATAATTACCTCAACATATCTCTCTCTTTACATATCTACCTCTATCTATCCCCCCCCCCCTCTCTCTCTCCCTCCCCATCCTCTCTCTCTCTCTCTCTCTGTTATATGTCACTAACGTAATCATTAAGCCTGATATATTGTCCTATTGTGTGCCTTTGTAATGATGCCGTTGTTGCATAATAAGCACATTAAAGTTGGAGCAGAAGAGATTTAATACTGGTGAATGTGCAACTGTTTATTTTTTATGTTTTTAAATAGATCTGTTCTACCTGAAACAAGTATCCCTCTGAAATTGTGAAAAGTTAATTAATAGCTTATTATAGTTTTGTTCTTCAAATAAGATCTGTTCCACCTGAAACAAATATTCCTCAAAATTTGTAAATAATTATGCAATAGATTAGCTCAAGATAAAACAAAATGCATATAGTATTCTGTTCACTTTGGAATGAGCTAATGCACTGTGCAGTCTCTCTTCTTTCGCCAACATTATCTCCCTGGAATGGGCTGCAAGTCATTTGAGAAATAAACTACTTCTTGTAACTCCTTATCAATCTAAACACACAAACATATATTTTCATACACACACACACAAACACATATTATCTCTCATATAAACACACTTGCGAGCACATACATTCTTGTCTCACACAAACATAGACGCAGTCCCATCGTTAACACACACCAATTAAGTGGGCAGTGTGTCAGCATTTACCTCAACCTGTCCCCCTTGTCATACCTGTTTGTCCCCCCCCCCCCCCCTCTCTCTCTCTCTCTCTAGCCTTATTCTGTGCTGTGCTATCCGTTCATTCATTTTCCTTTATTTGGTGTTCTGCTTTCTCTACTAGCATTAAGTCCTCACCACCTTGTTTGGATCGTAAGGTCTGGGTGGTCAGTATCTATGTCAATCCACGTAACCACCCCCTCTCACACACACTTGCTTACTTGCTTATGGTAGTCCATCGTAGTCCGATGATACCTGCGCATAGAAGAGTTAGAGTGCCGAGGGAGGTGCGCAGTTCCAACTTCACTATCTTGGTACTGAACAGGGGTTGCTGATGGCAAGGGGGTGACCCAAGACGACCAGCTCCTGCTCAATACTGCAGGAGACTGCCGGGATTCCAGTTTGTCGGAAACCGCCAGGACGTGACCCCCAACGTCTGCTTTTCTCTCAGGGTGTGCTTAGTCTTACTAGACTAAACCACAAGGCAGTGCGTGTGTGCGGTTGTTGGTAGATGACAAGGATGCACATCATACGTCTGGGGGCCACCGCATGCCCCGAGATCCCCTATTGATTTAGCCTGGGATAACCAGACACCCAGTTACCGTGTGTGGCCCCAGGGAGGCACAATAGGAGTCTTGGTGATGGAGAGGCTATGTACTGGCAGAGGGAGACTTACGCACTCGGCTTCCCTTTTCACCACAAGGGTTAGCCAGCAGCAGCAGCTGAAAGCGAGAATTGCATGCAAGCAAGCAGCACTACACCAACATGCTACTGCACTAGTCGCATCACACCACCCTGTGTAATAACACCTTTCCTACCTCCCTGTCCTCATTCAGACCCCTCCTGTCCGCTAACCTTTCCTACCTCCCCGTCCTCATTCAGACTCCCCTCCTGCCCTCGCCACTGCCCGCTAACCTTTCCTACCTCCCCGTCCTCATTCAGACTCCCCTCCCGCCCTCGCCACTGCCCGCTAACCTTTCCTACCTCCCCGTCCTCATTCAGACTCCCCTCCCGCCCTCGCCACTGCCCGCTAACCTTTCCTACCTCCCCATCCTCATTCAGACTCCCCTCCCGCCCTCGCCACTGCCCGCTAACCTTTCCTACCTCCCCGTCCTCATTCAGACTCCCCTCCCGCCCTCGCCACTGCCCGCTAAACTTTCCTACCTCCCCGTCCTCATTCAGACTCCCCTCCCGCCCTCGCCACTGCCCGCTAACCTTTCCTACCTTCCCCGTCCTCATTCAGACTCCACTCCTGCCCTCGCCACTGCCCGCTAACCTTTCCTACCTCCCCGTCCTCATTCAGACTCCACTCCTCGCTAACCTTTCCTACCTCCCCGTCCTCATTCAGACTCCCCTCCTGCCCTCGCCACTGCCCCCTAACCTTTCCTACCTCCCCGTCCTCATGCAGACTCCCCTCCCGCCCTCGTCCTCGCCCACACACATGCACACACACACACACCAGTAATTAAGTGGGTAGCATATCACCAATTATCTCAACCTGTTCGCCCTGTCATACCAGTCTGTCCTATCCACTCACTCACTCTCACTCACACACACTCGAACACAACACATTCTTTTATATAAACACAAACACGCACACATCCCCCCCTTCCCTCTCCATCTCATCCTCACTCGCTTTCAGTACCACTCACTCTCACTTAAACACACACACACACACACACACACCAATTAAGTGAATTGTGTGTCGCTAGTTACCTCAATCTGTTGTCCCTGTAAATATACTAAGAACCTCTATCTCATTTCAAATGCAATCATCCATCGCGAATTAAACCATACCGGGTACTCCATTTTTTCTTCTTCAAATCTCTTAGTGAAGTTTATATATATATACTGTATATGTAGTATGTATGTATAAATCAATCAATTAATACACATATATATATATATACTGTATACAGGGTGTTCCAGTAACGCTTTTCATAAATTATATGGTGGACTCTTCAGACAAAAATAAGACTAAATTACTCTATGAACATGAGGTTGAGTATTTATAATAACGGAGTTATTACACGATTTAAGTTAACGATAGATACAATGCCATTCTGTCCAAGGGGTAATGTTGCCATTTTAGTGGATTATATCCATTTGGCCTTTGCTATCGCTTGCTAGCCTCAAGATAGTGACCAGTAGCGATCTGACTTTTCGGTAGAAAAATATGTCCGGCTTCGCCGGATTTGATTTTTCTACCGCCGAAGCCGGACATATTTTTCTACCGAAAAGTCAGATCGCTACTGGTCACTATCTTGAGGCTAGCAAGCGATAGCGAAGGCCAAATGGATATAATCCACTAAAATGGCAACATTACCCCTTGGACTGAATGGCATTGTATCTATCATTAACTTAAATCGTGTAATAACTCCGTTATTATAAATACTCAACCTCATGTTCATAGAGTAATTTATTCTTATTTTTGTCTGATGAGTCCACCATATAATTTATGAAAAGCATTACTGGAACACCCTGTATATAATTTTGTTTTTTTTACCAAAAATGTAATATCAAATTCTCCATAGTAGGGGATCTTGAGTTTATCTCATATTTTTCCTTTTCTAAGTTTGATGGACGTTTAGGGAGCAAACTAAAAACCTTAATTTCCTTTCACAGCCACTGCCGTCTGACCTGTTGCTCCCCCCCCCCCCCCCCCCCACCTACCCCCAAGCATTTATTACCATGGCCCTTTTCTCTGTCGGCTGTCTTATACCCTCTCCTTGACTTCCTGCTTCCCTCTTTCTTTCTTGCTGTCTCCTTTACTTCCTGCTCTCTCTATCTTTCTTGCGGTTTCTTTATTTCTTGCGGTTTCTTTATTTCTTACAGTTTCTTTCTTTCTTGCGTTTTCTTTCTCTTGCGGTTTCTTTATTTCTTGCGGTTTCTTTATTTCTTACGGTTTCTTTCTTTCTTGCGTTTTCTTTCTCTCTTGCGGTTTCTTTATTTCTTGCGGTTTCTTTCTTTCTTGCGGTTTCTCTCTTTCTTATCCTCTTCTTTACTTCCTTTCTCTGTTGCTTGTCTCTTACCCTCTCCTTTATTTCCTACTGTCGCTGTCTTTCCTGTTCTCTCTTTCTTTCTTTCTTGCTGTCTCCTTTACTTCCTTTATCTATTGGCTGTCTTATACCCTGTAATTTACTTCTCGCTGCCTCTCTCTTTCTTTATTGCTAGGTTTTCTTTATTCCCATTTTGGTATATGTTATATTGTTTGCTGATAACCCGGGTTCGAACCCTGGTGGATCACATATATGCTTTCATTAATTTCATAGGAGGTGTTTGGTGTGGTGGTGAAATTAATAAATAATAGATTATCAGTAGGTTCAGGGATATTTCGTAGCGAGGCCGTTCTAAATAATCTGTGCCCCATGAAGATTCTTTCCTCACTTAAACAATACAGTAGGCTACCATAGTGCGGTGGGAATATGAACATGATTAGATTAATATCCAGTATTCGAGAATGGATAATATAAGTCGTAGGCGTGTGCATAAACCTTTAACCGTCTTGGTGGTGTATTGGTTAAGGTGTCTAACAATCTGTGTGTGATAACCCGGGTTCGAATCCTGGTGGATCACATATATGCTTTCATTAATTTCATTGGAGGTGTTTGGTGTGGTGGTGAAATTAATAAATAATATCTTATATTCACTTTCTTCCTTCCCCCACTCTTCTCTTCTTCTAATGCTTTCCTATTTCCCTTCTTCCAAGTCTTCTCTTCCTCTTGTCTTCCTTGTTCAAATTCCATCCTACCTTCCCCCTTTGCATTCTTCCATTATTCCTTTTCGTATTATTCCCTTCCATCATTCTTATTCGTTTTTTCCTTTTTTTTTTATTCTGAATTTATCCTTGTCTCTGCCTTTACCAGCAAGTTATTCATTATTGCTTGGACTCTTCTTTCTTCTTCATATTATTATTACCTTATTCCCTCTTTCTAATCGTCTCTCCTCGTCCTCCTTGCTTATTTTTTTCGCGTTATTCCCTCTCCTCTGTCCTTCCTCCATTTCCCTTAGCATCCTTCCTTCCCAGTCTCTCTCTCTCTCTCTATCTCTCTCCCTTCACTGGCAGCAACTCGATTATTTCTTTGTCCCACTTATCTCGTTCGTTTCATTTCCTCCTTTCGTCTCCTTTCGTATTTTTCCCATCCTTTTTCTTGTTCTCTCTCCCTCTTCCCCCATTCTCAATCGTCTTCTTCCCCTCTTCGTATCTCTTCTCTCCCCCTCTCTTCCTATTCTTCTTTCTCTTCCTCTTCCCTCCATCCTTAGCTTCCCTGCCTGTTGCTTTCATTATTGCCCCCCACCCTCCCCTCTCTCTCTATCTCTCTCCCTTCACTGACAGCTCCTCCTTTATTACTTCCTGGTTCCTCTTTCCTCGTTTGTCTTATTTACTCCTTCACTCCCTTCTTCCTTCTTGTATTCTCCCTCCTTCCCTCTTCTCTTGCTTACCCTCCTTCCCTCTTCTTATTCTTTCCTTCTCCCCTCTTTATCTGATTTCTGTATTTTCTTCTTCCTTATCTTCTCTTCCTCCTGCTTTCATTGTTGTCTCGCTCTGTCTCTCTTACACTCTCTCTCTCTCACACACACACATATATTATATCTTTCTTTCTCACACTCTCTCTCTCTCACACACACTCTCTCTCTCTTTCACTCTCTCTCACACACATATTTCACACACACACACTCTCTCTCTCTCTCTCGGCTACGCTTTTGTGGCGGTGAATGACGGCGGTGATGGGAAGTAAATTGAGGGTAAGGGGCGGTCACCAGGGGGGGGGGGGGGGGGGGGGGGCCGTGGGTGGCTCAATAAGGCGGTGACGGGTGTATGGTTCGGGCGTGAGGAAAGGTCGGGGGGTTGGAGTTAAGGGGAGATGGGCCGGGTTTTTGGTCCCCCTTCTCCCTCGTGCTTAGACACATTGGTTTTAAGATTTTAAGACGTTCGGCCCATTAGTTTGGCGATTTTAAGACTTTACGCCCCATTTCTTTGTCAATATAAGACCTTTCGTGTCATTCAGGTGTCGATCTTTTCCTGGCGAGCGATAGCGAGCCTGTAATTTCAAGAGTAACCGGTCTTCGGCCGGTACATTTTTTTTGCCGAAAAATTTACAAATTTATCTTGAAGGGTGGTCTAGGGGGTGTTTTTACAGCTTGATGGAGGTATATCAAGGAAATTAAAAGATAAATTAATATATAAATAAATAGACCCAAAAAATAGCCAGTGTCCTCTTAAATTGATTAGCAGTGTGTGTGTGTGGGGGGGGGGGGGGGGGAAGACTCTTTTTTTATATGTTTGGGCCTTTACGGCGTATGGATAAGTATAATATATAGGTATGGATTTTTTATGAAACTAGGTTCGAATCCCGGTAGGCTCACATGTTTTCATTAATGTCATTGGTAGGTGTTTAGTGTTGGGAGTTAAATTATAATATTAAACTTGAAAATGAACTCAAAAGTTACTGCTCAAATAAATATAATGAACTCATTAAAAGTAAACACTATTGAAATGACAACACACTAAACAAAATGTATACGTGGAAAAATGCATTTATATAATAATTATATAATATTGATATAATTAATTAGATTACAGTCTGTGTTTTCCCGGTGGATAGTACATTCAATTCCTTAGCATCTGTATTCTCGTTTCTTGGAGGAAAAATATGATACAGCTATGTCTCTGCGTCATATTATTGCCAAGTTTTCATAATTAGCAATGTATTTCGCTACAAGATCTCAGTAATAGCCGAATAATCAGGATGGCCAGATAGCAATTCATCATCAGCTGATTACAGCTGATGATATAGATAAACATATTAGCTGCATATGATATTTTTAATGAGGATTGTGTAGTAACATAATTAGATAATTGTGCAGTATATGGATTATTATTATTTATTTATTCATTTTTGTATTATTATAATTTATTATTATTATTAAGTTTTTTTTTTTTTTTGGGGGGGGGGTCTCGATATCGCTCGGCCGACACCTGGATGGGGTGAAGCGTCTTATTATCGTCCAACTAATAGGGTGAAACGTCTTAAAATCTGTAAACAAAAATGAGCTCTCATACTAAACAACACTGTCCCGCTAGTGTGTGTAGGAGACAGTACATTACTGGGATAACCCAACACAAACATACTTTAGAGGGTGAGGTAGTTGCTGATTCTGGACCCCTTCTTCTTTATGATTAGCCCCATTAGTTTTGATATTTTAAGACGTTTGCCCCATTAGTTTGTCGACTATAAGGCCTTCCGCCCCATTTATTAATCAATATGAAGACCTTTCGTGCCATTTAGGTGTCGATTTTTTTTCCTGGCGAGTCATAGCGAGCCTATAATTTTGGTGGAACCGACCTTCGGTCGTTAAATTTTTCTACAGATAAAATTACAAATTTATCTCGAAGGGGGATCTTGAGGATAAAATATTAAGCTCGATATCGGTCTAGGGAGGAAACTAAAACAATAACATAATATTATACATAAATTAAGTAACACCCCGTTCTTAACATTAATCATCAATTACAAACCCCAATGCACTTGAATAAACTAATGAAAGCATATGGTAAATAACCCTATAAACAAACCCTACCTCCCTTAACACTTATAGTGTTGAGGTAGCACAGTGTTGTGATCGGAATGAAGCAGTTGAACCTCGACAATGGTGATGGGCTGGTCTATCAGAGTGAGAACTGAGCGATCTCTGCCATACCCATAGCTTACTCTGACTGTTCCTTCTACTTATATATTTTCTAGATCTCAAGTGACGGCGTCTCTTCCGTGGATTGACCTCCCAATCTACCAAGATTGGAAGCCAAAGCGTCACATTTTTCCTTTGCCCCTCAACTTTCTCTTCATAATTGCTGAGGGGCACAGGGCCCTGGGTGGGGCTTTGGTTTCCCGGGCGTTTCCTCACCCTCCCCAGCTCCCCGCCATGGAGTGGCTTCGGTCACCCAGGCTTTACTGTGGTCAGCAGGGAGGGTTCTGTGGGGGCGCTCGGTTATGGCCTTGGCCTTGCTCGGGGCCTTGGGGCTGTTCGGCCAGGCAGCTTGGGGAACAGCAACAACAACAACAACAACCTCGACAATGGCCCAACTTCAAGAGAAACTACACAGCTAACTTTCCTCCTGTACAAAGTTAGGCGTTTCTGAATTTTGGTCGGCGTTTTCTATTTGGGTGAGAATTCCGATTGACGAATAGCATTGGGATGACGGTGTACTACTTAATTTTGTGCACACAGAGTATACTTGTCATTTGGGTTAGGTTTTGATTATGTTAGGTTAGAATAGGTTAAGTTAGATTAGGTTAGGTTAGGTTAGTTTAAGTTAGGTTGAGTTAGGTTAGGTTAGGTTAGATTGGGTTAGGTTTGATTAGGTTAGGTTAGTTTAGGTTAGATTGGGCTAGGTTAGATTCGGTTAGGTTAAATTAACTTAGATTGGGTTAGGTTAGATTAGGTTGGGTTAAAATGGGTTGGATTTGGTTAGGTTAGATAAGATTAGGTTAGGCTTTACATCAAACACATGCATATATCATACCACACCGAATTCCTTTAGAATGTTGGAAAAAAAAAAAAAACAAAAAAAAAAAAAAAAAACATAATTTGTCAGCTTAAACATTGGATATTATATATTTTGTCTACGTTTATGTTTTGCTTTGTTCGACTTGGGATGGGCATCACTCTTCTAACGCGTTTAACCCCTTCAGCACGATGACGCCTTTATGCCTTTGATTCTGGCTTGAATTAGATGATTTTATGCAATTTAAGAAGGACGTATGTTATCCAGAGGGTTTATTGAGATCGCATACTGTATACCCTTCTTGAGTCCTATAGGTAGATTATAAGCTAAAGAAAATCGCATAATGGGAAACATATTATAATAAAAATTACGTCATCGTGCTAAAGGGGTTAATAATGAAGTACAACACAAGCTAAAGACAGACTCAAGCACAACTTATTGCTCAAATAGACTATTGAATCCTGTCCAATTTAAAAGATTTTTCCAGGCCATATGAAAGATTTATATCGGCCAACTGAAATTCTCCGTTGCCCAAATAATACCTGAACATATCTTCTGTCGGGAACCTTTGTGGTGTGGTTGGGGATTGGGAGGGGGTTGGGAGTGGGAGCGGAGTTGGGGATTGGGAGGGGGATTAGGGAGTGGGGGTAACAAGTCACCCTCCTAAATGATCACAACACAAACAAACTGGCTACAACCAAAAGGGCCACAACTATAACGGCCACAACCAAACAGGCCATAACCAAACTGGCCACAACCTAAACAAGCACAACCAAACCGGCCACAACCAAACCGGCCACAACTATAATGGCCATAACCAAACTGGCCACAACTATAACGGCCACAACTAAACCGGCCACAACTATAATGGCCACAACCAAACCGGCCACAACTATAATGGCCACAACCAAACCGGCCACAACTATAATGGCCACAACCAAACTGGCCACAACCAAACCGGCCACAACTATAACGGCCACAACCAAACCGGCTACAACTATAATGGCCACAACTATAACGGCAACAACCAAACCGGCCACAACTATAACGGCCACAACTAAACCGGCCACAACTATAATGGCCACAACTAAACCTGCCACAACTATAATGGCCACAACCAAACCAGCCACAACTATAACGGCCACAACAAAACCGGCCACGACTATAACAGCCACAACTATAACAGCCACAACCAAACTGGCCACAACTATAACGGCCACAACTATAACAGCCACAACTATAAGGGCCATAACTATAACGGTCACAGCTATAACAGCCACAACTATAACGGCCAGAACTATAATGGCCACAACTATAACGGCCACAACCAAACCGGCCACAACTATAACGGCCACAAATTATAACAGCCACAACCAAACCGGCCACAACTATAACGGCCACAACCAAACCGGCCACACCTATAACGGCCACAAATTATAATGGCCACAACTATAAAGGCCACAACTATAAGGGCCACAACTATAACGGCCACAACTACAACTATAACAGCCACAACTATAACAGCCACAGCTATAACGGCCACAACTATAACGGCCACAACTAATTAATGGCCACAACCAACCCATCAATGAGAGAGGATCTATGAGTGAGGTAGCCAGCAAAGCTTTGACTTGGTAGGGCCCGGGAACTAGACCCCACACAAAATAGTCCTGATATAGAGGTTAGATTACGCACACACACACACACACACACACACACAGGAGGTTAAAGTACACACAAACGCACGAACACACAGGAGATTAAGTTAAACACGCACAAACACACACACACACACACAGGGATGGTTAACTTACACACACACACACACGCACAGGAGGTTAAATTACACACACACACACAGGAGGTTAACTTACACACACACACACACACACACACAGTAGGTTAAATTACACACACACACACACACACACACACACACATACACACAGGAGGTCAAATTACAGACACACATTCACCCACCATTAACAGGTTCTTTGTTGTTGACCAGTGGAGGTGGTTTGTATGTATGGGAATGGTGCTACTGAACACACACACACCAATACAAACACACACACCATATTTACACACACACATTAACGCTCCACGATCTAACATTATAAGGGGGAAATTGTCTGGACCCCTTTCTCCCTCATACTTAGCCTAATTAGTTTTGCGACTTTTAGACCTTCGCCCACTAGTTTGGCGAGTTCAAGACCTTTCACCCCAGTTCTGTGTCAATTGTAAAACCTTTCGTGCCATATAGGTGTCGATTTATTCCTGGCGATCGAAAGCAAGCCTGCAACGTAGGATAGTCATCGGCTTTTGGCCAGGGAATACATCTACTGAAGAATACACAAATTCATCTCGAAGGGGGCCTTGGGGTTATTTATTAAGTTGATGGAGGTTGAGGGAGGAAACTGAAACAAAATAATAGGTATATATATATATATATATATATATATATATATATATATATATATATATATATATAAAACATTTCTACCGAAAAATGCACAAATTTATCTCAAAGGGATTTTTTTTTTTTTTTTTTTTTTTTAAGCTCGATAGGGGGGTCTAGGGAGGACACTACAATAATAATAATAATATATGAGAAAATAAATATATACAAATATATACACAGGAAAATGTTTCCTTAGCTGCTATCCGTAAACCCATAAGCCCCAACTCGGCAATACAACACATTTCGGCTCCCAGCGAGAGGATAGCCCCAAACCGAAACCGCTTTATAATATTGACTTATCACAATGCGGAATTATTACATGAATAAATCTGTTCGAAATATTTATACTTGCTTAACCCAATCAGTGCCAAGCTGATCGAAATATTTGGAAGAATTCCATTTAAGGGGGGATGGCCCGGTTTTCTGGACTACTTTCTCCCTCATGTTTAGCCACATTAGTTTTCAGATGTTTAGATGTTTGCCCCATTAGTTACTCGATTTTAAGACCTTTCGCCTCATTTCTTCGTCAATATTTAGACCTTTCGTGCTATTTAGGTGTCGATGTTTTCCCTGGCGAACAATAGTGAGCCTGTAATGTTGGAAGAACCGGCCTTCGGCCGGGAAATTTTTCTGCCGAAAAATTTACAAATTAATCAATGGATGATTTTTTTTTTTTTTCAAATTTGATGGAGGTCTATGGAAGAAACTAGAACAATAATGAATACATGCAAAAATCGCCCAAAAAGTATATCATCTCCCCTTAGGCACATGCCCGAGTCAGCATATTCCTCATTTAATATTCACTGTCTGGTGTTTATCATACAGAAGAGTACCAGTTATCTGTGCAGGAAATTGTATATTAAAAGCGCTAATATCGGTACACTATAATATCGGTACACTAAAACATCAGTACACTAAATATCGGTAGACATAAAATATCGACACATTGAAATATCGGTACACTGAAATATCGGTACACTGAAATACCGGTACACTAAAATAGTGGTACATTAAATATCGGTACACTGAAATATCGGTACACTGAAATATCGGTACAGTAAAATATCAGTACACTAAATATCGGTACACTAAATATCGGTACACTAAAATATCGGTACACTAAATATCGGTACACTAAAATATCATTACACTAAATATCGGTACACTAAAATTTCGACACATTGAAATATCGGTAAACTAAAATATCGGTACACTGAAATTTCGGTACACGAAAATATCGGTACACGTAAATATCGGTACACTAAATATCGGTACACAGAAATATCGACACACTAAAATATCGGCACACTAAAACATCGACACACTGAAATATCGGTACAGTAAAATATCGACACACCGAAATATCGGTGAGATGACGGGCCCCAAACCAACGATACACCAAGTGGCCAGCATCACCACACAGGCAACCTCAAAACCCCAGGACACAACGAGAACATTTACCTGAGTTCCCCCTCCGAGTACACCGGAATCTACCTGAGTTGACCATGCCCAGCCGTCAACCCCACAGTTCTCTCTCACGCCAACAGCCCTCCAAGAGAACGGAGTGCCCTCTCAGCCAGTCACAAGCCGTATTCCTCAGCCAACCACAACCACCCTGGGACCACCAATTAGAACCCTCCTTTTACGTAGCCTCCACCAGAAGTGACGCTCCCTGTATTATTCCGCCAGATTTGGAATATGATGAACACTCCTTTATACAATCTACTCACCAGCGCCCCGAATATTACAGGGACAAATGGATCTAATAGTGCCTGACAACTCCAGGCTCCCGAGGATACAGACACAGTCCTCTATATATATGTACTAAGATAATTAGAAGACCTGCAAGACAGTTGCTGCATTGTAAGCCTTAAGAGTTTTCTATTTTTCACAGCAACCCTGGACCTTCCAGTTGCCCCAATGAATATTGTAATATTACCTTGGACCCAGGCCCATATTATAATACCTGAGTTCCAATGCTAGAATGTATATGGACCTCACAACAACCACTTTTCCTCTCTTCTCAATACCCCCCCCCCCCTTCCGAGTTCATTGACACCTGAAGCAAGAATAAATTGGCATAGGACCTCAGAAAAACCTGAGGAAAGTATGCAAACCATCACCTACTAACTAGTCTAACCCCCTTCAGGATCAGACTTTTTGGGAGTGATATTTACGGTCTGCCCCAACCTCCGCCCCCTGCCCCTCGAGAGTGCCTCCTGACGAAGCACCTTCCGGATTACTGAAGGGCTACCCGTCTGCTGCCCAGCGTCCTGAACCGAGGACCTCTGCTCGAGCTACATACATAGGCCTGGACTTAGGACCCCTGCTCGAATTACGTAAACAGGCCTGGACCTAGGACCCCTGTTCGAATTACGTAACCAGGCCTAAACCCAGGACCCCTGCTCGAGGATGTAACCAGCCGTGCATGATTGGCTATTACCCTCTACGCCGGCCAGACCAGCACTCTCGTCCCCCTGCTCTCCCAAATACTTAAGTGTTTCTGTGTCTCTCTTTGTTGGTTATTGTTGTGAGGTATTGATTATGTAAATATGTGAACAGTGCTGTGTCCTGATTTAATTGTGATCTGTGCCCTAGATCACGTACTTGCGTAATAAGCTTCATCCTTCTGAACCTGTGTTATTCTGTGTTAATCTTGTTCAAGACTATTTATTAATTCATAACTTACGCATGCATTACATACCAGTATTACTAAAATATATTCAGGCCCCCACGCTCGCAGATTTACTGACTACGTGTATGTTGATTTATTATTTGTGAGTTGAAGCCCCAGTATATTCCATGATCAATCCATTTATTTAATCACTCTTTACCAAGAACCTACGCCCAATTTTCCAACGAGTGCATAGTATAATTCCTTTAACCTTTTCTTAAGTAATCACATATGAAATATATCTTATAGACGTGCTTTTATGTTCTTGTAAATCTTGATGTTGTGATATTTCGAATACCGTGTTTAGGAATTCTTTCCTCTGTGTTTCGTCTCACTTTCATCCACCATACACTAATTGTGCCTGTGTATTTCATTTATCTCGTTCTGCTAACCCGTTCAGACTCGAGTCTGGTACTGCTTGTTTTAAGTATCAATGAGTAGGACTTCGTCGCCTACGTCCATGTACTAATTGTGCCTGTACATTTTATGCACCTCGTTCTGCTAACTCGTTCAGAACGAGTCTGATATTGCTTTAAATATCAATGAGCTAAACTTCGTCATTAGCGACAATTTAATTATTAAGTGCGATCTATCGATCGAGAGTTGTTAACCAGTTCGAATCTAACGTATTAAGAGTTAATTGTAACGTCCATTTCAGACTGAGTCTATTGGAACTCAGTTAGTTATTTTGTGTATCTTCGGTGTTGTCTTAATCGCGAATATTGAAGATTACATCTTGACATATTAAATACCATCCAGTGGACATATTAAAATCCATTTCCACTCCTATCAAATTCACGTTATTACCTTGCTATACCTAAGACAAATATAGAAACACGAATTCCTAAGTTGGTTCGTTATCGTAGCATATGTTCAAGTAATATAATTCTGTGATAAGATATAAATTCCCTTTTGAGCTATTTTGATACTTCTCGTTAATTATAAATAATAATATGTCCTTTCCTGTAATTTAAATTAACATCGTATTCCGCCTAAGAGGATAGTTGCACTAACTAGAAAAAGTATTTATCACTAGAACAGTCCAACTAGTGACCTTCCCAGTGACCTGACCTAAAGGCACGTTCACACGGTTACCTTTAATGCTGGGGTCACACATTCACGTATATGCTCCCGTATGCTCCCGTACGAAGGTTTATTGGTAGTTGGCAACCGAATACGTAAAACGTAAGGGCTTAGTACGCAAAACAAAACGTAAATGAAATTGTGTCTAGTCGTGGGGGTTGGTACGCATGGCGGGAGTAGCCACGCTGGTCGGGGAGGTGGTGGGTGCGGCCAAGGCCGCCCGGTATGTTTTGGATTTCAAATCAGATACGGGGCTTGCGCTCACGTATGTCAAAAGTCGGGAAATCCTACGTCGTCTGACCGGGCGATTGGCTACGTCTGATGGGAGCAGCCCCGTAAGACGTAGCAGCTCGCCCGGTCAAACGTAAGCTGCTCCCGTCAACCGTAAAATATTCCCATCAAACGGGAAAGTTTACGTTAGTCCGGCCGCATCTGGCAGAACCGCCGCACTGCGGATTGGCGGGAAGACGCGGCACCGTTGTACGGGGGCGGGGGGGGGGGGGACAACGGGACCAGCGGGGGACCAGCGGGGGACACTCCAGTCACACCTCTCACCACACCGGAGCAGCAACCAACAAGCCAACCCTGCCACCCTCTACACCCTGCCGAAAACAAATCATAGCAGCGAAACGACTGCACCTATGGCTTTCATATTTTTACCACATGTACCCTAACCTTTAGGCTACCCACCACAAAAATCCCAAATCCCTCCTCCCACCCACTCGCTGACTGTCGGTCCCGTCAGAAGGAAAAAAAAGGAAAATCTGTGGCGGCGAAACGACTGCACCAAGCGGTTCCATATTTGTGTGACAAGTCCCTTACCCTTCTGCCTTCCCCCCACCACACCCCCAACCGCCTCCCACCACCCACTTCTAGCGTATCCGTACGAAGAAAAGGAAAAAAAGGAAAATCCGTGGTGGCGAAACTACCTCACCAATCGGCTTCATATGTGTAACACAAGTTAAGTACCCTTCTACCTTCCCCCAACCAACCCCAAAACTACCCTCCCACCACCCTCCCACCCATACATTCCGATACCATAAAAGTCTCTGTAGTCTATAGTGTCTTTTCAGCTACTTTCGGGACCATCGGGGACCTGATTTCTGGCGAGGGGAGTGTTATTTTTACCATTATCCTTCCTTTCTCTCCCAACTTGATAGATTTAGCCCCCCCAAAAACAAAAAAACAAAAACAACTCTGGCACTGGCAGAAGCACACCGTCAAAATTGGCTGGCACTCAGCAGGTTAAAGGTTACAAGGATGAATGGTCTTTCCTCTTAGGGAGTTCACAAAATTGAACTCCTCCAGGATGAATTCCGCGATGTTGTTCATGGTGCCGATGAAGGACTGGGAATGGGAATGGTGTGGCCATTCCTGCCCTTTTGTAGTTCCCAGATTCCAACCCAGACCTACGTGGTTGACAAAGACTGTCTTTGTCTGTGTTTGGACAGACGGGGTGTGCCTACGATTGTTCGGAAACGGTCCACGTAAGTCCTAAAAACTCCCAAGACGTACGGCCTCAGCTACACAGGTCTTGTGGGGGCATGGCCATGGGCGTGGCCTGTGTTCCCGCAAATCGGGCAGCCCAGGTGGACTAACGGGGACATGCTTACGCAAGTCGCAAGCACGTACGTAGTTCCATACGACTACATTACGTCTGACGTAACACTGGCCCCGTCACGGTACGTCTGTCGGGAAGTGCAATAGTCGTGGTCTATACGGGCGTACACGGCCGGACTACGCCCGTCAGAACACAAAATTGGCGATTACGCCTGACGGGAGCTGTCGGGAGCGATATACGGGAATGTGTGACCCCAGCATAAGACTCCACCTGAGCCATACGGGTGACTCATCTAAAATATTATGCCAATTTCCTTATAAACTCAACTCTCTGCATTGCAGCTCTAGGATCATTACCTAAGGCATTGAAGTCTCCTTGGATCACGGAAGATACGGGACTCCCATTTGTTATTGCATTGAAGGTTAATGATTATTTATGTGTATAATGCCCTTATGTATACTTCCCAATATTATCTGATTTAATACTAGACTCTCACTATTGAGTTATCCTAGTATCAGTAACTTGTTCTGAAGTAAGAACAATACCTTTGCATTATTATTATTTAGGATCCCAACTGATGATCCTCATTATTATTTCCATCCTATGCTTATACAATAAAACCTTCACATAATTATGTTCTTCCATGTGTTATTATTGAGTACTACATTGAACTATTGAATACCATTTTTATTACGTATAGAACCTACTCGGTACGTTCCTGTCAAGTATATTTAAGTCCATCAACCCAGAAGTGGATTGTTTTACGGACTGTATCAAGGGAACAAACTTATCTGAACCCGGCACAACAATCGGTACATTGAAATATCGGTACACTGAAATATCGGTACACTAATATATTGGTACACTAATATATTGGTACACTAAATATCGGTACACTAAAATAACAGTACACTAAAATATCGGCACACTATAATATCGGTACACTAAACGCGCTACTAATATCGGTAATCCCATATGTCCCAACTCGGTAGCACAACACATTTCGGCTCCCGGCGGCGAGAGAGGATAGCCCCGAACCGAAATTGAGCAAATAAGCCAAACTGTATAGGAGGAAAGTTGGTCCGAGTTTCTCTTGAAGTTGGGTCATTGTCAAGATTTATAAGGATGGACTTGGAATGGGAAGGGGAGAGCTATTTTTCTCCAACAAGGATCGGGCAGTCTGTACAGTATACACTAGAGTCTAGGCCCTAGGGCATACATTGTGGCATTAAGGGGAGATGGGCCGTTTTCTTGGTCTATTAATGAATTTATTCCTATATTTGTTAGCTTCCGCGCTAGACCTCCATCAGGCTTAGAAAAACAACTTCTAGACCTTTCAAGATAAATTTGTAATTTTTCGGTAGAAAAATGGGCCGGTTCTTCCAAAATTACAGGTCAGGAAAATAAATTGACACCTAAATTGCACGAAAGGTCTTAATATTGACAAAGAAATTGAGCAAAAGGTCTTAAAATCGACAAACTAATGGGGCAAACATCTTAAAATGGGGCTAAACATGAGGGAGAATGGGATCTAGAAAACCGGCCCATCCCCCCCCTCTAACTGAAATATCGGAACACTATAATATCGACACACTGAAATATCGGAACACTGAATGATTGGCCGGGGGGGGGGGGGGGGGAAGGTGGGCAGCCAATTCTTCGTTTATATTGCATGGATCTTATGCCAGGGTAGGAATGAGGGAGGGGCTTCTCTGCCAGGTTAGCTTGGCTTCAGTATAGTATTAACGTTTCAGAGATACGGTTCGGTGTTCGAGGATTCATATTGGGCCAGGATTTCTGTCTTAATATAGTACGTATATATCTGTACTGTGCAATCGACTGCCATAATAAGTAAACGCCCATTTGAATCTGTATTGAACCCACAGGATACCAGGCAAGTAACATCTCAAATACTTCATATTTTAGCTTTAAAGGTGCAAAGCCTCTAAACGGGTGTTTTTTTTTTTTTTTTCCCTATATTTCAACTACTCCCTTTCGGGCAAAGGCTGAGAGCCTGTACCGTAAATTCAACTGCTCAACACGGTGAAGCCCGTGAAGTCTTGTTCCAGTCTAAGGAGTGAGACATGTGAAGCACTTAGAACTGCAACCAGCCTTTGCCATCTTGCCTTCGCAAGATGCAAGGCGCTTGGTTGTCCACTTGCGGCTCGAAGCAGCCCCATCTCTGGAGCTGCTACGCCTTTGTGCTTCACTATATCACCCCCAAGAATCGTACCCTCACTCTCAGAACGCCACCTACTTAGCAATTAACTCACAAGGCATACTGTACATTATAACACATTTTGAATATGGGAATATCCATATATTGCTATTTAATCAGGGAACAATGAGGGTATGTTTTTGGCGTTTCGGTGGGCTTTGTGGTAATGCACTGATACTAAGTACAGCACAAATTCCATTTCATCTTCAGGGTATTACCCTGGTATTACCCTAAAGATGTCTTGAAAGAATAAATAAAAGCTTGGTGTTCCATTGGTTCATTATTCCTGCGAATTTTACTATTAGTGATTTAGTCTCCATATATACTGTATATATATATATATATATATATATATATATATACAGTATATATACAGTATATATATATAACGTATATATATATATATATATATAATATATATATATATTATATATATATATATATATATATATATATATATATATATATATATATATATATATATATATATATATATTATATACTGTATATATATATACAGTATATTCACGTCGTAAAAACATTGAACTATTATCTCTAGGCGTCACGCAAATTAGTACACAGGTTTTCACGTAGTCTTAATATTGACAATATAGGGTGCCCTAACCCGACGGGAATATAATAATAGCGGCTGAGAGAGGACATGATACCCGCCAGATTGATTCAGTCCGGTTATGGTCGCTCCGTTAAACTTGTGGTTAGCGCGGGTCTCTCTCTCTCTCTTTTCTCTTCTCTCTCTCTCTCTCTTTTCTCTTCTCTCTCTCTCTCCCCCCTCCCCCCTCTCTCTCTCTATCTCTCTCTCTCTCTGGAACCACTAAGCCAGATCTTCATTGAATAGTCCCCACTGCTTGGAAAGAGGCATATATAACCACCAGCTCGCTACCACTCGCCAGGAAAAAAAATCGACACCTGGATGGGGATAAAAGTCTTAAAACCGTAGGCTGAATGGGGCCGCATAGATACAACCCAGTGAGAGAGGGAGAGAGAGAAAAATACGAGGTGGGGCCCCTTAATTAAAGTTAAAGAGGTAGCGGAGACAGGTAAGTCAAGAGGGTCTAGTTCTGTGAAAGGTTCGCACGGGGATCGCACCTGTGTGTGTGTTTGTCTGTCTGTCTGTGTGTGTGTGTGTGTGTGTGTGTGGTGATTTTAACCATTACTAAACTCAATCATCGTGAACTTATTACCGATATTTGAAACTAACCCGTCCTTGAATTAATTATATTACATTGCATGTCTTTCATAACTCACTCTCACTCTTTCTCTCTCTCTCTCTCTATATATATACAGTATATATATATATATATATATATATATATAATACTACTATTGAATTATCTCTTCATTGCCGCTTAAGTTTAGTCAATTGAAAGTTAACGTATCTGTTTGCTTACGCGCCGCCCCCTTTCCTGAGCCGAATCGCCCCTGACGCCGTATGTTCCTAAGATTATTGTCTCGCGTTTTCCTTTGCTCGCCCATAAATTCGTTCGATGATTTTATGTCCCTGGAAGCTATTTTTCGACTTTATATTTATTATTTGCTTGGCCTTAACCCTGGCTGTACGGGTGATGTTCTTTGTTAGATGTATTCTGGTTAGCATCAGGCGACCTTATTCTGCCTAGGAAGGACGTCACCGAACATGGCCCGCCGTATATCTTGCTCATATATTGTGTAAGTCTCTCTCTCTCTCTCTCTCTCTCTCTCTCTAACTCTAACTCTCTCTCTCTCTCTTTCTCTCTCTATAGTCTCAGCGTAGCTCGGACCACCGACAGTCAGGATGATTGTCCATGCTTTAACCAACTCTACCACGACGTGATAAAGGATACTTAACCTTTTCCTATTAATATTAAGGATAAGGGAAATCCTACATGGAGAAAGTATTTCATTTCATACACATGTCGTAGGATCCATATTCCAGGATACAATACAGAGATATTTACAAGAACCCTCACGCAACTCTTCAATTTATTTCATGTCATTCTAACCCAACCAAGCACGAGAGTCATTAATATTTACTATATCTTACAAATACACGTGAGCTACTAAAAATAAGTAACCTTTATCAAGATGTGGTGGAATTGATTGAAGCTTGGACAATCGTCCTGACTGTCGGTGGTTCGAGCCCCGCTGAAAGTATAACACATTTAGTAGCTCACGTCTATTTGCGAGATATACTTAATATTTATGACTCTCATCTTGAAGGCAAACTTGTATAGCTTAGGAAGGAGCTCTGGGAATAAATGAAATATACAAATAATCCTGTAACTCCCACAAATTCTTCCTGAGCTGAATAAAATCATCTAATGACAATACAAAAAGTAAAGGATGGCGTCTTCGTATCCTTGGAATGGACTAAAAAGTTCAATGATCAAATTAGTGAATAGTTAGATATTTTTCCTCGTTTCCAGTAATTTCGTCAGTGTTCCATTAAAAAGTATAAATTCTTACTTTTTTTTCCGTGTGGGTGTTTTTCCTAATGCAAATGAAGTTAAGAATCTTTAATGAGACTCGGGTTCCCCAAGTTAAAGGGAGACTGACCGTTTGTTTGGTCTATTAATTAATGTATTCATATATTTGTTTAGTTTCCTCCCTAGACCTCCATCAAGCTTAGAAAAACACCCCCATATACCCCCTTCAAGATAAATTTGTACATTTTTCGGTAAAAAAATCTCCCGGCCGAAGGCCGGTTCCTCTTAAAATTTCAGGCTCGCTATCGTTCGCCAGGAAATAATCGACACCTAAATGGTACGAAAGGTCTAAGCATTGACAACGAAATGGGGCAAAAGGTGTTTAAATCGCCAAACTAATGGGCCGAACGTCTTATAATCTCAAAACTAGTGGGGTTAGACATTAGGGAGAAGGGGATCCAGAAAAACAGTCTGCCTCCCGTTAATGGAAAAAAGATTAAAGAAACTTGGAAGACACTCGCTTCTGGCTATTTTTTCCGAATTTAGCGGAAGCAGGCGATAGTGTCCCGGTAGCCGGTTTTTTCTGGACACCTTTTTCCTTCATGTTTAGCCCCATTTGTTTTAGATTTTAAGACGTTCGGCCCTTTAGTTTAATGATTATATTACTTTACGCCCCATTTCTTTGTCAATAATAATTAAGAACTTTCGTGCTATTTAGGTGTCGATTTTTTCCTGGCGAGAGATAGCGAACATGTAGTATTAAGAGTAACCGGCCTTCGGCCGTGACATTTTTCTACCGAAAAATGTACAAATTTATATTGAAGGAGGGTCTTGGGTGTGTTTTTTAAGCTTGATGGAGGTCTAGGGAGGAAACTAAAAAACAATATAGAAATATATATAAACACAAAAAATGATGGGGATTATTTGCTGTATTGACACTATTCATAACCATAATTTCTTAGAGAGTTGATGAAGGGAATTATTTATTATATTTATCCTTTTGATACCCAACATTTCTTAGAGAGTTAATGAAGGAGATAATCTATTTTAGCATGTAATTGTCCAAGACAATGAAGCATATAGTGAGCGAAAGTACATATCTTAATTGCCTGATACTCTGTTCCTGTGTCTAGGGTCCGTATGCTCTCTCTCTCTCTCTCTCTCTCTCTCTCTCTCTCTCTCTCTCTCTCTCTCTCTCTCTCTCTCTCTCTCTCTCTCTCTCTCTCTCTCTCTCTCTCTCTCTCTCTCTCTCTCTCTCTCTCTCTCTCCTCTCCTATCTTCTCTCTCTCTCTCTCTCTCTCTCTCTCTCTCTCTCTCCCTCACTCTCCCTCTCTCCCTCTCTCTCTCTCTCTCTCTCTCTCTCTCTCTCTCTCTCTCTCTCTCTCTCTCTCTCTCTCTCTCTCTCTCTCTCTCTCTCTCTAACCCCCCCCCTACATATATCTGTATACTCGTGGGGGGGTGAGTGAGAGACTATAAGCGAGAAGGAAAAGAGAGAGAGAGAGGAGAGAATGAGATAGTGTATGTGTGTGTATGTGTGTGTGTGTGTGTATGTGTGGGAGTGTGTATATGTGTATGTGTGCCCATTTACTCATCCACTTACCCTATATTATGTGGTTCTCGTATTACTCCACCACCGCAGTGCCTCCACGATATTAAACCCCGTTATTATGTCACTATTAAGGCTTCACCATTTTAGAAAAGGAATCGGTAACATATTAAGGGGGGTCACCGGATTTTTTTTATCTGTATCTCCTTTTTTCTCTTTCCCTGGCTTGTATCCATTCGGCCCCATTCAGCCAACTGTTTTAGACGTTTATCCCCATCCAGGTGTCGATTTCTTATTGGCGAGCGAAAGCAAGCCAGCATTGTCTGGAGAAATCCGGCTTCGCCGGAGACATTATTCTATCGAAAAATGTACAAATTTTGCTTGCTGTCAAAAAAAAAATATATATAGGCTATGCTGACTCGCTACCGCTCGCCAGGAAAATATTGACACCTGGATGGGGGTAAACGTCTTAAAACAATAGGTTGAATGGAGCCGAATGGAGACAAGCTAAATAGAGAGAGAGAGAAAGAGAAAAAAGCGAGGTGGGCTCCCTTAAACATTTCACTACCATTATGTAGGTATATTCATATTCTGCTTAACATTAGATGATTTTCGTCAGTTTGTAACCGACCTATACGACTCAAATGGGTAAATACAATATCAATAAACCCCCTCAGTAATATACTGTAGGGGTAAGAAAGGTTGATGTCACTTAGTTTTCTTAACCTGACTATACTTGGCATGAATATTTGTCGAAGCAATCATCATGATTAGTTTCATCATTACCAACATCATTGTCATCATCATTGTCGTCATTATGTTGGTAATGATGAAACTAATCATGACGATTGCTTCGACAAATATGCATGCCAAGTATAGTCAGGTTAAGAAAACTAGTGACATCAACCTTTATTACCCCTACAGTATATTACTGAGGGGGTTTATTGATATTGTATTTACCCATTTGAGTCGTATAGGTCGGTTACAAACTGACGAAAATCATCTAATGTTAAGCAGAATATGAATATACCTATATCAATCATCAACATCATCATCATTATCAGCATCATCATCGTCATCATTAACACCATTATCATCATCAAAATCATAATCAACATCAAAATCATTATCAACATCACCATCACCAACATCAATATCATCACAAACATCATCACCAGCAGCAACATCATCAACATCCGTTATAGTTTACACATAGAGCCGCGGCGGCCGAGTAGATAGCAAGCTCACGTGTGAATCTGCTTGACCTGAGTTCGATCCCAGCCAAAGCGGACATATTTAGTGGGTGTGGTAGTATGTCCTAGCGTGTTTCCCATGCTCGCACCCAGACGGGGGACACCTCGACGACGTACCGGTATACAGAATAATAACGCACGTAACAACAGTACCACTACAGCAGCTTCCTCTCTCTCCAACACCCCTTCCCCCTTCTCGAAAAGTAGATATAAGGTGTCGTTGTAAAGGCTTATCCATCATTACCTTCACCTGACCACCTGACACCCCCACACCCACAATAAACCTTCACACCCACAATAAACCCCACCCACAATAAATCTCCACACCCACAATAAACCTCCGCACCAACATTCACAATAAACCTCCACACCCACAATAAACCCCCAATAAACCTCCACACCCACAATAAACCTCCACACCCACAATAAACCCCCACACCCACAATAAACCTCCACACCCACAATAAACCCCACACCCACAATAAATCTCCACACCCACAATAAACCTCCACACCAACACTCACAATAAACCCCCACACCCACAATAAACCTCCACACCCACAATAAACCTCCACACCCACAATAAACCCCACACCCACAATAAACCTCCACAACCACAATAAACCTCCACAACCACAATAAACCCCCACACCCACAATAAACCTCCACACCCACAATAAACCTCCACACCCACAATAAACCCACACACCCAAAATAAACCTCCACACCCACAATAAACCCCCCACACCCACAATAAACCTCCACACCCACAATAAACCCCCACACCCACAATAATCCCACACACCCAAAATAAACCTCCACACCCACAATAAATCCCCACACCCACAATAAACCTCCACTTACAATAAACCTCCACACCCACAATAAACCCCCACACCCACAATATACCTCCACACCCACAATAAACCTCCACACCCACAATAAACCCACACACCCAAAATAAACCTCCACACCCACAATAAACCCCCCCCACACCTACAATAAACCTCCACACCCACAATAAACCCCCACACCCACAATAATCCCACACACCCAAAATAAAATTCCACACCCACAATAAATCCCCACACCCACAATAAACCTCCACACTTACAATAAACCTCCACACCCACAATAAACCTCCACACCTACAATAAACTTCCACACCCACAATAAACCCCCACACCCACAATAAACCTCCACACCCACAATAAACCCACACACCCAAAATAAACCACCACACCCACAATAAACCTCCACACCCACAATAAACCCCACACCCACAATAAACCCACACACCCACAATAAACCTCTACACCCACAATAAACTCCCACACCCATAATAAACCTCCACACCCACAATAAACCCACACACCCAAAATAAACCTCTACACCCACAATAAACCCCCACACCCACAATAAACCTCCACACCCACAATAAACCTCCACACCCACAATAAACCCCCACACCCACAATAAACCTCCACACCCACATTAAACCTCCACACCCAAAATAAACTCCCACACCTACAATAAACCTCCACACCCACAATAAACCCACACACCCACAATAAACCTCCACACCCACAATAAACAACCACACCCACAATAAACAACCACACCCACAATAAACCTCCACACCCACAATAAACATCCACACCCACAATAAACCTCCACACCCACAATAAACCTCCACACCCACAATAAACCTCCACACCCATAATAAACAACCACACCCACAATGAACCTCCACCCCCACAATAAGCCTCCACACTCACACCCACACCCACACCCACACCCACCCCCACTACCATTTATTCCGCGTCATAAATCGCCTCCCATGTCGGAACTTCACCAATTCACTCAGGGGGTACACAAATAAACAAAACCCGGGGACCTGTTGCCTGCGCCCTAACGAGAGTGTCTGCCTGAATATCAACAGCCATTCCCTATTCCCCGTCTGACTCTTCTGAAATGGTAGAAATATTAGCTCGATTACTCTAGTTCTTTTAGAGTTATGAGAGGTTAGTGGTCTGGATTTCTGGCCTACCTATAAAGAATAGGGTATAGTCGCACTGTATATTTCGTACATTATTATTATTATTATTATTTATTTTATTTTTTTGCAAATGTGTCGTTATATACTTGCAATTATCATTACTTTTCATTACTGATGTTACTTGTATGTACTGTAAATCATTACTTTTTCTCCATGTTCAACAGTTAGTATGTAAAATGTATATTTCCAGCCCAATCCGGCTGCCATTTTAACAATACACGGTTTGTTATTATAATTATTATTATTATTATTATATTTGTTATTATTATTATCACCCTAATAATAATATCAACAATAAATAAACCCTTCCCCTTTAAAATGGAGGCATGGCAATTTACCGACAGCTAAAATAAACAGACATTAGAACGATATACAGTAGAGTGTATATAACATTTACTGCAAACTGCATATACAGTATAATATCAGTGTAAAACATCAAGGGGATAACAACGGTATGCAAAAGGTATATCAAATCACTATGTATTGTGGGTGTTCATTGCTTCATGTTGTGTTTTGTGTTGTCCCTATTCTTGCTCTGTCTTGAGTCGCCCCCCCAAAAAACAAACACAAAACAAAAACAAATACAAATAAAATAAAACAAATACATAAATAGGAACCTGAGTATATAGATAGATAGATAGATCTATTGGTGCTGGTTTACCCTTTTATCCTTGTTTAACCCCTTTTGTACCGGCGTCGTCTGATATATTGTATTCTAGCTATATTTGGACGATTCTGTGCAGCTTTAGACGGATCTGTGGTAGTAAAAAGGGTTAACACCTTCTGTATCGACGACATCTTGTATATTTGATCTTGGTTACATTTAGATGATTTTACAAAACTTAAGAAGAATATGTGGTAGCTAAATGGGTAAATTTAGATAGTCTGTAGCCTTTCAATTGGTAGAAGTCCTTCCTAAGCTGAATAAAGTCGTCTAGTAGTTGCCAGAATATAATGAAAAGGACATCGACGGTACAGAAGGGGTTAATGAAGATAGTTCGAAGCCTGTTAATTCCTGGAGGTATAAACCCACACACCCACAATAAACCTCCACACCCACAATAAACCCCCACCCACAATAAACCTCCACACCCACAATAAACCCCCACACCCACAATAAACCTCCACACCCACAATAAATCCACACACCCAAAATAAACCTTCACACCCACAATAAACCCCCACACCCACAATAAACCTCCACACCCACAATAAACCCACACACCCAAAATAAACCTCCACACCCACAATAAACCCCCACACCCACAATAAACCTCCACACCCACAATAAACCTCCACACCTTAAACTGAATAAAATCGTTTATTTGTAGCCAATATAACATAAAATGGACGGAACTGGTACTGAACGGGTTAAGATGGGTTTGTCACCACCAATACACCTATTAATGGGTAGATTATAATGGACACTTCAATTACCCTTATCATACCACTTATTTTATTACAGTGTACAAAATAGCATGAACAGAATTGACCACTTGCAAGTTTCAGGCTAGAAGGAAGTTGGAGTACCTGAATTACCGGCTATAATACCGTTATAATGCCTATTAAGGGGAGATCTCCACTTGAGGGATTTTTTTCTTGACCCCTTTCTCCCTCATGTTTAGCCCCATTGCTTTTGATATTATAAAACGTTTGCCCCATTAGTTTAGCGATTTTAAGAACTTTCACCCCATATTAAGACCTTTCGTGCCATTCAGGTGTCGATTTTATCCTGGCGAGCGATAGCGAGCCTTTAATTTAAGAAGAACCGGCCTTCGGCCGGGAAAATTTTCTACCGAAAAATGTACAAATTTATCTTGAAAGGGACTCAAGGGGGTATAATTTTAAGCTTGATGGAGGTCTAGGGAACAAACTAAATACCTCCCCTTAATACACCAAAACCAAAGGCAACATACACTACTTTCCATCCATCAGAAACCTAAACAAAAACGGTTAAGGGGGGGGGGGCCGGTTTGTCTGGCCCCCCTTCTCCCTCATGTTTAGCCTCGTTGTTTTAGATTTTAAGGCGCCTGGCCCATTAGTTTGGCGATTGTAAGACTGTACTCCCAATTTCTTTGTCAACATTAAGACCTTTCGTGCCATTTAGGTGTCAATTTTTGTTTACACATTTTACAGCTTGATGGAGGTCTAGGGAGGACATTACAAAAAAAAAAAAAAAAAAAAAATATTGTAAAACAACAAACAAATAAATACGCCCATCTTCCCTTAATACGGCAATAAACGCACACGCTAAATCCAGCCTCATCAAATTGCGAATGGTTAATACGGTGATATAACGAACACTATTAATACGGCGACAATAACGCACATAAAATACGGTCCCATAAAGTGTAAGATAAATACGGTGTTTTCTCAGAGCGCTCTCTCGCTTTGAAAAGAGACCCTACAGTAACAGAGATCGGCCAACCTCCGCCATCTTGGTGCCACTGGGGTCATTAGCCTCTCTTTTGACCAGTTGCGAGTTTCAGGCTCTAAGGAAATTGGCGCTGCAGAGGTCGATAGTAAATAGAAATGCAATAATAATGTAGGTTTCTGATGGCTAAAGAGTATGTTGAATTGGGTTTTATGTATTGATAAATGTACTACAACCGTATTTTAGCTGGTAATTCTGCTAAATATCGATATCTACAGCTCCAACTTCCTTATAGAAAGAAATTCGCAAGTGGTCAATTAATACAAAGTTGGCCAATATTGATAAAGGATGTACAGTTTTGCATATAAATTCTACATGATCAAAAATCAAATATTACCCCGCTGTTTGATATTTACTACCCCAAAATGGCGACTGAAGAGCAAGATGGCCGCTCCCTCTCACTTCAGGGTTATTATGAGCGGATGCTGCCCGCTTTCCAGATATTTAAGATATTTACGCCGCCTTGTATAATTCAGTGGATCAGAGGGTGTGTGAGTGTGAGAGTGAGATACAATATTAAGAAATAAGAAAATAACACAAAAACGAGCATAGAGAGAGAGGGAGGGGGTATGCAAATGCAGCGAGGGTATTGGATGTTTTATGAGGGCAGGCATCACTATAACATGTCCCAATAAAGAGATAGTTTCACCAGACTTATTTCGGAGATTCTCATTTGGAGTTATAACAATCACAAATAACACAATATACAGTCAGTCAGTCAGTCAGTCAGTCAGTAGCCAGTCCTTACTCCCACAAGGGGTAGGGTGGATCAGCAAGAGACACGAGAAAGGAAAAACAGAGGTGACAGGAGAACACATATCACAGTTTGCCTATAAAAAGCAAGCACACAAACATTCAAAAGCACCAATCACTCATCAGGTCCCGAAATCATTGGGTTCACCAATGTACAGTCAAGAGCATAATTGGTGACACCTATTTGAATCGGTATCAAACGCAAACGAGATAATTATTACCTTTTACTACCTACGTAAACGAAGTTGGACGTAGGTTATGTTTTTGCCTCCGTTTGTTTGTCTGCCAGTAAACAAGATACCTCACAAAGTTGTCAAACCGATTTTCATGAAATTTGGTGGGCTGATAGGATATGCGCAAAGGAAGAAGTGATTCAATTTAGGTGACAATCCGGAGATTTTCACGAAATTTGGTGGGCAGATAGGACATGCGCCAAGGAAGAATTGATTAAATTTAAGAAGCGATCCAGATCATATACTTGAACCCAGATCCAGAAGAAAACTTAAGCCCAGTATATTAATGATAGAGAACCAGCCAGCGTAGGCGAAGGTATGCGCTCTACTGAGTGCCCCTCAAGTTAACAACATATTGCAATAGCAGAATAATCGAGATTGGAACATGGCAATTTACCGTCAGCTGAAAACGTTCGGCTCATTAGTTTGGCGATTTTAAGACCCTTTGCCCCATTTCTTTGTCAATATCAAAACATTTCGTGTCATTTAAATATCGATATTCTCCTGGTGAACGATAGCGAGCCTGTAATTTAAGAGGAATCGGCCTTCTACCAGAACATTTTTCTATCGAAAAAAGTACAAATGTATCTTGAAGGAAAGTCTTGGGTGTAATTTTTTTTTTTTTTTTTTTTTTTTTTTTTTTTTTAAAGCTTGGTGGAGGTCTAGGGAGGAAACTAAACAAAATTATAAAAAAATATAAACTTGAGCAAATAAATACGCCCATCCCCCCTTAATGGTTATAAAGACACGACCAATTTCGACTCTCTCTGGAGTCTAGAGAGAGTCGAAACATGTCGTGTATTTATATTAATGCAAACGTTTTCTGTAAAGCAAGTAATGTTTTCTATAGTCAGCAGTCAATGAGAAATCACACACACACACAGACACACAGACAGACACCCACACACACACACACACACACACACAAACACATATACACACACACACAAACACATATACACACACACACACACACACACCAAAGGTAGCTAAAGGTCGCATGTCACCTCGTAGTTAACCCCTTCATCACCATTACGTAATTGTCATCAAATGCTGGTTACCGTTAGACGATTTTCGTTAGTTTATAGTCCACTTCTACGACCTAAATGGGTAAATACGATCTCAATAAACACTCTTTATAACATAGGCACGTTTAAAGCAGCATATAATCATCAAATGTTAGCCAGAATCGAAGGTAAACAGGTGTCATGGTGCAGAAGGGGTTAAGGTAGAATAAGCATTGTACTGCAATTGCTGCAAGTGAACATTAAACCGACAATATATCTTATAATTTTTGCACCTCTCATACTGAACGAATTGGGCACAAAATGTCAGTGAGTGGCTTCTGTGAGCGTGCCTATTGATTGACTAGATCCACTCCTCCGGAAGACAACATGAACTCTTCGATGACAGTGTATCCTAATTAAACTTGGCTATATTTACTAATTAAAACTTTCTTAATGACTTTAGAAGGAAGCTTGGGTGACACAAGTAGTGGCTGTGTGTGTGTGTGTGTGTACATGGTGTGTGTGTGTGTGTGTGTGTAGATGGTGTGTGTATGTGGTGTGTGTGTGTGTTTGTGAAACTATACACATAAACATTAGCGTGTTAAACTTATTGATTACATTAATTCAGCAGAGGATTGCACCATATTTGATAAGCATACTCCATCTGATCAAATTAAGTTTATTACGTAAATTAACCCTTAGAAAATATGATGACCCATTTATTTTATTGCTTACTGGTTGTTATTAGACGATTATATTCAAATTAGGAAGGGTATGTGGCAGTCAGAGGGTCAATTGAGATAGTCTTTACCATTATTATTCCCACTTGCAAAAAGTCGTCTAATGATAGCCAGAATAAATTGTCAAAATGTGTCATAATTCAAATCTCTCTCTCTCTCTCTCTCTCTCTCTCTCTCTCTCTCTCTCTCATATAATTATACACATCTCACACATGTACACCTTTTCCATAGTTGTCCTCCTCTCTTACACCCCAATCACCCTCCCCTAAATCCTGCTTCAGCCACTGTTTGCTTCCCTTCTTAAACACATACACACAAACACACACACACATATACTGCATATCAACAAACACACACACACACACACCTATCAAACCACACACATACATCAACACACACACACACACATGCACACATATCAACACACACACACACCTATCAAAACACAGACATACATCAACACACACACACACACATGCACACATATCAACACACACACACACACACACATATAAATACATACATACACACACACACACACACACACACACACATATAAACACATACACACACACACACACACACACACACACATATCAACACACGCCCACACACACACATATCAACACACGCCCACACACACACACACACACTCACACACACACACACACACACACACACACACACACACATACACTCATCCCAAAAGCCTGTACCATCCAATATTTGCTGACTCAACACACATGCATATACAAACATTCATATACACGTCACAATACTTACACACACACATAAACGCATACATGCATACATATATAAAAATACATGCACATATATCACATGACATACATACACACACACAAGAACATACATACAAATAGTATATTAACATGCATCCACATACATCACATTACTTTCGCATGGCTACCTTAATTAATACACACCACACATGCATAGAAACCCACACCACTCACAGACACATACACATGCGCACATACACACTAACATAGCACACACACACACACTTATATCACAAGACACAACATGCTCTTACACACACACATCCATCCACCCACCCCCACACACACATATTCTGACACATACACCCATCCACACACTTATATAACAAAACACACATCCACCCACATCCATACTTGTATACACACACTCATCCACACACACACTCATATCACAAAACACACATCCACCCACCCAACCACACACACACATCAACCCACCCACACACACATACTCTTACACACACACCCATCCACACACACACACACTTATATCACAAAACACACATCCACCCCCCCACACACACCCACACCCCTCCACCCCCCCACACAAACACCCACACCCACACCCACACACACACACACACATTCCCCGCCACTGTTTGCCTCCCTACTTCAACAAGGCTCTCTTTAGTCCTTCACAAACTTATTAACTTTATTTATATTACTCCCTTCTCCCTCTTCAACTAAATTAACCATCTAACTACTATACTGTGTTTCACTTCATATGACGATAAATGGAATCCCTTGACAGCTAATTTCCCGATACTTAATAGAAACATATGAAACCACTATGTCTCTGCATCATATTAACACCAAGTGTACTGTATATCATTAGCACCATATTTCACTACAAAATCCTAAAAATAACGGAAATCTTGATGAAAACTATGCAATTTGCCGTCAGATGTAATAAAACAAGGTATAGTAACAGCTGTACCGGAATACCCCCGGAAATAACCCAAGTACAACCAGTCATCATGGTGACCTACGCAATAGATAGAGAAAAATATATATTTTGATAATACCGTATATATATATATATATATATATATATATATATATATATATATATATATATATATATATATATATATATATATATATATATCAAAGTCATAGGGGAATAGCTGAAGGCAAAGTATACTAACAGAGATATTGAGCCCTTGCATATTACAGTTAAGGGGGGTAACCTCGTTTTATTTTCTTTCTCTCTCCCTCTCTCTCTGGGTTGTATCCATTCGGCCCCATTCAGCCTACTGTTTTAAGACGTTTATCCCCATCCAGGTGTCGATTTATTCCTGGCGAATGGCAGCGAGCCAGCATATTATTTATAATGTTTTTGACAGCAGACTAAATTTGTACATTTTCGCTGTCGCTCGCCAGAAAGAAATCGACACCTGGATGGGGATAAACGTCTTTAAACAGTAGGCTGAATGGGACCGAATGGATATAAGCCAGAGAAAGAGAGAAAAGGAGAGACAAAAAAGCAGGTCACCCCCTTTAAAGACCTTAGAACGGCGTGTGAGTCTACACACACACACACACACATACGCACACGTAACACACACACACCCACACACATACATACACACACACACACACACAAACACCCACCCACAAACACACACACACACACACACACACACACACACACACACACACACACACGTACCGGTAATGACAGCTCTTGGGTGTAATGAGGTGGTTCCCTGATGGCCGCAGTCAACACCTTTCTAGCTCTGTGAGTGTGTGTGTGTGTGTGTGTGTGTGTGTGTGTGTGTGTGTGTGTGTGTGTGTGTGTGTGTGTGTGTGTGTGTGTGTGTGTGTGTGTGTGTGTGTGTGTGTGTGTGTGTGTGTGTGTGTGTGTGTGTGTGTGCGCGTTTGCGTTCGCTTGAGTCTTTGTGTATGTATGTGAGGGGGGTGGGTCATTATGTTTGTTAGTGCATATGCATGTATATTGATACAGTTACCAGTGTATACGCAAGTTCAAGTATACCTGTATTTATCGCATTCATTTATTTTCTATCATACATTTTTCCCATTTTTCAGGTGACAATCTACCTTATATTTTAGACTATGTCATGTACAGTTTGTTTGCCAGTGTTTGTGTTTGTTTGTTGTTCTTGTTCTTGTGTTTGTTTCTTGTTCTCGTGTTTGTTTCTTATTCTTGTTTTGGTTTTGGTTCTTGTTATTGTTTTGCTTCTTGTTTTTGTTTTGTTTTTCTTGTTTTTGTTTTGTTTTTGTTTATATCTTGTTCTCGTGTGTTTCTTGTTCTTCTTTTGTGTTTGTATTTGTTTCTTGTTTTGTTTTTGTTCTTGGGTTTCTGTCATGTTCTTGTTGTTCTACTTGTTCTTGGGTTTGTTTCTTGTTGTTGTTTTGTTCTTGTATTTTTTTTTTTTTATATGTTCTTGTGTTTGTTTCCTGCTTCATGATTCGAGATAAAAACAGGTGATCGCAAACCCTCGGATATCATTAGTTGAGGATAAAGTTGTTGAAATTAAAAGCGGTAGCCATGCTGGCCATTCTTACAGCACTATATGTATTCAGTTATTTATTGTTCTATTATTATTATTATTATTGTTGACTCATATATTTGTTCATATTCATGCTTTCATAGATTTGTTTAGTAATTGATTGGTTTCTTGATACACTCCATCTTTCACTCATTAATTCATTGATTCATTAATGTGTTCCTTCATTCATTAATGTGTTCCTTCATTCATTAATGTGTTCCTTCATTCATTAATGTGTTCCTTCATTCATTAATGTGTTCCTTCATTCATTAATGTGTTCCTTCATTCATTAATGTGTTCCTTCATTCATTAATGTGTTCCTTCATTCATTAATGTGTTCCTTCATTCATTCATTTATTTATACATAAACAAATCACATAATCAAGGGTAAGTCAACATTAACATACCCAGTTACAATGTATACCGTATACCTATATTTATAACACATTTGTTTACAGTGGGGATTGCGTTTACATAATGTGAGCTGCTGTAAAGAGGATTCTCTCTATAGATGGCTGGGGCAGTGACCCTGTATACAAAGGTCAGGTTCGCGAGGTCAGTGTCATGGTGATGTAATTAATCTCTCTCTCTCTCTCTCTCTCTCTCTCTCTCTCTCTCTCTCTCTCTCTCTCTCTCTCTCTCATACTGTATAATTATGTACTATCGTCAAGCAATGTTAACCCTTATAATCAGATGAATGTTGTCTTTACTTCAATCTTGCTTCCTGGAGATGATTTGATCCGACTTAGGGGAGATTTGTCAGAGTTACATGGTTAATTGGGATATAACCTTTAACATGCTGATTCTTACATCCCCTTCCTAAGCTGGGGAAAATCGCTAGAAGGCATCCAAATTAAAATATACCAAGATTTCATGTGATATAATGTGTTAAGGGAGCCCACCTCGCTTTTTTTCTCTTTCTTTCCCTCTCTCTTTGGCTTGTATCCATTCGGCCCATATCAGCCTACTGTTTTAAGACGTTTACCCCCATCCAGGTATCAATATTTTCCTGGCGAGCGGTAGCGAGCCAGCATATATTATATAACTTTGTTTTGACAGCAAGCTAAATTTGTAAAATGTTTGATAGAACAATGTCTCCGGCGAAGCCGGATTTCTCCATACAATGCTGGCTCGCTATCGCTCGCCAGGAAGAAATCGACACCTGGATGGGGACAAACGTCTTAAAACAGTTGCTGAATGAGGCCGAATGGATACAAGCCAGGGAAAGATAGACAAGGAGAGAAAGATAAAAACAAAAAAAACGGTGACCCCCCTTAAGCTTCTCCATTATCTTTACATTGCCTTTTACTCCCTAATCATAAGAGCCAGGACCATTGCTAATTGTTGCACATTAATTATCGTTTCTTTCATTGGTAATTTCTGAGATGGTTTTGTCAAGTGCTTTTCTCTAATTGAATTCCATAACCATCAACTTTAAGTGTGTGATTATCGTTCAACTGCTGCACACACACACACACACACAGTACACACACACACACACACACAGCACACACACACACACACACACACACAGACACACAGAGGGGGATGAGGTGGCCTTTACTACTTGGCTAAACAGATGTAAACATAAAGACAGTGTTACCAAGTGCTACACAGATGTCAACAGAAAGACAGTGTTACCAATGTGCTACACAAATGTATATAGAGACAGTGTTGCCAATTTGCTACACAGATGTAAACAGAAAGACAGTGTTACCAATATCTGCCAAGTGAGTTATCCAATTATGCGCCCCCCTGTATAATAGGCATTTATAATCTGGCGTGATAAAGGAGCATACCGGTACATCATCCACCCATTCAGTACCGGTGACGTTCTTTTCATCGTATTCTGGACACTATTAGACAATTATACTCAGCTTAGGAAGGATCTATGGTAGCTCAAAGGATTAAATGAGTCTGTAGCTTGTTAAGAGGTCCATCCCAAGCTGAAACAAATCGTCTAATAGTTGCCAGAATATAATGAAAAGGACCTCACCGGTACTGAACGGGTTAACCCAGTCAATACTGATAACATATTTGTCTTATCATATTCTGGACACTATTAGACGATTGTATTCAGCTTAGAAAGGACGTCTACCCTTTGAAAGGCTACAGACTATCTAAACGAATCCTTTTAGCTGCCCTATCTCTCTCACAAGCGTCATTAAACCGCCAGTACCAAGGACGTTCTTTTCATAATATTCTGACAACGATGAGACGACTTTTTTCAGTTTAGGAAGGACCTCTAGCAATAATAAGGCTTCAAACTATCTCAACCAACCCTTTTAGCTACCACAAATCCTTTCTAAGCTACATAATTTCCTCTAAATATAGCTAAAATAAAATATAAAACGCGTCGCTGGTACTGGAAGGGTTAAATCGTCTAAATATAGCTAGAATATTATTAAAATTACGTCACTGGTACTGTAAGGGTTAAACAAGGTCAGACATGTTTGCTATATTAACCCTCTCAGTACCGGTGACATCATCTTCATTACATTCTGGCAAACTATTAGACCATTTAATTCAGCTTAGGAAGGACGTCTACCCATTTAAAGGCTACACAACTGTCTCAATTAATCCTTTTAGCTACCATAGCATCCTTCCTAAGCCGACCATTTAATTCAGCTTAGGAAGGACGTCTACCCATTGAAAGGCTACACACCATCTCAATTAATCCTTTTAGCTACCATATTATCCTTCCTAAGCTTCATAAACTCGTTTACTTTGGCTGTACAGAAGGGGTTAACCTCTTCTGTACCGGTGATATATTTTGTGTATGTTTCTGCTGCATCTAGACACTTTTATGAAGCTTCGGAAGAATGTATGGTAGCTAAAATTATTAATTGAGTGTCTGCAGCCTTGTAGTGGGTAGACGTCTTTCCTAAGCTGAATAAAATTGTCTAATAATTGCCAGAATATAATTAAAAAGTACGTCACCGGTACGGAAGGGGTTAAACATTAGTTAGGAGAAGGCGAAAATAATACATGAATATAACAGCTTCCAAGTTATCCCATGGCTAAGCTTTCTATCAGTTAAGGGGGGTCAACGGCTTTTTTATCTTTCTCTCCTTTTCTCTCTGTCCTTGGCTTGTATCCACTCGGTCCCATTCAGCCTACGGTTTTAAGACATTTATCCCCATCCAGGTGTCGTTTTTCCCTGGCGAGCGATAGCGAGCCAGCATTTTATGGAGAAATCAGGCTTGGCCGCAGAAATTTTATATCGAAAAATTTATAAATTTAGCCAACTGTCTAACACATTATCCAAAATATGGTGGCTCGCTATCGCTTGCCAGGTATAAATCGACACCTAGAAGAGGAACAACGTCTTAAAACAAGTAAGAAGAATGGGGCCGAATGGATACAACCCAGAGAGAAATAAAAACAGGTCAACCCTTTAACTAACGGACAACGAGAGATTTTGGCTTGGCTGTCCTTTTCTCTACGAATGTGATAGCATATGGAAATTAACTGTTTTATATTTAAGGGGGAAATAGTTTTTTTCTGGACCCCCTTACTCCCTCATGTTTAGCCCCATTAGTTTTCACATTTTAATAGGTTCGCTCCATTAGTTAGTCGAGACCTTTCGCCCTATTTCTGTATCATTATCAAGACCTTTTGTGGCATTTAGGTGTTGATTCTTTCCTGGCGAGCGATAGCCAACGTGTAGTTTTGGAGGAATCGGCCGTCGGCCAGGACATTTTTCTACCGAAAAATGTACTCAGTTATCTCGAAGTTGGATCTTGAGAATAATTTATTATGAATGATGGAGCCCTATGGAGGAAACTAAAACAATAATATATATATAATTAAATAAACTAATAATTAAACTCTACCCCCTTAAGGCCATATCACTTCGTTTGTACCAAGGGGTCTGTGTATCTATGTAGCTCTATGTAACATTCAAGTAAAGCCTACTGTAATATTATCTTGGCTACCAACAAACACTTTTACTTCAGTCACAGCAGATTCGTAGCCAAAAGAATATTCGAGGGTAAGGTTAACAACGAAAATGATGTTTGTGAAATGGAACAGACAGTATTTTTATAGTGTGTGTGTGTGTGTGTGTGTGCTGGGAGAGTTAATTAAGGTAAATCATTAAATACTTACATGTAACAAATATATAGATATGTAGCGTACAGTAGATAGATATATAGGTAGATAGATAGATAGGTAGATATAGATAGATAGGTAGATATAGATAGATAGATAGATAGACAGACATATTTATATAGATAGATAGATAGATGGATGGAGTGGATGATTAGGGGGCAGGTGGTGGTGGAAGATTTATGGTGGAATACGTCAAGATAACCTTACTTTATATATGGGCGTAGTATACATAGATACAGATAGATTGATTAGATACATAGATCAATAGATTGATAAATAGATAGATAGACAGGTATATAGATAGATAGGCAGATAGATAAACAGATAGAGAGATAGCTAGATAGACATAGAGAGAGAGAAAGAGAAAGAGTGAGAGTGAGAGATAGATAGACAGATAGAGAGATAGCTAGAGAGAGAGAGAGAGAGAGAGAGAGAGAGAGAGAGAGAGAGAGAGAGAGAGAGAGAGAATGAATCTGTTTCAAAGCTAATGGGGCTAAGCATGAAAGAAAGGGGTCCAGAAAAAAAAAAAACATTATGTGACTATGAACAATTAAGGGAGCCCACCTCGCTTTTTTTCTCTTTCTCTCCCGCTCTCTTTGACTTGTATTCATTTGGCCTCATTCAGCCTACTGTTTTAGGACGTTTACCCCAATCCAGGTGTCAATATTTTCCTGGCGAGCGGTAGCGAGCCAGCATATTTATATTTTTGTTTTACAGGAAGCTAAATTTTTACATTTTTTGATAGAAAAATTTCTCCGGCGAAGCCGGATTTCTCCATGCAATGCTGGTTCGCTATCGCTCGTCAGGAAAAAATCGGCACCTGGATAGGGATACACGTCTTAAAATAGTTGGCTGAATGGGGCCATATGGATACAATCCAGAGAAAGAGGGAAACAGAAAAGGAGAGAAAAAAAGAAGGTGACCCCCCTTAAGTACGAGAACCTTCATAATAATACCCGTATTGTTTAAGGGGGGTTGGTTGGTTTGTATTCCGGCCCCCCTTCTCCCTCATGTTTAACCCCTTTAGTTTTCATATTTTAAGACTTTCGGCCCATTAGTTGGCGATTTTAAGAGTTTCGCCCTATTTCCTTGTCAATATTAAGACTTTTTGTGTCATTTAAGATTTCGATTATTTCCTGGCGAGCGATTTTCTATTTTTTCCTGGCGAGCGATAGCAAACCTGTAATTAAGGAGAGATCGGACTTCGGTCGGGATATTTTTCTACCGAAAAATGTACAAATATATCTAGAAGGGGGATCTTGGGGATTATTTTGTTTTTAAAGTTTGATGGAGGTCTAGGAAGGAAACTAAAAACATATTATAAATGAAAACAATGAAAAAAATCGACCAAATAATATACCGTTCCCCCTTCTGTACTGGCCACGTCTTTTAAATTGTATTCTAGCTATATTTAGACAATTTTATTCAGCTTAAGAATTAACTTAGGAACAGCTCCAGCAATTAACTGGCTTCGAACTATCCTAATTAACCCTTTTTACTACCACAGATCATTCTTAAGCTGCACAAAATCGTCTACTTATAGCAAGAATAAAATATATATATGACGTGGACGGTACAGAAGGGGTTAACCGAACTCGTATCACCCCCGCCGGCCTGTTATCCCTATCGGGGGGGGGGGGGGGGGGTTAATTAGGATATATATATATATATATATATATATACACGACGTAATTGACGGATAGCTTTAATTACGGCCGCGTTCGTGTGGGTGCTAAATGTTATGGCGTGTCGGTGTGGGTGTTAAATGTTATGGCGTGTGGGTGTTGGTGTTAAATGGTATGGTGTGTGGGTGTGGGTGTTAAATGTTATGGTGTGTCGGTGTGGGTGTTAAATGTTATGGCGTGTGGGCGTTGGTGTTAAATGTTATGGTGTGTGGGTGTTAAATGTTATGGTGTGTTGGTGTGGGTGTTAAATGTTATGGTGTGTGGGTGTTGGTGTTAAATGTTATGGTGTGTGGGTGTGGGTGCTAAATGTTATGGCGTGTGGGTGTTGGTGTTAAATGTTATGGTGTGTGGGTGTGGGTGCTAAATGTTATGGTGTGTCGGTGTGGGTGTTAAATGTTATGGCGTGTGGGTGTTGGTGTTAAATGTTATGGTGTGTGGGTGTGGGTGCTAAATGTTATGGTGTGTGGGGGTGGGTGTTAAATGTTATGGGTGTGGGTGTTGGTGTTAAATGTTATGGTGTGTGGGTGTGGGTGCTAAATGTTATGGTGTGTCGGGGTGGGTGTTAAATGTTATGGCGTGTGGGTGTGAGTGTTAAATGCTATATGGCGTGTGGGTGTGGGTGTTAAATGTTATGGCGAGTGGGTGTGGGTGTTAAATGCTATGGTGTGTGGGTGTTAAATGTTATGGCGTGTAGGTGTGGGTGTTAACTGCTATGATGTGTGGGTGTTAAATGTTATGGCGTGTGGGTGTGGGTGTTAAATGCTATGGTGTGTGGGTATGGGTGTTAAATGCTATGGTGTGTGGGTGTGGGTTGTTTGTTAGTCAGCTAGTAGGTAGATAATTAGCTAGTTAGTTCGTTAGATAGGTAGGTAGTTAGTGGATGGTTGAGCGAGTGAAATTTGTATACAAACATACGAGGCTCAATGTGTCGTTATTTACATGTTTAATCTATTTAATTACTATACAAGCACAGTTAGTGGAGCGTCCACTAAAGATGGCTCTGTATGTATCGAGTTTCTGTATTTGGGAGAATAAAGTAGATGCTGTCTCGCTCTCGCTCTGTTTTTCACTCACTCTCTCTCTCTCTCTCTCTCTCTGGTATTTTTATTACCAGGTACAGTAATACAGTTGCCATCACTTGTATTCTCTCTCTCTCTCTCTCTCTCTCTCTCTCTCTCTCTCTCTCTCTCTCTCTCTCTCTCTCTCACGGCGTCTCCTTTTCTTACACCTTGTTTTGCTTTAATAAGTTTTTCATATATCTTAATTTTCCTTCTAGAAACTTTATAATTTCCACATATCATGAAAACAAAAAAAATTGTGACATGTATAAATCCTTTATGCATCTTCTATCCTTTCTATTTTATCTTCTTCCTGTAATTTTTCTTCCTTTTCTTCTTCTTCTTACTTTCTTTTAACAAGATCTGTTTCGTTATATTTTCTTTCTTTTCCAGGTGTTTGTTATTATTAATATTGTTGGCAGCAGCAATTAATATCATCGTCATCGCTTTTCATTTTGCCTTCATTTTCTTTCTGCTCGTGTTACTTCCTCTTCTTCTTCTCCTTCGTTTCACCGGCTCCTCCTTCTTTTACTTCTCCTCCTACGTTTCATCATTATCATCATCAGCAAATTATCATCTTCTACCCCGTTTCCCTTTCCTCTTCTTCTTCTTCTTTTACTACTTCTTCTTCTTATTATTCTTCTGTTACTACTTCTCCATCTCCTTCTTCTTCTTCTTCTTCTTTTACTACTTCTTCTTCTTCTCCTTCTTCTGCTTCTTCTTCTTCTTCTTTTGCTACTTATTCTTCTTCTTCTCATTCTTTTGCTTCTTCTTCTTCTTCTTATCCTTCTTCTTTTACTTTTTTTACTACTTCTCTTCCTTCATGTCATTTCCTGCTTATTCTGATTCTCCCTCCCCCTGTCTTTCTTTACCCTCGCCTTTTGCTCATAGTATTACCACTTTTTCCTCGTTTCCCTCCCTTTATTACGGCTCTTCAAAGTGGAATATATGGCTCAATTATCTTTTACATCCACCGGGTTCCACTTACTCATTATTATTATTATTATTATTATTAGTGTTATTATTATTATTTGTATTATTATTATTTCTATTATTGTTATTATTAATATTTGTATTATTTTTATTTTTATTATTATTATTATTATTAGTATTATCATTATTATCATTATTATTATTATTATTCGTGTGGCGTAAAATATAATAATCTTATACTTGGAATAATTCGACAGTTAATCATGGGTCGTTTTTCTGGTCCCCCTTCTTCCTAGTGTTTAGCCCCATTAGTTTTCAGATTTTATGACGTATGACCTATTAGTTTGTCGATTTTAAGATCTTTCACCCCATTTCTTTGTCAATATTAAGACTTTTCGTGTTATTTAGGTGGCGAGCGATAGCGAGCTGTGATTTAAGAGGAACCGGCCTTCGCGAGCCCGTACAAATTTTTCTGGAGGGAGGGTATTGGGCATGTATTTTATTTAAGCTTGATGGAACAAACGTCTTCAAATCTGAAAAATAATGGGGCTAAAGGTGAGGGAGAAGGGGGACCAGAAAAACGACCCATCTCCCCTTACAAGTAATAGTGTATAGGCGATAAATAGCGAACCCCCGGCCTCCATAATCGGGTTCCGGGAAATGCTCTTTTATTGGGGAGGATTTTTTGGTTTCAATTGGCACGTGGAAAGCCGATGTTTTACTCTTGAGTGGATTTATGGTTTTTAATACGCAGAGAGAGAGAGAGAGAGAGAGAGAGAGAGAGAGAGAGAGAGAGAGAGAGAGAGAGAGAGAGAGAGAGTGCGAGCGGATTCTCACATGTTAACGCCTAGTTCCCCCCAACAAATAAATAAATAAATAAATAGATAAAATAAATAAATAAATAAATAAATAGATAAAATAAATAAATAAATAAAATAAATATATATATATATATATATAAACAAATACAAACTTAATTAATTACATAAATAGATAATCCGTGCCACTGCCAATAGTACAACAATCTTCTCGTTCACCTCCTGCACCGTGTCTCTGTACAATCAAAGAGATAGATCCACCTAACCTTCATCAATATTAACTTCACCTGTACTTAGCCTCAGGTCTAATTTGACTTAGCTTTTCATTTAAATAAGACGATGACTTGCTTACTCTATTCAAGTTACCTATAGACAATTCTATTAACTTTCGAAATTGTTTCTTAGATAAATTTGAAATATACAATTTGTATATCTTTTATAAATACATATACCGGATACATATTTATATATTTATAATCATTATAATTATTATTATTATCGTTATTTCTTAATTAATTTTTCATTTGTTTTTATATATATTGTTTGGAGTGGGCGTTCTTTGACAGGCTAATAAATAAGTCTGAAAATGCAAAAGTTAAATACAAAACTGTTAAATACATGCTATGGATAATAAGTTGTAATTAACCTACTGTAATGTTTATTATTTGTGTTATTTATTGTGTACGGGGTCATGCAACATACAAGATAAAATGAGAAAAGGTTAATTATTGGAATTGAAGCCACAGACACAGACTGATGAGTTTCCAAAATCTGTCTGGAACGTGCACTAACTCAGTAACTCAATTTTTATCCCCGTCCGTCTGTCTCTCTCTCTCTCTCTCTCTCTCTCTCTCTCTCTCTCTCTCTCTCTCTCTGTGAGAGTGAATATACATATGGATGACTGAATGTAAGTGGGTATATATGACTCGTATGCATGTACAGTATGTACAGTATACATACTGTACATATTCATACATTCAAAAGTCTGAGGCTGATTGTTGGTGATTATAGACAGTTCATTCTAGGTTGGGCAGAAATCGTAACCTCTAACCTCTGTAATTCAAAAAAGGCTAGAGCAAATGAGTTGTCAATTTCCCCACTTATTCCACTGGCCAAGTCTTCCTATTCGGTAGAAAAATTAGGTCGATTACTCTAGTCCTTTTTTAGGTACAGAGGTCATGCAGGTTACGATTTCTGTCCAACGTAGAATGAACGGACTATAGACATTTGGTTAGATTCGGTAAACATACTCATGAAGAGACCGCAACATTCGTACAAAGGTCTTGGACAGTCGTAGGTAGTCCACAACACTCGGCGAGCCATATTTTCGATCTTCGTACGATGTTCGGTTACATTTGTATGGTGTTATGTTACACTCTTTATCAATCGACAACATTCTGCTGTGTTCGAATGCATTAGGATGTATTCTGTATTAATTAATTCAGGATTAATTTACCTATTTGATGGGTAAACGTCCTTCCTAAGCTGCATAAAACCATCTGATAGTTTCCAAACTATAATGAAAAACATGTAACCGGTATTGAATGGATTAATGAATGTGATACGGCGATTCAATCCGGCGAAGTTAAAATATATATTTGAAAGATATGCTTTATTTGTATAACCTAAGGCTATCTAACTATCCTATTACCCAGAGCTTGTGCCGATACAATGGGCGAGCTCACAACTAACAACCAGCCAAACCAAACAAAAATAAGTATACAAAATAAATGAGAAGCAAGTATTAATCTTTGGAATTCTAAGAGTTATGCCAAACTTAGTTTTTAGCATTAATGTATGATAGAACGTTAGAACTACTGCACAACAATGGGTTAATTAGGTAAGTTTCAATGTTACTGAGAAGAACAGAAATCTATGTATAACCCCATGTACACATTTGAAACCACTCGGATCTGTATTTGGGTACGTACTCTGGGTCATATTCTTAGCCATTATTGGTTATTCAACTATATTCGGATATGATCAGTTTTAGTCGGGACCGAATAATGATCGTTGAATTTCAAAGTTTCACAAATCGGTCGGTTTTCGGCGTTCACGTCGAGTCATCACGAGTGTATTCGGAACTCTGTGGCCATACATCGGTTCAATTTGGATGCACGTGGAATCACTGTTCTTGGCGATTCGGTTTAACACTCTTGGTTGTGTGAACGTGGCTTATGTATGCGTGTGTGTATGTTGTATGGATTTATGTATGTGTATAAGACAGTGTACAATCAAAGACAAAGGCGTGTCCTAAATTTTGATGCAGACAACTGGTAAAGGGCTAACCTATTGGTGGTGCCTGCTGTATGACAGGGCTTTCATAAAGTTTCACGAGTCATATTAAGGGGAGGTTTTTAGTTTGCTCTGTAGACCTCCATCAAGCTTAAAATTATACCTCCTAGACCCTCTTTCAAAATAAATTTGTACATTTTTCGGTAGAAAAATATCCCGGCCAAAGGCCGGTTTCTCTTTAATTACAGGCTCGCTATCGCTTGCCATGAAAAAATCGACACCTAAATGGCATGCAAGGTCTTAAAATTGACATAAATGGGGCGAAAATTCTTAACATCGCCAAACTAATAGGGAGAACGTCTTAAAACTTCAAAAGCATTGGGGCTAAACATAAGGGAGAAAGGGGGCCAGAGAAAAATCCTCAAGTGGAAATCTCTCCTTAAATCATTGGACAAAACAGCGATACGTCTTTATGTCTTGGAGTGTAAGTATGTATGCATGCGTGTGCCTATACAGTATATGCATGCATGCATGTATATACGTAGTACTCTGTATGTACTGCATAAATGTATGTAACTGAATCTGCATCGACTCCAAGCCAGACAATCCAATGTTGTTATATCCCCTAGGCTTCACAGCTTGGCTTTAAAGATTCAAAGCTTCTAATGTCTGTGCAGGAATTATGGCTCATGACTGTAGGTATTGGTGGAGGCAGCTTTAAACTTCTCCAGCATCTTTTGTCTCCCCCTTCTCATTAAAACCCTTGCTGCATGATTTTCCTTTCGGGTTTCATTATCGCTTTCTGTGGGGGGCTTTGTGTTCTGGTAGTGGTTCTGAAAATGAAGGAGGAGAGAAAATGAAGGAGGGGAGAGGGAGAGGGAGAGGGAGAGGGAGAGAGAGAGAGAGAGAGAGAATCCCGATATAATGAAATTCATCATGGCTTACAGATGATTTTAATAAAAATAGAGATTATAATTATTACCTCCCCCAACAAAATTGGACAGAGGCTATGTTTTCACCTCCGTTTGCTGGTTAGTCTGTCTGTTTGTCGGAAACACAATAACACCAACACATAATAACAGATATTAGAATATCATTACAATAGACAACAATGGAATCAACTAGAAATTTAAAAGTAATCACGTGTATTTGTGATTCACTCTCTCTCTCTGTATATATATATATATATATATATATATATATATATATATACAGTAATTACATCCACAAACGTCCTTAACATCTAACCACATACACAATAAAGTGTAGGGTTAATAAATGATGAATGATTGCAACTGCCGGGAATCGAACCCGGGACCCTCAAACAGGACGACAGTGCTCCACCACTGGGCTGCCAAGAATCTTATAGATTAGACCACACTGTTCGTACATAATATACCTTGTCGATATATAGGAACATGCACTGAGTGTTAGACTAAACCCAACCTCACTATGATAGCCGAATGGAAGTACTGAAACACGTGGATATATTATTATGAAAGCAATGTCAATTATAACCTTCTTGGCAGCCCAGTGGTAGAGCATTGTCGTCCTGTTTGTAGGTCCCGGGTTCGATTCCCGGCAGTTGCAATCATTCATCATTTATTAACCCTACACTTTATTGTGTATGTGGTTAGATGTTAAGGACGTTTGTGGATGTTATGATATAATAATAATGTCGTGTTAATTGACATTGCTTTCATAATATATATATATATATATATATATATATATATATATATATATATATATATATATATACTGTGTATATATATATATAATTTGTTTTATTTGTATCAAGGAGACAAAAGGCAAAGCTGCCTGTAACAAGTGTCTCCCCCATAGGATTAAAGAGTGACAGAAAACCAATATCAAGGTGCGTTATAGGTAATTTAGATGTTTTGAAAAAAGTGTGGTGAGTTTGTTAAGTGTAGTGAAATGAATAGGAGGAGGAGTTGTTTGTGAGAGTTAGCTGGATTAATATCTGTATAGGTGAGGCACAAATATAAACAATGGGGGAAGCCAGGCAATTGAAACAAGTTCCAGCAACTCCTGATCATATGGCTATGTGACCTCCCTGACCTCCCTGCTCGATTGTCGCGTGCAATTTCCCCAATACGATGTATATATATATATATAATGTATTTTACTCAGTCGGGATCGAATCACCGACATGCAGGACGAGAGTCCATTCTGTAATCAACTCTATTACGCCGTGGTAGAGTTGATTACATATTTTAAGATCTTTCGCCCCATTGCTTTGTCAATTTTAAGACGTTTCGTGCCATACAGGTGTCGATTATTTCCTGGCGAGCGATAGCGTTTCTGCAATTTAGAAGGAACCGGCCTTTGGCCGTTTAAATAATAATTAAATAATACTAATAATAATAAAAACAAATTAAGTAACGAAACTTTTTTGAGCAAGTATTCCATGTTTTACATCACTTTCCCTCGAAGAACAGAGATCACAGAGTAACATTTACATACTATGAACAAGTTATTAGGTTTTAAATTGAGTTTTGCATGACAATTATTATATACATTTTGGTGGGAGCCGTTTTCATTGACTTTTGCAGGACAATCTTATTTACAGTTTGGTCGGCGCAATTTTTATTAAGTTTTGCAGGAAAATGTTATATACATTTTGGCGGGACACGCTATATTTGAGTTGTGCAGGACAAGTTTATATACGTTTTGTTCGGAGCAGTTTTTATCAGCAATATACTGTCTACTTCATCGGTCAGATTAAGGGGGTATGGTTTAGTTATTAGTTTATTTATTTATACACATATTCGTGTTTTAGTTTCCTTCCTAGACCTCCATCAAGCTTATTACAATATCCTCAAGATCCGCCTTCCAGATAAATTTGTACAGTTTTCGGTAGACAAGTTCCTCCAAAAAATCTTGCTCGCCAGGAAAAAGAAGACACCTAAATGGTAAGAAAGGTCTTACAATCGAAAACAAAATAATGGGGTTAAACATAAGGGAGAATGGGGTCCAGAAAAAAAAAACTAGCTCCCCCTTTGAATGTATTCCACTGTTTTCAAGCTACGTGAAAATCCTATCCATTGAACTAGATCAAAGAAATCCATTCCAGCGTTTTTCAGAAGTCGCTTAGTGGCACTGGAACGGTAACATGGGCTATTATCGTAAAACAAAAAACATATATTTTTTTTTAATATAACACAAAAAATAAAGAGAGAAAAAAACAGGTGTGAGTTCTATAACACTTTATGGGTCGGGAAAAAAAAACATTATACGTAAGTTTCTTATCCACATCTTCCCTTTTTGATAGCCAGCATCATTTTAATAGCCGTTAATAAATGCAAATACGAGCGTATTCTTTAAATTGCAACGGAGAACATGTGGGGAGGTTCCACTAATATGACACTTCTTGAAAGAGTAGAGTCAAAAGCATTACATTTTCATAGCATCAACTCGCCTCCTCTTACTATTATTTCTGTACAAACTCCCTCTAACTCTTCTACCGCTATTTCCAAAATCAGAGCTTTCTCAGCGTACAGTGTGCCTCCTCTCTTACGGAGAGTAGGTGGTACCTGCCTTTCAAAACATTCCCACCCATGTTCTTGCTAACTCAGGAGTGAACCGACTATCCTAGTTTATTTTCCACTCAACAAGTAAACTCTGAACATCTTTCCCATAGTCTATCTTTACCCCATTCTACGACTTAAAATGCTTCAAGCTCTGTGTGTCCAGACATTTTGACTCGAACGTACCTTGAATTTGGCTGTCACGTATCTATTTGGGGGGGGGGGACACTCGTGACAGGCAATCTTGTCTTCTGTCTCCTTCATGCATATAGGATAAAAAAAGCAAATCGATGAAAAGTAGACAATTTGATGCAGCAAGACTAAACATAGTTTTTCTTTATCACATGTAAACTATCCTTCAAGAACTGCAATGCCTTATAGATTTATCGCACAGTCATTGACATTCTTCCCAAGCGAATGCGATCTGTGCCATCAGTCATTAGAAGCAAGCATGTTGAAACTTAGCCATCTTTTGTTATGAAGATTCAAATATGCACAGTATATTTATATTATCAGTATAACACTTTAACACTCCAACTCCGCACATACAACCGCCCAAACATAAACACCCTCTAACACACATACACCCACGCCCCACCCACACAGTCACAAACCCAAAGTCACCCACACTTACACACAAACCCAATATAACCACATATTCTCACAAACATACACACACACAGTCCCCCTCCTCTCTCTCTCTCACACACACACACACACAGTCACAAATACCCACACCTACACACAAACTCAACATAAACACATACTATCACAAACACACATACACAGTGCCCTTCCCCATTCACACACACACACACACAACCAAACAGTCACACACACACACACACACACACACCCAAGACAAAGGGCCTGGTCGTAGGTGGACCAGCTGGTTCTGGCTGACTCAAGCAACACATCAAAGCTGGCCCCCTCAAACACTCACCCAGCAGCCCTCTATCATGCTATTTGTCTTGGGCTGTGGGGGCTGTGCTGTGTTGTGGGATCTGTGTTGTGTTGTGTTCTGCGGGTTAAGTTGAGGGACCTGTGCTGTGCTGTGTGGTGGGGTGGTTGTGTTGTAGAACCTGTGCTGTGTTGTGTTGTGGGGGTGGTAGTGCTGTGCTGTGTTCTGCGGGTTATGTTGTGGGACCTGTGTTGTGATGTGGGGATTATGTTGTGGGACCTGTGTTGTGTTGTGTTGTGGGGGTGGTTGTGTTGTGGGACCTGTGCTGTGTTGTGTTGTGGGGTTGGTTGTGTTGTGCTGTGTTCTGCGGGTTATGTTGTGAGACCTGTGTTGTGATGTGGGGATTACGCTGTAGGACCTGTGTTGTGTTGTGTTGTGCTGTGTTGGTGGTGTGTGACTTGTGATGTGCAGTAGAGAGGGTGATGTATTGCGGGTGTAATGTAATACTGGTGGTTGTGGTGGTGGTGTATTTTTGGGGGTGGTGTGATATTCGTATAATTTAAAAAACGTCGCCGGTACAGAAAGGGCTAATATAAGGATAATAAGGTAAATTCACTATCAATATACCCAATGATTATATACTGTACAACAATGTATCATACCTTAATTTTTGTTTAACCCTCTAAAGATCCGATTACGCATTTCTTTTCTGTTTTCTGGCTATTATTAACAGATTTTATTCAGATTAGGAGAGGCATATGGAATTCCAAGGGTTAATTGAGATCAACTTTACCCTTATAATTTCAACATATCCTTCCTAAACTGTATACAATCGTCTAATGATAGCCAGAATAAAGTGTCATAATGCGTCATAATCTTCAAAGAGTTAAGTGTATGGTGTGGCAGGTAGTGTCGCTTTATGGTGTGTTGCAGTCGTAGTGTATTATAATATGTTTGTTTTCAGCCGACGGTAAATTGCCATGTTTTCATCTGGATTACTCAGTTATTGCCTGATTTTGTAGCGAAACGTTGTGCTAAACAAGACAATTTGGCATTGATATGATGGAGAAACATAGCATTGTCCTAGTCATCCATTAACTATTGAAATATCAGCTGCAAGGGTTTAAATTTACCGTCACCTGGAAACCAAGAAAGGACTGTAGTGTATTTGTGGTATATACTGTATATATATATATATAAGAATATAGTCTAAGTTTTATATATGACCAGGCAAGGTATAATATGTCTGTTGTGTAATATATAAATATGTAATACATACAAGGATATTGAATGACTTACTGTATAGACAGGACTCGGTGTTTATGTCACCTGATATTATGTTTATGTTAATATGTATAACAAAGTCTCCCCTTACTATAAGGAGGCTCTCCGAAAGGTAAATCACTATAAATATACCCTTTATCATACTTTGGGTTATATTACACAACGCTCACACTGTTTCTCATATTAAGGGGAGATGGGTCGATTTTCTGGTCTCCCTTCTTCGTCATATTTTGGCCCATTAGTTTTCAGATTTTATGACGTTCGCCCCATTAGTTTTCAGATTTTATGACGTTCGCCTCATTAGTTTGTCGATATTAAAACCTTTCGTCCCATTTCTATATCAATATCAAGACCTTTCGTGCTATTTAGGTGTCAACAAAAATCCTGGCGAGCGATAGAAAGTCTGTAATTTTAAAAGAAATCGGCCTTTGGCCGGGAATTTATTTTTATCGAAAAATGGAAACAAAAATAACTTAAAGAGGGGTCTAGGGAGTATTTATTTAAGTTTGATAGAGGCCTAGGCAGAACAAAAAACAAATAATATAATTATACATAAATGAGCAAATAACTAGGCCCATCCCCCCCTTACACTATACCCAATATTTCTATAGCCTACATCTTTTTCATACTTAGGGATATATTTACCCAACACCCACACTGTTTCTCATATTAACCCTTTCTGCCTTGTCTTCCAGGTAAGTTTGGAAGGCCGGAGGTGTGGTGGTCGGTCGGGGGAGGAAGAAAGGTAAGGTGCAAACAACTCTTTCGAGATCCAATAAGCATCTTTTTCCGTTTTCCGGCTATTATTAGACGATTTTATTCTGATAAGGAAGGGTATGTGGAAGTCAGAGGGTTAATTGAGACAGTCTTTACTCTTTTAATTTCTATACAGAGCCTTCCTAAGCTGTATAAAGTCGTCTAATGATAGCCTGAATAAACTGCTAAAACGCGTCGTATCCTGAAGGGATTAGGGTGGAATTAAACCCCTTCAGCATGATGACGTAATCTTCATCATACTCTGGTTACCGATAGAGGATTTTCTTAGTAGCTGGTGATCTACAGTACCTGTAGGACTCGAAGGGGTAAATAACGATCTCAATACACCTTCCGAATAACACAGATCCTTCTTAAACTGCATAAAATCGATGTCTCAGGGTTTCTTATCAACTTAAGGGGGATGATATGCATATTTGTTTCTCTCTGGGTTGTATCCATTCGGCCCCATTCAGCCTACTGTTTTAAGACGTTTATCCCAATCCAGGTGTCGATTTTATACCTGGCGAGCGATAGCGAGCCACCATATTTTGGATAATGAGCTAGACAACTGGTTGAATTTGTAAATTTTTCGATAGAAAAATGTCTCTGGCGAGGCCAATTTCTCAATAAAATAGTGGCTCGCTGTCGCTTTCCAGGAAAAAATCGACACCTGGCTAAGTTATTTTATTATTTTTTAACATCGTTCTTATATAATAACCCCCAAATTACAGTAATGAAAGCATGTGATTCTCCTAGGAACCTAAGATACCTCGCCCAGCCTAACAAGTTGAGTTGGATATTCTTTATAGGGTTAATGAACGTGGTCGTCTAGGTAAACACAGAGTGAATGTGAAGGTCTGCGGGGAATATGCTACACCGGCCTTAATTAAGGGGGGATGGCCTAATAGTTGGCATATATATAATTATATCTGTAATGCCCTCGCAAAAATCCCGCCACCCAAATACTCTGTTACCTGAGTTGATGTTTGGGGTAGTGTAAAATAGTCATGATGGTGCAGTCTAATTTAGGCCGTGTCACACAGAAGTCGAACCCACTCGAAACCGGCCGAATCGATGTAAAAATTCAAATTTCAGCCAGTTCCGGTCGATTCTGGTAACACTTAGGGTGATTTCCGGTTATCTTCGGGACGTTCTTGGGATGTTCTGGGCTTGAGTGGAATCATCCGGTGAATCCACCCAAAGTTAGTGCATGCGTTAACTTTTGGGGATGAATCGGGTCAAAAAACCGTTAAAAAAATATCGAGTCATGATCTAGTTATATTCGAGTCATATTCTGGTTACATTCGACCCATTCGGGTCGTGTTCGATTGTAATTTGAATTGCTGATGATGACTCGAAATACTCGAACCTGGGTCGAATGTAACCCAATGTGTATCAGAATTATTGACTTCCTTAAGCTGGTATCACACAAACGCTTTTTCCTTCAATATTTATCCTCAACACTGGTCTGGCAGCTTACGAGGCTAACATTTAGAATATTTCGTTGACTTAAATTTATCTATAACCAGTCTAGTTTCCGATACCAGTGCAAAATAATCCAGAAATGATGCCAGAAAAATGTTGATCACTGAATGTTGACTATAAAAGCTGTCGTGTGATACCAGCTTTAGGCTGGTATCTCACTGCCAGTATCTCACCCTGTCTGTTGGCCAGTTACATGTTTCCTTGTTTGGAGTTTCGTGCATTTTTGTTTTTTATTTCATAACATGGTTTTGCTAAATCTTCAATGCGTTTGTTTCCACATAGCGATTTTGAGAAGTTATTTTGTCTATATATTGTGTGGTTCCTGTTTTGGTGTGTTTATTTCGCAAGTTTTACATTTTAATTGCAAATCCCATTGTTTATATTGCCATTTTCAAGCATATTTTAAAGCTTGCATCCTAGATCTCCTTCGAGCAAAAACCAGCCACTCAAACCCCCCTTCAAGCGCCCCCATGATTCACACACACAGAAAGATAAGTAGATAAGTCTGTCTCATATACAGTATGTTAGTATTTTATCGCTCGCTCGCCCCTAGCCACTCTCTCTCTCTATCTATTTATCTCTCTAATGCATCTATCTAACTCCCTTATACATTAACATAACTATGTCTTATTTGGACTTTTTGTAATCTATAAATAATGTCTAATGCGATGGAATTGAAAACAATATTATCCTTCTAGCACACAAATAATAACATGAAAAAAAGAGTCAATAAAAATGTCTCCTTTGTCTTTTCAGAACCAATTAAGTCTGTCTCATAGTCTCATACTAGTTCGTGTTTTATCCCTCACTTCCCCCTCTGCAACTCTCTTTCTATCTATCTATCTCTCTAATGCATCTACCTAACTCCCTTATATATTAACATAACTATGTCTTATTTGGACTCTTTGTAATCTTTGAATCATTTCTAATGCGATGGAATTGAAATATATAATATCCTTCCAGCACATAGATAAACAATAAATACGATAGTCAACAAAATATTTCAACCCTCTTGCTGTGCGAGGCCCGAGCTTCGGAGACAGAATATTTACGTTTGATAGATTTTTGTTTGTTTTGTTCCCACGGTATACACAAAATGATGGGGAAATATTGTAACATGTTTTTAATTGACATTTGTGTCGTTTTTGCTGATTATGAGTTGGTGGAGAAAAAAAATCTTTAATTCCATCATATCGGAAATGATTCACAGATTATATAGAGACCAAATAACATACACTTTTAAGTGTGTTCAATAGTTTTGCATTATCAATAGGGTGTAGCACAAGGCTTATCAACATCGTTACCATTAGACGATATTATTCAGGTTAAAAAACAATTAGCAGGTTTCGAATTGTTTTACTTAATCCTTTTTAATACCACAGATCCTTCTTCAATATACTCTCATTATACTCTGGCAACTATTAGACGATTTTATTCAGCGCAGGAAGGGCGTCTACCCATTGAAATGCTTCAGACAATATCAATTAATTCCTTTAGCTACCATAAATCCATCGTCTAAATGTTGCTGAAATCAAATAAATATGACGTCACCGATACAGAATGGGTTAACGAAAGATAATATAAGCGATTATTTAACTTACTATGATCTTCGACCTATTCGACTGACTGACGTTCGACCTAACTTCTTCTAGTTCGGTTGTTGATCGACTGAGCTTCAGCTGAGCTTCGGTAATCATTCTGGTTATTTCCCAGTCTTTGGGGCATATTCGAGTTATATTCGACGCATGATCGAGGCTTCTTCGTTCCACATCGGGTTTCCTTGAGTTACGTACGGGGATTCATCGACTCATCATCGACTTTCATTCAGGTCCATCGGGTTATATTCGAAATTCATTCGGGTCAGTGTCTGGTTATATTCGACTCCGAGTAACTTTCGGGGTAATTCGGTTCAAATATGCAAGTCATCGACTTCGGGCGGCAGTCGGCCAACGTTCGACTTCTGTGTGACACGGCCTTTAAGAAACCCATCACGTGATGATATCCACGAGACTATCAACCTGGTTCTTTCAAGGAGGACTATGGTTACTATCCTATTAACGTCCGAGGTGGCAGAGTGGGTTAACTCGCGGACCTGGCGTGACCGGACCTACTGAGGTCACTAACCATGGTTCGAATCCCCGCGCCGGCTGGGAGATTTTCGGGAGGGTTAAATTCCCTTCGTTCACCCGACATCTCAATATCCTTATATTATTTGTGGTTAGTTTCCTCTCTATACCTCCATCAAGCTTAAAGAAATAGATAAAATACACCATATGAGGAAGAGCACTTTATTGACGTTTCGCAGATAGCTTCATCAGTGACCTGATGAAGCTATCTGCGAAACGTTGTCAATAAAGTGATCTTCCTGAGATGGTGTTTTTTATCCATTCTGTCTACTGTTCAAGTACCACTGAAAGAAATACTCCAAAGACCCCACTTCAAGATATATGTGCACATATTTGTATTGAAAAATTTCCCAGCCAAAGGCCGGTTCCTCTTAAAATACAGGCTCGCTATCGCTTGCCATGAAAAAAATGACACTTAAACGGCATGAAAGGTCTTAAAATTGACAAAATATATAGGGCGAAAGGTCTTAAAATCGACAAACTAATAAGACGAACGTCTTAAAATGTCAAAACTAATGGGGTTAAACACGAGGGAGAAAGGGGACCAGGAAACCCTAACCATTCCCCTTCAGTCCTGAATGACCTCCCGATCCCGAACGTTTCCCGAGAATTGTCAAAAAAAGAGTTGGCATTGAGGCAAAGTCGAGCGGAAGCTTTGTGAGAGGTGGGTGGGTAGGTGGGTAGTGGAAGGGTAGGTGGAGAGGTGGTGGTGTGGGAGGAGGAGGAGATGGTGGTGGTTGTGGAGATGGGGGTGGTGTGGGAGGAAAATGAAAATGAAAAGGAGATGGTGGTGGTGGAGGTGGGGGTGGTGAAAAGGTGGTGGTGGTGTAGGAGGTGGAGGAGTTGGGAATGGTCGGGGTGGTGGTGGAGGTGGGGGTGGTGTGGGAGGTGGAGGAGTAGGAGGTGAAGGTCATGGTGGTGGTGGTGCAGGAGGTGAAGAAGGTTGTGGTAGTGTAGAAGGTAAAAAGAGTTGGTAATTGGGGAGTATAAGAAGTAGGAGGAGTAGGTGAAAGAGGAGGAGGAAATGATGAAGATATCTATGATGATACGCATTAAGGGGGTCACCTGCTTTTTGTTATCTCCTTTTTTCTCTCTTTTTCTGGCTTGTATCCATTCGGCCCCATTCAGCCTACTGTTTTAAGACGTTTATTCCCATCCAGGTGTCAATTTCTTCCTGGCAGGCGGTATGGGGCGAAATGTATTAACATCATCAAACTAATGGGTCGAACGTCTTAAAATCTGGCATCTAATGGGGCTCAACATGAGGGAGAAGGGAGTCCAAACACAAATTACCCCCCCCCCCATATTCGTTTCTAATGGAATATAAAAGAAAGTAGCTGGCGAAGTGTCAGTAAGATCCGTCCATTACAAAGGAAAACAAGCAACAACAGATATGCTGATCCAATTTAGGTATACCAATGCTCCCGCGACGAAAAAAGTGTGCATCCTAAAAAAATGCTACAAAGGTCATAGAGGCAACGCAGACATCTAGGGAGAAACAAACACTACAGAGACAACGCAGACATCTAGAGGGAAAAATACTATAGAACCCAACGCAGAAATCTAGGGGGAAAATACACTACAGAACCAACGCAGATATCTACTGTAGAGGAAAAAATACTACAAAGTCAACACAGAAAACTAGGGGAAAAAACGCCGAAAAATTGTGAGAGGTCTGGCTGGCGTCTGGTCTGACCTGTTGAATTGTGTATCTTGGGCCTTGTACCTGCCTACCACACCTGTGTATTGGGTGGTTGGCTACGGCAATAACCTATATATACCTATATATATATATACCGGTATATATATATATATTTTTTAGGAAGGGATTGTGGGAGTCAATATCAGACGTTACCCCTTCGATTATGAGAAGCCATAATATAGTGAAACATAGTCATAGCATTTCTTTCTTAATGAAGCCATTCTATACATTCAAACCAGTAGATGCAACGTTATCAGCATAACATGAACGATTTTATCTAGCTTCATTGCTGGAGGTCGAAAATCTATTGTATGGTTACCCATAGGGTAATTGGAGACATGGAGACATTAGCGAATAGGATCAACCTTGATCTTCTCTTGTGACATAGTATTAAACCATCACCTCAGTACCAGGCACAGCGCGCAACCACCCACACACACACATCACTATAGGAATATATCCCTCTTGTTACACGCCTGTCAATATATTACTTAGCACCTTTAATCTCAAATATTTACACATACTGTACATGAAAGCTTTATACTCAGTCTCACTCACTCTCTCTCTCTTTCCCATATGTACCGTTAATCTGCTTATCTATCTCAATAACTAACTAACTATCTATCTATCTATATCGTACTCAAACGTCGGCTATCGGGGCCTCTTTACTGGCGCCAGACATTATATTACCATCTTAGGACCTGCCAGAGTCTCCTCCAGGAATATGTTCTGGTGATTATGTCAATGACTCACCTAGTGCACTCATAATCAGGTGTTTCCTTCTCTCTCTTACTACCAAACGGACACACAGCAAAATCATTGGTAAATCTTTTAACTCAAACGAGTCTACATATTTCTTTTTCAATCGAATTACCAACTTGTGGAATGGACTTCCTCGAGATGCAATAGACTTGCGCACCGTTGATTCCTTCGAATATCGCCTAGACAAACGCCTTGCTTTAAACCCGCGACTGACTGCATTTGTAAATAGATAACTTTTTTTTCGTTGTTCCTCAGATAGCCTACATTGAGGATCACTGCATTTATAATTAATAACCAAGATGTTACTCACTGTTCTCCAATTTACGAAGGATCACTTATAATTGAGTTATATTAATTATTAATCCAAATTTTCCCCAATTAACATCTCCTAACCCTGTCATGAAAATTAGTCCCAGGGCAGTATTTCCCTTTCCAATTGTCCCTTGCCCATTTTGAACAACAGTTACTTCGAGGGCAAGTAGCCTTGAGGTGTTGCTAGACCTGTTGTTGCTTGACTTCCTTTGTACTCCTTTGCTCTCTCTCTCTCCCTAGTTTATCTAACCATCCTACCAACTACTCCTCTCCTCTCTCCAACTATTCACTCTTTATTCTACCACACACACACTCTCTCTCTCTCTCTCTCTCTCTCTCCCTCTGCGGCCCCCATGACATGTCACAGGAGCCTCGTACGGGTTCTAGACCGGTTAATATTGCAAGCTCTGAACTCTGAGTCGAGGCTGATACAGAAACCACCCAACTGTCTCTTCCGTCACCTCTGAACACTATAGTCTATTCGCTGTAAGTAGGCGAGAAATTATGACCTTTAACCACACTAACTCAAAAAGGGCTAGAGCAAATTGGCTGAAAATGTCCACATCTATTCCTTGACTGACTCTTCCTAAATGGTAGAAATTTTAGCTCGATTACTCTAGCCGTTTTTTAGTTACATCGGCTAGAGTTCATGAATTATCGCCTACTTACAGCGAATAGACTGTATTTATTCTTCAACAATACAAAAATCAACCCTTCATCTTCTCTCAATATTCTTGGTGTCTCTTTTTCTTCTGCTCTCATTTGGAAGGACCATATTACCAGTCTTGCTAAGGCAGCCTCCCAGAAGCTGGGTGTGCTCAACTGCCTTAGGGGGTTCTTTTCCCCTGCACAGCTTCTTGCTCTGTACAGGGGCATAGTGCGTCTTTGTATTGAGTATTGTTCACATGTGTGGGGAGGTTCCTCTCACACCGCTCTCCTAGACAAAGTTGAAAGGAAGGCCTTTTGTATCATTAACTCCCGTCCACTCACAAACTCTCTGCAATCTCTCTCTCTCCGCCGCAATGTTGCATCTCTCTCGCTATTCTATCGCTACTATAATAATCAGTGTTCCTCAGAGCTTTCCCAGTGCATACCACCTCCTTTACGTAGGGCACGTGGTACCCGTCTTGCAACTCAATCCCACCCCTACTCTGTGCAACTCTCCAACCCAAGAGTGAAACGTTACTCTCAAACTTTCTTCTACTCAACAGCTGAGCTCTGGAACTCTCTCCCAGAATCAGTCTTTCCCTCTTCCTATGATTTAAATTGCTTCAAACTCCGCATTTTGGCTCGAACATCCCTTGATTTTGGCCCTGTCACTCTTTCAACTATGGGGGAGGCACTCGCTATAGGCAGTTCTTCCTTTTGCCTCCCTCAATCACATAGAAAAAAAAAAAAGAAAAAAAAATGGTGCGACGTCTTGGGGCTTATTATGATATTGACAGTTTTGACACAGTAAAATTCACTGAGGAGATTTTAGACACCAGATACCCAGATGAGGTCTCATAGGCATGTGATAAGGAGTTGCTGGAACTCCTGTTTCATTTCTCTGGCTTCCCTCACTGTTTCTGTTTGTGTCTCATCTACTCAGAGAGTATTCCAGCTAGCTCTCACAAACACCTCCCCCTGCTATTTATTTCACTACACTAAACAAGCAAACCACAATTCTTTCCAATACACCAAAAACAAAAATTGCTTACTAAAATTGACGGAAAAACTCGCTCGTGTGATAGCGACTTATGACAGAAACCAACACATTCTGTAAGGATAATATCGAGCAGGTTGGGAGGGATGTAGCCTGACCAGGATGTGACGTTCACTCCAGGTATTCTTGGAAGAGTTGGGCACCGTATCCACCATAAGCGGATGTAAGGGAAGCCACCTTAGTTATATTTGAAGAACAAGGTTATAGTCTCGTGGAGGACTATATGCCTTCAACCATGACTATTTTACACATCCCCTCCTTTCCCCCCTCCCCATCCAGCTCGGCTAAATCGTATCACTTAGCCGAGCTGGCGGGGGGTGGGGTGGATGTGAAAATATTGTCAATAAGAGAACACCTTTAAAATGCGTCCAGAATAACAATACATGTGTCGCCGTCGTTTTGAAAGGTTTTAAAAATGCATCCTTGAACTCTGGTGCGTCTATGTCACCGCAAACACCACCACATTCTGCCAGGCGTCTGTCATTCTGTTATCCTGGCTACCATTCCACGATTTTAGGCCGCTCAAAAAACGAAATATGGAGATCAAACCGCAACACGACCACATTTTCACCCCTTAGATATGCATAAATCCAACCTCAGTTAAGGGGGGTCACCTGCTTATTTTTATCTTTCTCTCCTGTTCTCTCTTTCTCTGACTTGTATCCATTTGGCTCCATTCAGCTAACCGTTTTAAGAAGTTTTATTTTATTTTTTTTTATTTTTTTTTCTATATTCCAATTACTCCCTCTCGGGTATAGGCTGAGAGCCTATACATTCCATCGCTCAACACGGTGAAGCCCGTGAGGTCTTGTTCCAGTCTGGGGAGTGAGACATGTGAAGCATCCATTCATGGCTCGAAGCAGCTCCATCTCTGAAGCGGCTGGTTGCTTCGTTCAAGTGCTTCACTGTCTCACCCTCCAGACTCAGACCCTCACTCTCAGAATGCCACCTATTGAGCAGTGAACTCACTAGGCATTGTCCCCCTGTAACATATTTTGAATATGGGAATATTCATACAGTGTTATTTAATCAGGGAACAATGAGGTTATTTTTTTGGCATTTCGGTGGGCTTTGTGGTAATGCACTGATACTAGGTACAGCACAAGTTCAATCCCAATAATATCTTCCCATTGACATATTGGGATTTGAACCCGGGTCCACTGGATTACCAATCCAGTGGCATGACCACTCCAGCACACCTTCCCCCATCCCCCTATCCCCATCCAGGTGTTGATTTCTCCCTGGCAAGCGATAGCGAGCCAGCATTGTATGGAGAAATCCGGCTTCGCCAGAGATAGTTTTCTATCGAAAAATGTACAAATTTAGTTTGATGTAAAACAAAAATATATATATGCTGGCTTGCTACCGCTCGCCAGGAAAATATTGACACCTGGATGGAGGGTAAACGTCTTAAAACAGTGTGACGCCTGCAGCTTAGCAGAACACCACGTGGGCTCAGCCACTCGCTTGGCCACTCGCTAACACTCGCCAGTCTATCTACAATGTTGTACTTTCTTTCTTGTGAATCGTCATGTCACGGGCAGTATAGAAGTGGTCTTTATTTTCGTCTGTGACAATGCATTATATTTTATATCATCAGTTATAAGTTTAATGTATAAGACTGAATGATACAGCTAGAGAGTGTGAGTGAGTAAGGGCAGGAGGCAGAGGGTTGTGCGCGTAGTGTTACACGTTGTCTCGGTGATGTCATGCCACGGCCGGGCCCTCTGAGTGGCTGGCCGCTTTGCTGCCCTCCTGCCGCAGCAGGGGGTAGTCCCCCCGCACTCCTTGCTGCCTTTGTGCCTTCCTCGCTCAGAGCTTGCTTGACCAGCATAACCTTCACACCTCCCTTGCCATCTGTCCCCGACTTCCACCTATAGAACACTTTCTCTCTCTCTCAACTTCTTACCTCTTATTCTTCTAATCTATTTAACATCATAACTCCCCTTTGGTTCTGCACGATTTCATATATCGGCCATCGTATTATATGCTGAAGCTCTCCGATATTTCATGGTTAGTTAGACATTTTGGAGGGGTTAACATTTTGTCTGTAGAGGTTCGACGCACTCGCGGTGTCTCCCTACCTATTTCTTGGTTTTGTCTGCTGGGCCATTTAATGCTAGACTGGGGTGAGGCTATTGGTGTTGTGATTTCCGATGTGTACCAGGTTTTGTTGAACTTGTACAATCGCAACGGATACGTGGGAAGCCTAGGTTGTCTTTCTGACCGTGTACCTTGTGAGTTTAGCACTGTGTTGCGAGTGAGGGCTTTTGCCTCAGCCACCCAACACTGTGCTAACTCGTTTTGCTTTGACTTGAAGAGAGTCGCCAGGAGAGAACCAGATACTAGCGATCTGGATCTCTCAAGAGAGCACCCCGTCATTTAACGTAATTTGGCCGTACAGTCTTAAGGACCTCGCTAGGCTACGAGCCGCTTGCTCAGCCATTGTTTCCTAGCCTACGACATCCCAGCTAGACTTTATTCGCCTAGCTGACACCCGATTAGGATTATAAACTCTTATGTTATATATGCAGCATTTTTATTCACGTTGATTGTAAGCCTTGGTTGTTGTTAAGGTGCACAACCTAAGCAGGCTTTTGCGTTGCCTGAGGATGTACTTCTTTTGTTGTTAGAGATAATAATATTGCGCATTTATCGTTATTCCCGTGCCAGTTAACACTGTATGTCCCTACACTTGTCACATCTTGTTTCTGCTTTATATAACAGTTCAAAATCCGATTCGATCATCTTAAGCAGCATCAGACTTTCTTCAGAAGATTCCCGTTCGTTCAATGCTTTAGGACTTTCATTCACTTTCTTTAATATAGGAGTGACAGTTTATTGTTGTTTAGAGTAACTTTAATTATACCTTCTTCTTGTTTGCATTAAACCATTCCAGTGATTTAATTAAGCTCTCTATCTTTTTACTTGTATACATTATTAACGTAATTGTATGTTGTTATGATCAGGCTGTATCAGAGATCATCAGCCTGTAGTAGTAGTGCATTTATACCGAGTTCTGTTACCGTTGTGGCTGTGTGCCTTTCTAGTCCAATGATTAAGAGCCCTTGTTTTATACGAGTCCCGGTCGTAACAACAGTAGGCTGAATTGGGCCGAATGGATACAAGCCAGAGAGAGAGGGAGAGAAAGATAAAAAAAAACCGAGGTGGGCTCCCTTAATAGCACACACACACACACACATTCTGGGCCGCTGTTAATAGTTTACAGATTGTGTTGGGCGTTTTGGTGCATTATTGAAGAGACAAGACCCAACGATTCTGGAAGGGTTTGTTGACAGAGAACACATAATATATATACATCTACACACCCACACATAAATACATACATACATACACAACGCACTCTTACATACACACACATACACCTACACACACACACAAACCAACACACGCACATACACTCAAAAGTAAGCACACCCAAACATTAAACACAGGCAAACTTACACAATTATATGTACACACACACACGCACACACTCTAGTCGGTATAACGAAATCTCCCTCACCCTGTATATGCACACACACACACACACACAAACCTACACACGTGCACACACTCAAACGTAAAAACACATGAACATAGAACACACACAAACCTACACAATGATATGTACCTACACACATACAGTCCAACACACACACTTTAAGGGGGGTAACCTGTTTTTTTTATCTCCTTTTTTCTCTTTTTCTGGTTTTATCCATTCGACCCCATTCAGACTTCTGTTTTAAGATGTTTATCCCCATCCAGGTGTCGATTTCGTCCTGGCGAGCAATATCGAGCCAGCATTGTATGAAGAAATCCGGCTTCACCGGAGACATTTTTCTATCGAAAAATGTACAAATTTAGCCTGCTGTCGAAAACTTTGTTTTTAAATATGCTGACCTGGATGGGGATAAAACTATTAAAACCGTAGGCTGTATGGGGCCTAATGGATACAACCCAGAGAGAGAAGGAGAGAGAGAAAAACAAACGAGGTGGGCCCCCTTAATTGGTATAAGGAAATCTGAACACCCTTTATATGTACGGCCATGTGTGCGTTCCGCCTCACTAACCCTTTGAAGATTATGACGCATTTTAACAGTTTATTCTGGCTATCATTAAACAAATTTATACAGTTTAGGAAGGATCTGTGGGAATTGTGAGGGTAAGAAAATATCTCTATAAACCCTCTAACTTCCATAGCCTATACCCTTCCTAATCTGAATAACATCTTCTAATAATAGCCCCTTCCTAATCTGAATAACATCTTCTAATAATAGCCAGAGAACATAAACAAATTGCGTAATCGGATATTGGAATGGTTAATATATACACTTTGTTTATATGTTCTCTGATTAAATTTCATAATATAATTGTCTAATACTCGAGGGCGAACGGAGAGACGAGCCATATTATCAGTGTTCTTCAGAGCTCTCTCAATGTACTGTATACCTCCTCCCTTACGAAGAGTGGGTGGCAACCGCCTTTCAACATATTCCCATCCATATTCTGTCCAAAGCGCTAACCCAAGACTGAACCGATTTTCCCGGTCTTTCATTTACTCAACAAGTATATATACTTTGGAACTCTCTCCCTCAATCTATCTTTCCATCATTCAATGATTTAAACAGCTTCAAGCTCCGTGTGTCCAGAAATGTTGACTTCATCGTGCCTTGAATTTGGCTCCGTGTCACTCTTTTAACTTGGGGGTGGGGGCACTTGTCAAAGGCAGCAGTGCCTTTTGTATCTTCACACAAAGAGAAAACAAATCTATATTCACTTATGTATTAAGGATTGTTCTGTAGCAAACATATTCAGTAGAACCTCTTACATAATATGTCAAATACTTTTTATAATGATTTCCGTGCCTGTCACCCCTTTTTGACACACCATCATCATCACTGGTGTAGGTGCGTGAGTGACAAAGGCTTTTCCATGCGGGCGTGCTGTGTTTTGTTCCGGGCACAATATCGGTAATGGTGGTTGTATGGAGGGTAACATGACACACAACAGAGCCAGTCAGAGTATTACTGTATAATATATGGTAGTGCCCGGAGTGCTGAGAGATGATAGGTCGGTGGTATATGTACGGTCTCATTTCTCTTCCTCTCTCTCCTCCTGCTCTCTCTCTCCTCTCCTCTCTCTCTCTCTCTCTCCTCTCTCTCTTCTCTCTCATCTCTCTCTCTCTCTCTCTCTCTCTCTCTCTCTCTCTCTCTCTCTCTCTCTCTCTTTTCTAAACTCTACGTCATTATATGGTGTTTTTAAAGCTAAAATTCCAGTGATGAAACGTGGAATTATCTATAGCGAAACACATTAAAATGCAAAAAAATATATAGCATTGATATATTATATATAGAGATACCATATATTTTATCAAAGATCCCTCTTTATGAAGTATGATAATTATATTAATAATAATTATATTACCAAGATTTAGTACGGAACTGATATTCCTGAGCCAGTTATTAACTCTCTCTCTCTCTCTCTCTCTCTCTCTCTCTCTCTCTCTCTCTCTCTCTCTCTCTCTCACACACACACACACACAATTATGATGCACATGCGTTACAATGACTGAATTGAGTAAAGGCAACAAACCCTCCTCTCTGAAATCAAGCAACTCCTAACTTTTCCATAACTGTCTTTCAGCTCCGAATTACCCGTGTTTTACGAGAGAGAGAGAGAGAGAGAGAGAGAGAGAGAGAGAGAGAGAGAGAGAGAGAGAGGTATAGCAAATATACTCAATAAATTCAACCTGATACAATTCACCATTATTTTAAACTTTGATTATTTTACAGTGTGTAGTGTGTGGGTATGTGCGACCGTCTTAATGTATGTACGCGTGTGTGGGTGTGTGTGGTTCCGTGGCTGTGTATAATTTAATGTTTCTGTTCGGTTCGAGTACAGGTACTCTAAATATAGGAACTGTCAGAACGAGAGAGAAACAACATAATGCATTTATAACATTCAATATTTCACAGTAACCCTATTATAATAAACTTCCTGGTGTGTGTGTGTGTGTGTGTGTCAACCGAATATACACTTACTAAACAATTAAATATATAAATACAATAAACATATGAAAATAAATAAATATATATATATACTTATATACCGTATATATATATGTGTGTTTCTAATCTCTCAGTGGGGTTCGAACCGCCGACCGTCAGGACGATAGCCGACGCTTTAATCAACTACACCACGGCAGTCTTGATTAAAGCGTCGGCTATCGTCCTGACGGTCGGCGGTTCGAACCCCACTGAGAGATTAGAAACATTTAGTGGCTCACGTGTATTTGTAATATATACTCAATATATATATATATATATGCAACAAGGGAGCTAACTACATAGGTTTTTAGTAGAGTACTTTTAGCATTACTCTTTTATGACTACCGGTATCTAAGAGCAAGTTCATATACAGTATAGTGCGACTCAATATACTTAACACTATATTCTTAAGTAGATATGAGATAGATGAAGGTGTTAGGCAAGAACAAATAGGGATGTAGGGAAGGAGTAGTCTGCCTCGTATGGGCCAATAGGCCTTCTGCAGATTTCCGTTTTTCTTATGTTCATATGTTCTTATCAACATACTCAACACCCTTAACATACTTAACACACCAAACATACTCACACTCAACATACTCAACACACCAAACATACTGAACTCCCAACACACTAAACATACTCACACTCAACATACTTAACACACTAAACATACTCACACTCAACATACTTAACACACTAAACATACTCACACTCAACATACTTAACACACTAAACATACTCACACTCAACATACTTAACACACCAAACATACTCACACTCAACATACTTAACACACTAAACATACTCACACTCAGCATACTTAACACACTAAACATACTCACACTCAACATACTTAACACACCAAACATACTCACACTCAACATACCCAACACACCATACATACTCACACTCAACATACGGAACACACCCAAACACTCACACTCAACATACCCAACACCACCAAACATGACGCACACTCAACATACTTAACACACCAAACATACTCACACTCAACATACTTAACACACCTAACATACTCACACTCAACATACTTAACACACCAAACATACTCACACTCAACATACTTAACACACCAAACATATTCACACTCAACATACTTAACACACCAAACATACTCACACTCAGCATACTTAACACACTCACACTCAACATACTTAACACACCAAACATACTCACACTCAACATACCCAACACACCAAACATACTCACACTCAACATACTTAACACACCAAACACTCACACTCAACATACCCAACACACCAAACATACTCACACTCAACATACTTAACACACCAAACATACTCACACTCAACATACTTAACACACCTAACATACTCACACTCAACATACTTAACACACCAAAACATACTCACACTCAACATACTTAACACACCAAACATATTCACACTCAACATACTTAACACACCAAACATACTCACACTCAACATACTTAACACACCAAACATACTCACACTCAACATACCCAACACACCAAACATACTCACACTCAACATACTTAACACACCTAACATACTCACACTCAACATACTTAACACACCAAACATACTCACACTCAACATACGTAACACACCAAACATACTCACACTCAACATACCCAACACACCAAACATACTCACACTCAACATACCCAACACACCAAACATACTCACACTCAACATACTTAACACATCAAACATACTCACACTCAACATACTTAACACACCAAACATATTCACACTCAACATACTTAACACACCAAACATACTCACACTCAACATACTTAACACACCAAACATACTCACACTCAACATACCCAACACACCAAACATACTCACACTCAACATACTTAACACACCAAACATACTCACACTCAACATACTTAACACATCAAACATACTCACACTCAACATACTTAACACACCAAACATATTCACACTCAACATACTTAACACACCAAACATACTCACACTCAACATACTTAACACACCAAACATAATCACACTCAGCATACCCAACACACCAAACATACTCACACTCAACATATTTAACACACCAAACATACTCACACTCAACATACTTAACACACCAATCATACTCATACTCAACATACTTAATACACCAAACACTCACACTCAATATACTCAACACACCAAACATACTGAACTCCCAACACACTAAACATACTCACACTCAGCATACTTAACACACTAAACATACTCACACTCAACATACTTAACACACCAAACATACTCACACTCAACATGCTTAACACACCAAACATACTCACACTCAACATACCCAACACACCAAACATACTCACACTCAACATGCTTAACACACCAAACATACTCACACTCAACATGCTTAACACACCAAACATACTCACACTCAACATACTTAACACACCAAACATACTCACACTCAACATACCCAACACACCAAACATACTCAACAAAATCATACCGGACTCAACACTCTCAATAACTCAACACACTCAACATATTATATACTCAACACTCAACATACTCAAACAGTGTAAACACACTCAACATACGCAACACTCTCAACACACCAAACCCACCCAGGGAGTACACCAAACATCCGCCGTGACATCTCCGAATCTCTGGACCATTTTTAATCATTATCCCATCCGGCCCCCCCAAGCAAACTTTCCTGCAAGCCGGATGCACTTTTAAGCGGTTCCCGAGCTTACCAGCCGAAGTTGGGCGGAGTTAAGCCGTGGAATTAGTGTGTTTTTGATGTGCTGGATTGGAAGTGAGGAATACGTTTTTGGGATGAAATTTATGAGAGCTTAACCCCTTTAGTACCGAGTTGTCCTTGTCATTATAATCTGGATATTATTAGATGATTTTATCCAGCTTAGGGAGGACGTGTAGCAATTAAAAGGCTTCAAATGGAAACATCATTCGAGGAGGAGGACCACTTTATTAACAACGTTTTCAGGTCTTGATTAGTTGTGTATTGTTAGTGATATTCATTATACATTTCAATAGTCCTTTTTAACTTAATTTGTATGAAATTTCTTCATGATTCTCTTCTACTGTTTGCATTAAAATACATATTTTGATAATTATTTTAGTAACTTGTCCTTAAAATGAAGATCTTGCATGTATGATTCGTGCTGAGTTTTGTATTAGTATCATTAGTTTTAGGGGTTTTAAATTATTCATTCGATCGTACAGGAGTCCTTAGCATTAGTTGTCAATGTTAGCGTTAAAGGGGGGTAGTGGTAATTTGCTGGTCTATTTATATATTAATGTACGTGTTTAATTTACTCGCTAGACCTCTATCAAGCTATATAAAACACCCTCTAGACCCCCCTCCAAGATAAAAAAAACAAAAAAATCGGGGGAAATTTTTTCGGGGGTAAATTTTCGGGGGAAAACCGGCCAAAGGCCGGTTCCTCTTACAATTACAGGTTCGCTATCGCTCGCCAAGAAAAAGTCGACACCTAAATGGCGAGAAAAATCTTAAAATTGACAGAAAGATAGGGTGAAAGGTCTTAAAATCTCATTACTAATGCGGCTAAACATGAGGGAAAAGGGGGTCCAGAAAAAAAAACTACCTCCCCCTTAATCTGATGTGTTGTTGATGTTAGAGCTGGTGTCACACGAACGCTTTTTGCGACAATTTTTCAAGGCAATTGTGGTCTTGCATCTTCTAAATTTAAGTTACATATTATTTCAGTCACTGTAAAACAAACGGAATAACATTCAGGTCTAGATGTCGAT
>CM064513.1:26103158-26153639 GCA_032716605.1 Paralithodes platypus | reverse complement strand
CTTGATGAAAACGTAGGGAACAAACTAAATACCTCCCCTTAAATTCATTGACAAATATTAACATGTCAAATAAATCCTTCACTTACCAGTTAATTGACGTACTCGAACCCACGACGGCTGGTAACTGAAAAAGACGACCACAAAGGAAGATATAAGAACAGTCATAGTGATCACCTACACTTAAGGGGAGACAGACCGTTTTTCGGGACCCCCTTCTCCCTAATGTTTAGCCCCACTAGTTTTGAGATTAGAAGACGTTCGGCCCATTAGTTTGGCGATTTTAACACCTTTCGCCCCATTTCATTGTCAATTTTAAGACCTTTCGTGCCATTTAGGTGTCGATTATTTCCTGGCGAGTGATAGCGAGACTGCAATTTTAAGAGGAACCGGCCTGTGGCCTCTATCGACAAATTTACAAATTTATCTTGAAGGGGGGTCTAGGGGGTGTTTTCTAAGCTTGATGGAGGTCTAGGGAGGAAACTAAACAAATGTATGAATACATTAATTAATATACCAAACAAACGGCCAGCCTCCCCTTAACCCCTTCTGTACCGGCGACGCCTTTTTAATCTTATTGTAGCTATATTAAAACGAGTTCATGAAGCTTGAGAGGATGGTACAGTCGGCCACACAAGTTCTTCTCCTCGCCGTGATCTGATATGTATGAAAGTAAATGAGTACGAATGAATTACGATTTTTTTTTTTTTTAAATATCATCAGTTAACCCTTTGAGTACCAGCGACGTGTTATATTATTAGTTAACCCTTTGAGTATCAGCGACGTGTGTTATATTATCAGTTAACCCTTTGAGTACCAGCGACGTGTGTTATATTATTGTTTTAACCCTTTGAGTACCAGCGACGTGTGTTATATTATTGTTTTAACCCTTTGAGTACCAGCGACGTGTTAACCCTTTGAGTACCAGCGACGTGTTATATTATCAGTTAACCCTTTGAGTACCAGCGACGTGTGTTATATTATTAGTTAACCCTTTGAGTACCAGCGACGTGTGTTATATTTCACGCTATAGCTATAATTAATTAGACCTTCATAAGCAGCTTAGGAAGGATCTGTGGTAGTTAAAAGGGATGGTTGAGAGATAGTGTGTCGAAGCCGTAGTTATTGCTAGAGGTCCTTCCCAAGCTGACTAAAATCGTCTCATAGTTACCAGAATATGATGAAAGGCACGACCCTGGGGCTGAAGGGGTTAAATTGAAAAAAAAAAAAAAAAAAAAAAAAAAAAAAAAAAAAAAAAAAACGAAAACAAAAAACTCACAAGATAAAGACCAAATAACTTATCAAAAAGACAATTGACCACTTTAGAGTTTTAGGCTATAAGGAAGTTGGAGCCGTGAACATGGATATACAACAGAAATGTAATAATAATAAGGTAGGTTTTTGATGAATAAAAAGTATGTTAAATTGGGTTTTTGATGAATAAAAAGTATGTTAAATTGGGTTTTTGATGAATAAAAAGTATGTTAAATTGGATTTTATGGATTTACATAGGCACTACGACCGTATTTTAGCTGGTAGTACTGCTAAATATCGACGTTTACAGCTCCAACTTCCTTACAGAATGAAACTCGCAAGTAGTCAATTCAAAGCATATATTCAGTACTTTATAGCGCAATATGAACACAGTTGACGAGACTCTGTGATGATAACATAATTATAATAATTGAATAATTTGATAGCACAATTAGGTAATTACACCCACCACCCACACAAACTGAGCGAGAGAGAGAGAGAGAGTGAGAGTGAGTGAGAGTGAGAGAGAGAGAGAGAGAGTGAGAGTGAGAGAGAGAGAGAGAGAGAGAACAAAAAGGTATAGGATTGTAGAATAGGGCCTCGAGCAAAAATGGCTCTTTAAATCTTAAGAGTTGTATTACCATAATTGCTCAAGAGAGAGAGAGAGAGAGAGAGAGAGAGAGAGAGAGGAATATGTGTGCTGACAGAGAGAAAAGTCAAAATAATTGCATCAGACAATTAGATTACCATGGCTTATTGGGACACAGGGAACGGAACAGAAAACGGAGATCACGAATACAAAAACGCGAGACAGAGAAAACGGAGAACAAGAAAAACAAAACCCGGAAACAAATATAATAAAGATCAAGAAGTTAAAAACAGGGTAAAAAAAAGAGAAAAAGTGGGATCCGGAAAAAATAACGGAAAAAAGAGAACAACGGCGATCAAGAAAGAAAAACGGAAAACAGAGAAAACGGAGATCAAAAAGCAAAACAGAAAACAAGTGAAAATGGAGATCAAGAAGAAAAGGCAAAAAAGGAGAGAGAGAGAGAGAGAGAGAGAGAGAGAGAGAGAGAGAGAGAGAGAGAGAGAGAGAGAGAGAGAGCGACATTAACCGAACCAAGAAGGAAGCAAGAAGCGAAGAGAACAGAGCATAAGTTAGAGAATGAGAGAAAGAAGAAGAAGAAGAAGAAGAAAGAGGAGGAGGAGGAGGAGGAGAAGAAGAAGAAACGAAGAAGAAAAAGAAAAAGAAAAAGAAGAAGGAGAAGAAGAAGAAGGAGAAGAAGAAGACGAAAAAGAAGAAGAAAAAAAGAAGAAAATAATAAGAAAAAAAATAATAATAATAAGAAGAAGACGAAGAAGAATAAGAAGAATATAATAAGAACAATAATAATAATAATAATAAGGAGAAGGAGAAGAAGGAGAAGAAGAATAAGAATAAGAAGGAGAAGAAGACGAAGAAGAAGAAGAAAATAATAAGAAAAAATAACAATAATAATAATAAGAAGACGAAGAAGAATAAGAAGAAAATAATAAGAACAATAATAATAATAATGAGAAGGAGAAGAAGGAGAATAAGAATAAGAAGGAGGAGAAGGAGAAGAAGAAGAAGCGAAGAAGAAGAAGAAGAAGAAGGAGAAGGAATAAGAAGAAAAGAAGGAAGAAGAAGAAGAAAAGAAGGAGAGAGAAGAAGAAGAAAAGAAAGAAAAGAAGAAGAAGAAGAGAAAAGAAGAAGAAGGAGAAGAAAGAAAAGAAGAAGAAAGAGAAAAAGAAGAATCAGAAGAAGAAGAAGAAAAAAGACGAATAATAATAATAATAATGGTAATAAAAAAGAAGACAGAAGAAATAAGAAAGAAGAAGGAAACAAAACGAACTTGCCCCAATACAAACACGGACAAAGACATGCACCGCGCGGAGGGTGGTGTGGGGGGGGGGGGGGGGGGGGGGGGGGGGGGAGGGGAGGGTGGGGGGGGGGGGGGGAGGAGAGGGAACGAAACCCAGGAAGGAGGGAGAGAGAGAGAGAGAGAGATGAGATGAGATGAGCGATAACGAACGAAGAACAGAGGACAATCAGGAAGGATCACCGTGCATTTATCGCGGGGGTGTTGGGTCGCTATCGTATTGTGGCTGTTTGACCGCTTTATTTTGTTGGGGTGGTGGTGGTGGGGGGGGGGGGGGACTTTAAGGGGGGATGGTTCACTTTTGGGGCGCTTTTTGCATGTATTCATTATTATTCTCGTTTCCTCCCTAGACCTCCATAATTTTTGCATGTATTCATTATTTTCTAGTTTCCTCCCTAGACCTCCATCAAATTAAAAACAACATCCATTAGATCCCCCTTCTAGATTAATTTGTACATTTTTTCGGTAGAAAAATTTCCCGGCCAAAGGCCGGTTCTTCCAACATTACAGGCTCACTATCGTTCGCCAGGGAAAAAATCAACACCTAAATAGCACGAAAGGTCTACGTATTGACGAAGAAATGGGGTGAAAGGTCTTAAAATCGACTAACTAATGGGTCACACATCTTAACATCTGAAAACTAATGGGGCTAAACATGAGGGGGAAAGTGGTCCAGAAAACCGGCCCATGTCCCCTTAATCAACCATATCGTATATTTTGGAGAGAGAGAGAGAGAGAGAGAGAGAGAGAGAGAGAGAGAGAGAGAGAGAGAGAGAGAGAGAGAGACAGAGAGAGAGATTGGGTGTACTTGAATATAGTGGTTTTTGCCTCTCTCTGTCTGTCTGTCTGTCTGTCTGTCTGTCTGTCTGTCTGTCTGTCTGTCTGTCTGTCTGTCTGTCTCTCTCTCTCTCTCTCTCTCTCTATCTGATAATATTTGTTGCTACTTACAATACTCGATACATTTTAGATAGAACAGTAGGTCCTAATTTTTACCGGGAGAACTAAGATTGGAACAGAGTACACGATCACTGATATATATGGTCTATTTACGTAAGTTATTATAGGTAAGTTTGGCGGATATAGGTGTGTGATTGGCATATACTGTAATGAGTAAATACAGACGTGAATCCGAATATCCCAGGTTCTGTCTTTGTACCCTATATCCCTCTCTCTCTCTCCCTCCCACCTCTGTCTGTCTGTCACACTCACACGCACTCCCTCCCTGTCTCTTATCTATCTATCTCTCTCTCTCTCACTCATTCACTCTCCCACTCTCACTCTCTCTTACAAACACACTCCCTCTCTCTCTCTCCCCTCTCTCACTCTCACCCCCTCTCTCTCTCTCTCCCTCCTCAGAACTTTCCTCCTTTGCTTCTGACATGTGTGGTGTGCCTTACAGCCCCCCCCCAGGCACAGGTAGCTCGGGGATATAAGAAAGTGAACCACATCTAGAGTAAAATAATGACTATATTTTTAGAGGGGGTTCTGGTTACCCTCTAGACTCCCAAACTAGAAGATAATGGGACTTTTAAGCTATATATACAGTATACATATTCGTTTACTTACACATGCTGTATTTAAAACAAACTCTACATACTTTAAATATACTAATATACAGAACATACATGGTGAAAATGTTGCACAGAGTAGGTGCGAAGGTGTGTTGAAATCCGCAAGCCATCTACATTGCACAAGGGTGAGCTGGGTGTTTGCAGGTACCGGTATAATGTATATCCGCTAATGCTCTATTCTGGCCAACTATCACACGAATCGGACGAACATTTGCGGACATGGGCTACGTATGCGCTCGCCCATTCCCCCCATGACGTCATCAGTGTGGGCCCAATATTATCACCCCCCCCCCCCACCCCCCTGTTGTCTGATGGAACACAGATCACCATAATGAAATCATTAATGAACCAATTTCCTATCCAAACATACCGCTTTTGATACCACTGATCGTTGTCTCCTCAGGCGGCATATTGGTGTCTCGGCAAAATGTTACTTAAATCGAATATATATATATATGATTCATATTTATACACACGTGTATGTTAAGCCGGTATCACACGAACGCGTTTTCCTTCAATATTTATCCTCAACACTGGTCTGGCAGCTTCTGAGGTTAACATGTAAAATACTTAGGTAACCTAAATTCATCTATCATCAGTCTACTTCCCGATACCAGTGCCACATATTTCAGAAATGTTGCCAGAAATTTTTTGATCATGGCATGTTGACTATAAAAGCTCTCTTGTGATACCGGCTTTATGAACACTTAGCATTATTATTATGACGCCGATACAGAACAATTTCATATATTCCCATTAAGGGGAGATTTCCACTTGAGGGATTTTTTTCTTGACTCCTTTCTCCCTCATGTTTAGCCCCATTGTTTTCCTAATGTTAAGACGTTCGCCCTATTATTTTGACGATTTTAAGAACTTTCAACCCATTTCTGTCAATTTTAAGACCTTTCGTGCCATTTAGGTGTCGATTTTATCCTGGCGAGCGATAGCGAGCCTGTAATTTAAGAGGAACCGGATTTCAGCCGGGAAATTTTTCTACCGAAAAATGTACAAATTTATCTTGAAAGGGGCTGAAAGGGGCTGAAGGGGGTGTAATCTTAAGCTTGAAGGATATCTACGGACCAAACTAAAAACCTCCCCTTAAGAATCATCGATAAATGTGTTGCTGAAACATTGAATTGGCTATTTGTCACTCCTTTGGCTTTGGGGGAGACACTTGTTACAGGCAGCCTGTCTTTTGGCTCTTTCATGCACATACAAAAAACAAAATTAAAAATGTCAACATAATAATTGGTAATTGACGCTGGAGGAATTGGTGGCAGTCTACTATCTCGACTGACAACTCTCTCTCTCTCTCTCTCTCTCTCTCTCTCTCACCAATATGTTTTTCTTAGCTTATCTTCCTGGTGGTCGGCTATAATTCTCTGTGGCTCTCCTTCTCCTCCTCCGTCTGGCCAATGTATTACAGATATCTTAGTCGGCCCCTCTCTGCTTCCTACCTTTATCCTCTTACATCTCCCTCTCTCTCTCATATACACACACACACACACATATATATAATTTATATATATACTGTATATCGGTGATAAGGAACATTTTGTGGGAAAGGCAATACAGAATTAGCCTTGTTCCAACAACCCATCAAAGACAACAGAAGAAGAAGAAGAAGAGGAAATACGTGGCAACGAAAACACTGCCTCACATGAAATAAGCACAAAATAAGACACACTAATTGGATGAAGAAGGAAAGATGAAAATGGACGACAAACAGAAAAATACAACTTGTGCAAAGAATCGAGAACCCTAACAAGAAAAAAGATGTCAGCGAAGAAGCGAGAGGCAGGAAGATTACGATAGATAAGATGGTTGTGAGAGAGAGTGAGTGAGTGAGTGAGTGAGTGAGTGAGTGAGTGAGTGAGTGAGTGAGTGAGTGAGATAGATAAGGAGAGAGAGATAACAAATGTGAGTGTGAATGTGAGTGAGAGTTAAATTTACAAGGAATGGTTAGTATCCTAAAGACCTTGTGGGCCATTCCAGGGAGAAACTCCTGGTCTAATGAGATATATTGTACAGTACATTACTCCTATTGCAAAGCGTGCAAAATGCGATCTGCTCCTTTTCATATAATGTTCTAAAAAAAAAAAAAAAAAAAAAAAAAAAAATATATATATATATATGTATATATATTATATATATATATATATATACTGTATATACGTATATAATACTAATAATATATATATATATATATATATATATATATATATATATATATATATATATATATATATATATATAAAGAAGTTTCCAGATATACTATACTCTGTTTCGAATAGATAGGCCAGAAATCGTGAACTCCTAACCTCTGTAACTAATAAAGGGCTGGAACATCCGGGCTGTAAATTCCTACACCTATTCCCTGGCTGACCCTTCCCAAATGGTAGATATATTAGCTCGATTACTCTAGTTGTTTGTGAGTTATTGAGGTTAATGATCAAGATATTTGGCCTACTTATTTTGACCAGGGTATAGTGCTAAATATCTTTCACCTTAATATCCTAGCCTTGGTTGCGTGTTGTAATCCTTTAGAGGGTAAACATTTGGTTGAACTTTACGGTGTCAAAACCATTCAGTATCATAAGGGGGTCACCGTTTTTTTTTTTATCTTTCTCTCATTTTCTCTCTTTCCCTGGCTTGTATCCATTCGGCCCCGTTCAGCCAACTGTTTTAAGACGTTTATCCCCATCCAGGTGTCGATTTCTTCCTGGCGAGCGATAGCAAGCCAGCATTGTATGGAGAAATCCGGCTTCGCCGGAGAAATTTTTCTATCGAAAAATGTACAAATTTAGCTTGCTATCAAAAACAAAAAAAATATGATACCTGGATGGGGGTAAACGTCTTAAAAAAGTAGGCTGAATGGAGCCGAATGGATACAAGCCAAAGAGAGAGGGAGAGAAAGAGAATAAAAAAGCGAGGTGGGCTCCCTTAAGGCCTCGTCGTCTATGCATTTCCAACGAAAAGAGACCAAGAACTCTCAACCGGTCCTCATAGCTCATCCTAATCCATGGAATATTTTTTGAGAGAGATAAAAGAAAGTGAAAAAGAATTATAAGAAAAATAGTTCGATGTAGAAGTAGAATAAAGCCACTGTCACACGAGCGTTTTTTTCTGTCAATTTTTCAGGAGCAAGTTTTTTCCGGTGATATTTAGGGATGTTTTCGCATTGGAATCGGACACTAGATCGAAGGTAGATAATGTTAGGTAGTTTCATTCTTAGGGAATTTGTATTCTGAAGCTACCAGACAACAATTGCCCGTAAAAATTGACGGAAAAATCGCTCGTGTGCCTTAACCCCTTCACCACCATGACGTAATTTTCATCCTATTCTGGTCACCATTTGACGATTTTCTTTAGTTTATAATCTACTTCTATTACGATCTATTACTTCTATTAAATACGATCTCAATAAACCCTCTTAATAACATAGGTCCTTCTTAAAATGCATACAATCGTCTGAATTTAGCCAAAAAGGAAGGTAAAAGGACATCATGGTGCTGAAGGGGTTAAGGGGAGATTTCCACTTAAGGGATGTTTTTCTTGACCCCCTTCTCCCTCATGTTTAGCCCCATTGCTTTTGAGATTTTAAGACGTTCGCCCCATTAGTTTGGCGATTTTAAGAACTTTCACCCCATTTATATCACTTTTAAAACCTTTCGTCCCATTTAGGTGTCGATTTTTTCCTGGCGAGCGATAGCGAGCCTGTAATTTAAGAGGAACCGGCCTTCGGCCGGGACATTTTTCTACCGAAAAATGTACAAATTTATCTTGAAAGGGGGTCAAGGGGGTGTAATTTCAAGTTGGATGGAAGTCTAGGAAACACACTAAAAACCTCCCCTCATCTCTACTATAGTCGTATTTGAGTTATGAGAGGTTATAAGGGGGGGGGGGGGGGGATTCCTGGCCAACCTAGACTGAACGGACACTAGTGGACAATGAAGAAGGCATTAATAGAACGTTAAGGGTGGTGACCTGCTTTTTGTTATTTCTGTCCTTTTCTCTCTTTCTCTGGCTTGTGTCCATTCGGCCCCATTCAGCCAACTATTTTAAGACGTTTATCCCCATCTAGGTGTCGATTTCTTCCTGGCGAGCGAAAGCGAGCCAGTATTATATGAAGAAATCCGGCTTCGCCGGAGACAAATTTAGCCTGCTGTCAAACAAAAATAAAAAATATGCTGGCTCGCTATCGCTCACCAGTAAAAAATTGACACCTGGCTGGGGATAAACGTCTTAAAACAGTAGGCTGAATGGGGCCAAATAGATACAAGCCAGAGAAAGATAGAAAAGGACAGAACAAAAACAGGTCACCCCCCTTAACCCCTTGAAGCTCTGACGCGTTTTAGCAGTTTATTTTGGCTCTTATTAGACACTTTTCTGCAGCTTAGGAAGGATCTGTGGGCATTAAAATGGGTAAATACGCTCTCAACCAACCCTTTGACTTCCATATACCGTTACTAATCTGACTAAAATCGTCTAATAGTAGCCAGAAACCAGAACCGAAACGCGTATCGGAGCTTGAAAGGGTTAAGACGTAGCAAGACAAAGCCAACACGAAATAAAAGCGGCCGAAACGAGACATGCGGAACAAGATGTATGTGTGTGTGTGTTGAGGGGGTGTGTGTGTGTGCGTGGGTAATTTAGTGGATAACACTATACCAAAAGCGAGTGAACGGCTGCGCTGGAGAGGGAAGGGGGGGATGTTGCGTGTTTGTGTTTTATATAAAAGAATGTTGTTGTGTTTCGAGTGTGTGTTAGTGAGAGTGAGTGAGTGGATAGGACAGACTGGTATGACAAGGGCGCACAGGTTGAGATACGTTGTGATATGCTAACCCCCTTAATTACTGGTGTGTGTGTGTGTGCATGTGTGTGGCTCGAGGACGAGGGCGGGAGGGGAGTCCTGCATGAGGACGGGGAGGTAGGAAAGGTTATGGGGTCCGTGTGCTGAGGGCAGGAGGGATTCTGAATGAGGACGGGGAGGTAGGAAAGGTTAGCGAGGAGTGGATTCTGAATGAGGACGGTGATGGAGGAAAGGTTAGCGGGCAGTGGCGAGGGCATGAGTGGAGTCTGAATGAGGACGTGGAGGTAGTAAAGGTTAGGCGGCAGTGGCGAGGGCGTAGTGGAGTCTGTATTATGGAAACGGGGAGGTATAAAGGTTAGCGGGCAGTTGCGATGGCGGGTGGGGAGTCTGAATGAGGACGGGTAAGGTAGGAAAAGTTAGCGTCAGTGTCGAATGCGGTAGGGGAGTCTGCATGAGGTTGTGGAGGTAGGAAAGGGTTAGCGGGCAGTGGCGAGGGCGGGATGGGATTCTGAATGAGGACGGGTAGGTAGGAAAAGGTTCCGGGCCTTGGCGAGGGCCGGGAGGGGAGTCTGAATGATGACGGGGAGGTAGGAAAGGTTAAGCGGGCAAGTGGGCGTGGATGGCAGGAGGGGAGTCCTGAATGAGGACGGTGGGATGTAGTACTAGTTATCGGGCAGTGGCAGGAGGGGTCTGAATGGGAACAGGGAGGTAGGAAAGGTGTTATTACACAGGGTGATGTGATGGCGACTAGTCCAGTACCATGTTGGGGTAGTGCTGCTTGCTTGCATGCAATTCTCGCTTTCAGCTGCTGCTTCTAGCTAACCCTTGTGGGTTGAAAAGGAAGCCGAGTGCGTAAGTCTCCCTCTGCCAGTACATAGCCTCTCCATCACCAAGACTCCTATTGTGCCTCCCTGGGGCCACACACGGTAACTGGGTGTCTGGTTATCCCAGGCTAAATCAATAGGGGATCTCGGGGCATGCGGTGGCCCCCAGACGTATGATGTGCATCCTTGTCATCTACCAACAACCGCACACACACACTGCCTTGTGGTTTAGTCTAGTAAGACAAAGGCTAGGGGAGCACACCCTGAGAGAAAAGCAGACGTTGGGGTCACGTCCTGGCGGTTTCCGGGACCAAACTGTAATCCCGGCAGTCTCAACTCCGCAGTATGTGAGCAGGAGCTTGGTCGTCCTTGTTTTTGGTCACCCCCTTGCCATCCAGCAACCCCTTGTTCAGTACCAAGATAGTGAAGTTGGGAACTGTCGCACCTCCCTCTGCACTCTAAACTCTTCTATGCTCAGGTTTTCTCTTCCTGCTTTGCAGGAAGGGAACGTCATTCATCGGACATAACGATGGACTACCATAAGCAAGTAAGCAAGTGTGTGTGCGAGGGTGTGTTTGTTACGTGGATTGACATAGGATACCTGACCACCCAGACCTTACGATCCAAACAAGGTGGTGATGACTTAATGTCTAGTAGAGAAAGCAGAAACACCAATAAAGGAAAATGAATGAACGGATAGCACGCACATGAATAAGGCGAGAGAGAGAGAGAGAGGGGGGGGGGGGGGCGGTAGGTGGGGGGGGGACAAACAGGTATGACAAGGGGGACAGGTTGAGGTAAATGCTGACCACAACACTGCCCACACTTCAATTGGTGTGTGGTACGTATGGTGACTGCGTCTATGTTTGTGTGAGACAAGAATGTCTGTGCTCGCAAGTGGGTTTTAGTATTAAGAGATAATATGGTTTTTGTGTGTGTGTTAGTATGAAAACTATATGTTTGTGTGTTTTAGATTGATAAGGAGTTACAAGAGAGTAGTTTATTTTCTCAAATGAACTTGCAGCCCATTCCAGGGAGAATAATAGTTTGGCGACAGAAGAGAGACCTTGCACAGTGCATTAGCTCATTCCAAAGTGAACAGAATACTATTATGCTTTTGTTTTATCTTGAGCTAATCTATTGCATAATTATTTACAAATGTTTTGAGAAATATTTGTTTCAGGTGGAACAGATCTTATTTGAAGAACAAAACCTATAATAAGCTGATATAATTAACTTTTCACAAATTTCAGAGGGATACCTTGTTTCAGGTAGAACAGATCTATTTAAGAAACATAAAAATAAACAGTTGCACTATTTCACCCAGTATTAAATCTCTTACTGCTCTGCTCCAACGTGTAATGGTGCGTATTCATGCAACAACAGGCATCAGTACAAAGGCACACAATAGGACAATATATCAGGCTTAATTTATTACGTTAGTGACATATAACAGAGAGAGAGAGGGAGAGAGGATGGGGAGGGATTAGAGAGAGGGGGGGGGGGGGATAGATTAGAGGGTAGATATGTAAAGAGAGAGATATGTTGAGCTAATTATGCTTATTAAGGGGCAAGTTGTGTAGTATGTTTTCTACTCTTCCAGAAATCTTAAAAGTTTCACCCCCTTGACCCTCTTTCAAGATAAGTTTTGTACATTTTTCGGTAGAAAAATGTCCCGGCTAAAAGCCGATTCCTCTTATATCACCGGCTCGCGAATCCGCTTCGCCAGGAGAAAATCGACACCTAAATGGCACAAACGTTCTTAAAATTGACAAGAAATGGGTCGAAAGTTCTTAAAATCGCCAAAATAATGTAGCGATACGTGTGCTAAAAATTAGAAAAGCAACTGGGGCTAGACATGAGGGAGAAAGGGGTCCAAGAAAAAAAATCCCTCAAGTGGAAATCTCGAGCCATGTAAGCCTCAAAAGGAATCATTACCTACAGCCACACAATAGGCTCAGGTGTAGGACTGGTGCCACACACTAGGCTCAGGTGTAGGACTGTGCCACATCAATATGCTCAGGGGTAGTACTATGCTCTTTATTGTTCCAGCTTGATGGTAATTTGCTATCTCTCCATCCTGATTACTAGGGCTAACAATCGTGATTTATGTAGCGAAGGATGTTGTTAATTATGACAACTTGGGCCATAAATAGGACGCACAGACATAGCAGTATCATCATTTTATCCAGTACAAATCGAGACAATCATTTAGTTGGCCCTCTGACCCCTGACCTGTTGCTGGACGTCCCCAGTGACCCGCCTAGTGAACCGGTTTACCCTTAGTGAGGGTCCTAGTGAACTTTCTTAGTGATGGCTGTTGTTGATGAGTCTGCTGTCCTCCCTCCCATAGGTCTCCAGCTTTGGGTCTTGCTTTTGCAAGAAAGACTGGAGAGTGTGGGATCCAGGAGATTCAGTGTCCTCAAGAGATGAAACTTTGGCCTTGATAACTGAGCTAGTGTGGCGGAAAAGAAGTGTGAGGCCTACCGGAAGTGTTTCCCCAGGATTGCGATCGTGAAGCCCCTTGGAAAGTGGTGTCGACCAGTGCAAACGGCCTGCAAGCTGAAAAGGCCATCCCCCGTCAAGACCCACAAACAACTTCCCACCTTGGCTTGGATGAGAGTGCTGGCGCAGGAAATGGCGATCATCGAGGCAGTGACGAGGGGAGGGGGGGAAGTCTAACTGCTGTTGCTGCTAACACTCCTGCTACACGCCGAAAAACAGAAAAACGGCTAAGTCGTATTTTAATTGTAGGGGATATCAATGATTAAAATATCCCCCTTGGTAGGGACTACTAACACACATGTTTGGTAAAAGTGTGTCCTTTGTCTGTCTGGCCTGCCTGTGCCAGTGGAGTCGAAGAAGGTGTCAGAGAAAGCTAGATGGTGTCATGGAAGCGAGTGGAGAGGACCCCATCATCTTCCCCTCAACGCAGGGAGCAACGACATTTTGGAAATGCATGACTGAGGAGTGGTCTCACCACCCGTACCAGGAATGTTTGGAGAGGATCAATGAGAAGTGGTGGAGTTCCTGTAGTATCACAGTATCCTACCAAGAAGAAGGGTAAAGGAAAGGAATGGTCCTCCAGGGCCTATTTGGTGTAAATAGCCGGCTGGAGAAGTATTGCAAGGCAAATACTATTCCATTCCTGTGATAACTGGACCCTCTTCCTAACGGTAAGGATTGAACCTGTATGCCGCAGGATGGAGTTAACATCCTCTCCTCGACTAGGAGTTCCGCCCTTAGCCAGCTCACTCGAAAAGGTTGTTGCGGTGTTTGGTTAATAAACCATAGGTGTGTCAGTACAATAGAATCCCAGCCACTCAAATTGATAGTAATAACGAACATTTCTGAATAGCGTTAGATGTTTCCGTCTAAGGAGGTCCAGTAGTTCAACAGGTAAAAATAAATTAGTTAAAAACCAATAGACAAAATAGTTGCAACTACAAGTAATAGTTTGAGTGTTTATTATACAACATTGCAGGAGTTTAATGTAACAAAATGAACGAACTTAGAGCACTGGTTCATGCAAAGAAAATATAGACATAATAGCGCTAACTGAAACATGGATTAATAACAGAAACCAGGTCATTTTTTATGCAGAGTTTGATATACCAAGGATATAGTGTGTTGTAAATATGAACCGAACAAGTAAGAGGGGTGGCGGTATAGCAGTGGTTTTGTCAGGAGTTTCATTAAAAAGCTGTACTAATCAAGGTATTAGAGTAAATAATGAAAATGGAAAGTGTTTTGTTAGAAGTTCACGAAGGTAGTGAGACCTTTAGTTATTGTAGTTATGTATATACCAGCCAAATATGAGTAGAAATTGACGGAACAGCATTATGGAGGAAATTAAAATCGACATCAAGGCTTAGCAACGTGTGCATTATGGGGGATTTTAATTTCCCCTAATATAGATGGGCGGCAACAAAATAGGCGACGTCTGATTCCACAGAGTTTATTGAGGTAGTACAAGATAGTTTTTTTTTTTTATCTCAATTCATAGATACGCCGACTAGAGGTGATAATATTCTCGATTTAGTTTTCAGTAACAATGAACATATGATAAATAGTGTAGAAATCGGGGACCACCTTGGAAATAGTGATCACAATTCTGTGTATTTTAATATACAATGGAAAGGTAATATCAGAGAGAATACAACATTAATACCTGACTTCAGAAAAGCCAATTATGGTGGGTTAAGAGAAGCCCTGTTAGCGGACCCTATGGTCAAAAAATTAAGTCGATCCAGGTGTCCAAATGAGTGTATCCTTTCTCAGGCACCTGTCATCTTAAGTCAGGAGGAGACGTCCAAACTTGGAGGATACATACGATAATTTTATCAAGTCAGTATTCAATGCGCAAAATAACATATCCCCAAAAGAAAATTTAGATCAACACAGAACCAACCCAAATGGATGATAATAGACTATTAGATCTTCTAGGAAAAAAGAGAGGAATATATAGAAAAATTAAAAAAGGCGAAATTCACCTACTTGCTTACTATCAGAATCTATCACGACAGGTAAAAAAGGATATTAGTAAAGAAAAAAGAAATTATGAAATTAGGGTTGCCAATGATTCTAAAAATAATGCTAAAGCTCTTAACCAACTATATAAATCCAAGGTTAGAGATGTAATGGGTCCCCTTAGAACTTCGATAGGAAAATTGACAGAAAGTGATTTAGAAATGTGCAGTACATTAAATAGTCAATTTCTTTCCGTTTTCACTAATGAAAATTTGGCACAGTTTTTCCAGAAGTCCGTAAGGTATACAGCGATAGTATAGAAAATAGGTTAAGTACGGTTACTATAAGTAGAAATGATGTGGTTAAGGAAATTGACAGACTGAAACCTCATAAATCGCCTGGTCCTGATTAGGTATATGCTAGAGTATTAAAAGAATGCAGAGATGAGTTAAGTTATCCATTAACATTTCTATTAACAAGTCATTAGAAACAGGTATAGTTCCAGAAGCTTGGAAGCTTGCAAATGTAGTTCCGATCTTCAAAAAAGGTGATAAATCAATAGCATCCAATTACCGTCCCATTAGTCTCACTTCAATCATAGGAAAACTACTAGAGTCAATTATTGCTAGAAAATGAGAAACCACTTAGAAACATTTAACTTAATCAATTCTTCTCAGCATGGATTCACTCAGGGACGGTCTTGCCCTACTAATTTGCTTAGTTTTTTCTCAGAGGTATATGAAGCAGTATATAATGATAGTCATATGATATTATCTATTTAGATTGCAGTAAAGCGTTCGACAGAGTCCCTCATGAGAGATTGATGAGAAAGGTTGAGGCACATGGAATAGGTGGGGCGTGTTAGGATGGATTAGGTCATGGCTAATTGGTAGGAAGCAGAGAGTCAGCAGTAATGGTACCAAGTCAGAATGGGGAGCAGTCAAAAGTGGTGTCCCCCAGGGATCGGTATTAGGTCCCCTGTTGTTTCTTATATACATAAATGACCTAGATTTAGGTATAACTAGTAGGATAAGTAAATTCGCAGACGATACTAAAATAGGGAGATCAATTGATTCAGATAGCGATATAGAGTGCCTCCAAAGGGATCTAGATACCTTACATGAATGGTCATTAAATTGGCAGATGAAGTTTAACATTGACAATGCAAGGTATTAAAGATAGGGAAGATGCAAAAAATGTTAAATATAAACTAGCTAATTTAGAATTAGAAAGTTCAGACTGCGAGAAAGATCTAGGTGTGTTATTAGCAATGATTTGAAGCCTAGAAAACAGTGTATAAGCGTTCGTAATAAGGCAAACAGATTCTCGGGTTCATCTCTATGAGTGGAGTAACAGAACGGCTGATGTTATCTTAAAACTTTACTTGTCATTAGTGAGACCCATATGGATTATGCTGTCCAATTTTGGTGTCCTTATTACAGAATGGACATAGATTCATTGGAGAGAGTACAGCGTAGAATGACAAAAATGATCCATAATATTAGAAATCTTTCGTATGAAGAAAGGTTGAAGAAATTAGGTTTACATTCGTTAGAGAGACGCAGAGTTAGAGGGGATATGATAGAGGTGTTCACGTGGGTTAGTGGGATTAACAAAGGGGACATGTCCAATGTACTAAAGCTCAGTGATAGCGAAAGAACTCGTACCAATGGTTTCAAATTAGATAAATTTCGTTTCAGAAAAGATATAGGCAAGTATTGGTTTGGTAACAGAGTTGTAGACGGGTGGAATGGACTACCAAGTGCTATAGTGGGATCTAAAACTGTAGGGAGCTTTAAGAGAAAATTGGATAAGCATATGGACGAGAAGGGTTGGGTGTGAAGGGGGATCAGCCGGGTTGGGCCAATCAGCGCTCTGCAGACCTCCATAATCCTGCGTTAATCTCTAACCGTTTTTGGTAAGATGATCCTCAGGGGATTAGAGTGGGAAGCCTATAATCGGGCTTTGGAATGCATTGGGGTTGTGTGGGACAGGGATCTGCCTTGCTTAGGCCAATCGGCTTTCTGCAGACTCCCATTTTCTTATGTTCTTATGTTCTTATCATAATTATGCCAAAGATTCAGTTTACCATCAGCTGGAAAAAAATAGACTATAGCTTTTATTACATAGACTAGGCCTTTGATACAGACCATAATATTATGTGAGAGTGTACGTGTCCTGTCTGTATGTGTAATAATAATAATAAACGGTTTTATTTAAAGAATGCAGCCTCATGATCATAAAATACACATTTTAATTTAGTGATTAACATGAAGATACAGATATGAAGATGGTAAGCTCATTTTACACAACAAAAGAAAAAACAATAATGATTCAGGGCAAAATACAAATTGTCATAAATTAACTGATATACATACAGTACACATTTACTTTTTTTGTCACTCATATACAGACATATCATATACACGTACGTACCACATACATACGCATACAACATACTATATAAACAGAAGAATGCAGTAAGTGTCACATGCCCTAGACACAAATACTCAGTATCACACCAAACATACATACAAAAACTGGTTTGGTAGGGTCAGGTGAGTGAAATGACAGGGGTCCCAGCCGTCTACCGGTCCGTACAGGTCAGGGCAGGTAACGCTACGACAATCCCTCGGTAAAGAACAAAAAAAAAGGATACAAAAATCAATAAACATTGATAATATAACATTCTTAGTTTGTTTGGTGTGTGTTGGTGGTGTGTTGTTATAAAGGCGAAATGGGAAAAGCTGGCATTCTATTGTTAAGGTGTGAAATACTGGAATAAGATACACGAACATAATAGAATAGCTTTATTAGATTTAATAATAAGAATTGCGCTAGTGCGACAATATGTTCTCGTCTATGTACGTATATTCCATACACTAGATCCAAATACACGTACAGTTCATATACAGTACATGCTTAGAGTGATATGCAGGATTATTGCATTAATAATCGTAGGCACTGTCCACAGTAACTGCTCTTTAACTGTCTTCGTGGTGCGCTCATACGGTGTGATTTTCGGGTGATCATCCTGGGTTCGAATCCCGGACTGCCACAGTGTTTGTAAATTTCATTAATCGAATTTTAGGAGTATTTGGTTGTTTGAAGGAACATAAATTGATATCGTTCAGGGTAATTTATCGAGAGGACTTCCCTAGTTGGTAACGGCCCCATTAATTATCATTTCCCATCACATATGCCTTAGATACTGTCGTAGTTGCAGTGGATGTGTGTGTAACATGCTTATATGATATGCAGTTCGTGTTTGCATAATACATCGTAGGCAGTGTCCACATCCTTTAACTGTTCGGTGCGATGCATAGTTTTGATTTTCGGTTCGTACATCCTGGGTTTTTGACGGACGCATCCGTTGTTTGTAAATTCATTAATCGATTTATTAGTAGTAGGTTGTTTAGGAAGAAATAATATATTATGTACTTAGATTTATAAATCTGAACCATTGACAGCACAGTACACACAGGATAATTATACACTCTTATATAAACGATAACATTGCATATATAGTGCTCTTTCTCAGATAATTACACGGGCTCGTAACCACCAAACAGTATACACACATTCAAACAATACATAAATACCCATACATACATACACATATACGCACACTGGCATACACATAATACTGTACATACAGCGATATATCTATACATAATTATATACACATTGAATACATATATACACATTGAACATAAAACAACTCAAGCAACTACATAATATTCTATACCACCTGCACACACATTTGCATACTTATTAAAGGTGGATATCTGGTTGACAGGCCGTATTACACATTATTAATAATATTTACAATGGTTGGGATAGGATTATTTTTATATTCTTGCTCTTATTGGTTGGAGTGTGTTGAGTGGGTGAGCTGCACGTGTTGGTTCTTGGCTGGGAAGTAAGTTTCTGTGTCGTGGCGCAGAAACGAGTCTTAGATGCAAACCGGTTTGAGTGTGTTGTAGTGGTGGGTTGAAGTGCAGGTATGGCTAAGGGTGGTGAGAGCTTCCTCGTACCCTGGATATGTGAAAACAGGATGATCCTGCAAGCCCTCCTCTGCACTCTCTCCATTGACGTTCTTGTGTCAGTTAGAGTAGAGAGTAGGACAGGCGGGAGAGGCGTAGGTGGAGCTTAGGGAGTATGACGCTGTTATATAACATCGCTTCAAGTCCTTCTCCGGCGCCCCCAGGGATCTCAACCGCCTTAGCATAACATGTAACTTGTATGTTTGTGGGCTGTTATGACTGTGGTAGTTACATGTTTCTTGCCAGTTCTCAGTTTTGTTGTCCAGTGTGATTCCGGAGTTTGGTGGACTCAACAAGCCTGAGTCGGGGTAAATGAGGACCAATTGTGACAGTGGTCTGGTGGAGAACCACGGTAAGACGGAGGTTGATGATGCATGCAACACGCAACAACATGTATTGATAGTCCACATGATTGTCTGTGGTCCCGGCTTGCAAGACGGTCGAGGATTTCTTGTAGGGGTCATAGTTAGGGGAGGTTATCGACAGTAATGCCGACTGTCGAGTCGTCCACGTACTTCCAGTGGAATGGAGTGTCTTTGGGCATCATTAATCAAGATGAGGAACAATAGAGGCCCCATCTTTGTGCCCTGTGGGACTCTACATGTGATTTCTAGGAAGGTGGAGATGAAGCCTTGGTATCGCAAGGCTTGTTGCATTGTCGTCTGTCACTAAGGAAGTTGGTCAACCACACAACCAGGGTAGGATGTAGCCCCAACTGTATGGCCTTGTTGATGATGATGGTGTGGTCAGCAAGGTCAAATGCTTTCCTAAAGTCAATAAAGGCAAGGGCGAGGGAGAGTCTTTCTCTTCTCTAGATTTGTTGTAAATATAATCTAGGAAGCTAATAAGACAGTGAGTGGTGGAGGAGGTTTTTACGTTGCCAAACTGTTGGGGATCTATCAAGTGACGGATTTGTGAGTAAGCCCAGGTGAATACAAAGTCCTCACAGATTAGACTAGGGAAGGGCGTTATGGCAATTGGTCTGAGTTCATTAAGAGAATGGGGGGGAGGGGGTTTTGATATTGGAGTGACGTATGAAGTTTTCCAGTCTGCAGGGCATTTACTTTGCCTTAAGGAGGCATTAATTATCGAGTGTGTGTGTGTGCGTGTGAAAGAGTTAAGGGAGCCCACCTCGCTTTTTTTAACTATCTCCCTCTCTCTTTGGCTTGTATCCATTCGGCCCACGTTTTTTAAGACGTTTACCCCCATCTAGGTGTTAATATTTTCCTGGTTAACGGTAGCGAGAGCCATAGATATATTTTTGTTTTGACAACAAGCTAAATTTGTACATTTTTCGATAGAAAAATTTCTCCGGCGAAGCCGGATTTCTCCATACAATACTGGCTCGCTATCGCTCGCCAGGAAGAAATCGACACCTGGATGGGGTTAAACGTCTTAAAATAGTTGGCTGAATTGGGCCGAATGGATGCAAGCCAGGGAAAGAGAAAAAAGGAGAGAAAGATAAAAAAAAAAAGACGGTGACCCCCCTTAACGTGAGAGAGAGAGAGTGTTGAACGGAGATCATGGAGTACAAGCCATTACAACACTGCAAAACGCAGTTGGCCACACACATAAATCAAATATATCATTAACATCCCCAAATAAGTGTGCTGGATAGAGGATTCGTGTAAACTTTCTTAACCCTTTGAGGATTATTCTGCATTTTGACAGTTTATCCTGGCTATCATTAGACGATTTTATACAGCTTATGAAGGATCTGTGGGAATTTGAAGGATAAAGACTTTTAATTAACCCTCCAACCTCCATTTTACCCTTCCCAATCTGATAAAAATCGTCTAATGGTAGCCAGAAAACAAAATAAATGCGTCATCGTATCTTGAAGGGGTTAAGAGTTCATTTGTTAATGAATGCATATTGTCTTGCATATCTTCTAGGTTTATTTATTTGTATTGTATTAATTTCTATACGAGTAACATATATTAAAATACAATTGAAGTCAACCTTTCAAATATTATATACTTTGCTCTGCCATTTTTGTTTAGATGAATTTTGTTTAGTTTACAAAGACATTATTGAATAGTTGATAGATTTTACTTAGTTTACAAAGACATTATTGAATAGTTTTGCCACAGAATTTGAAGACCATATCATTGTCTTGCTTCATATGTACCCCGACACACACACTTGATAATTTGCGACCCCCTGCTGCCTTATAATTCACCTGAGACTAATTAAGGGAGCCCACCTCGCTTGTTTTCTCTTTCTCTCCCTCTCTCTTTGGATTGTATCCATTCGGCCCCATTCAGCCTACTGTTTTAAGACGTTTACTCCCATCCAGGTGTCAATATTTTCCTGGCGAGTGGTAGCGAGCCAGCATATACAGTATATATGTTTGTTTTGACAGCAAGCTAAATTTGTACATTTTTCGATAGAAAAATTCCACCGGCGAAGCCGGATTTCTCCATACAATGCTGGCTCGCTATCGCTCGCCAGGAAGAAATCGACACCTGGATGGGGATAAACGTCTTAAAATAGTTGGCTGAATGGGGCCGAATGGATACAAGCCAGGGAAAGAGAGAAAAGGAGTAAAAGAGAAAAACAATCCGGTGACCCCCCTTAAGTCATTACAAGATTACCTTTACCGAGGTCACCCCAGTAATCCATCAAGCTGCCTCTTCATTATAGGGCGCTTTGTAATATCATCTACAGGCTGTATTAGGCGCTGGGAACCATCTAACAAATTTAATCTACCAATTATAAATGATGACTCGTTTATCTGAAACTAATTTTCATTCAATCTGGTCCGAGAGGGGGATTATAAGAACCTCCCTTGTTTCGCCTCGTTAGTTTGGAGATTCTATGACGTTTCACCCCATTAGTTTGACGATAATAAGACGTATCACCCAATTTAGACGTCGATTTTTATCTGGGCTAGTGATAAGTCAGCCATCAACCTTCGGCCGGGACAGTTTTCTGTCGAAAAATGTGCAAATTTAGCTTGATGGGGGTCTGGGTGGGCATACATTTAGTTTGAAGGAAGTCTGGGAAGGCGTTTTTTAATAGTCAAGGAGATAAACTGAAATGCTTTGCTCGAGAAAAAAAAAAAAAAACACACACACACACGCACACACACACACACATTCACACACACACACACACACACATTCACACACACACACACACACACATTCACACACACACACACAAGCAAAATCCTCAATTGTAATTAAACAAACTATCATAATAACCCCCAAGAGGTCGGACCAGATAGTGATAAGTCAATACAAGATTAGCTTTACAAAGATAATATGTATGCATCAATTAGCTTTACAAAGATAATATGTATGCATCAATTAGCTTTACAAAGATAATATGTATGCATCAATTAGCTTTACAAAGATAATATGTATGCATCAATTAGCTTCCTTTTCATCTCCTGTACTATAACTCACAAGCGGTATTAAGGGGAGACTGGCTGTATGTTTGGTCTATTAATTAATGTATTCATATTTTTTTTTAGTTTCCTCCCTAGACCTCCATCAATTTTCAGGCTCGCTATCGTTCGCCAGGAAATAATCGACACCTAAATAGCACAAAAGGTCTTAACATTGATAACGAAATGGGGCGAAAGGTGTTAAAATCACCAAACAAATGGGCCAAACGTCTTATAATCTCAAAACTAGTGGGGCTAAACATTGGGGAGAAGGGGGTCCAGAAAAACGGTCTGCCTCCCCTTAAACAACGTGATCTATCTGCCTAATAAAAAATGATTCGATTCTTTCACCCAAGAGTATTTTTCTCTCCTAAGTTATTTCGCCTAAAGTTGAAGTTTATTGTTTCTTTATATTCTAAAGTCTGTGAACTTCTCTCTCTACCGAAAACATAATTTGGCATCTGATTTCAAGAGTTCAGAATAGAGTTTTCGATAATGGTCAGGTTATACTGTATATTTACTCTCTCTCTCTCTCTCTCTCTCTCTCTCTCTCTCTCTCTCTCTCTCTCTCTCCTCTCCTCTCCTCTCTCTCTCTCTCTCCTCTCTCTCTCTCTCTCCTTCTCTCTCTCTCCTTCTCTCTCTCTCTCTCTCTCTCTCTCTCTCTCTCTCTCTCTCTCTCTCTCTCTCTCTCTCTCTCTCTCTCTCTCTCTCGATCAATATGCCCTTACTACCAAAAAGATATAGACAAGCTAAAACGAGTTCAACGTAGAGTTACCAAAATTATACCTAGCCTGAAGAAGAAACCATACGAGGAGCGTCTTTGAGAATAACATATAATTCCTTTAACCCAGTGCAGATTAAGAGGTGACTTAATTCAAGTGTTCAAAATCATCAAGGCATCGACAATATGAACTGTAGTAAGTACTTCATTATCGACCAATCTAATTACACGCGGGGAAATGGTTGCAACATTATTGGTAAATCTTTAAACTCACACGAGTCTTAGAATGTCTTCTTCAATCGAGTTGTAAACTTGTGGAATGGGCTTCCCCGAGACGTTAGAGACTGCAGCACCGTTGATTCCTTTAAATTTCGTTTAGACAAACCCAATGCCTCAAACCCGCGACTGACCGGGGTTGTAAATTAATACGTTTTTTTCCCCATTGGTTCATTATGGATTATTGCGTTTATATATAACTACGATGTTACTCTCTTTTTCCCAGATAGGCCTACCCGAAAGAATACTTATAACTGTGTTATCTTACTAACCCAACTGTCCCCTACTAATCCTGCCACGGACAATAGTCCCAAGGCAGTACTTCCCTCTCCAATTTTCGCTTACCCACTCTAAACCACCATTTGGACACTTGATCCTCAGTGTTTCGGAGGACAAGCAGCCTAGAAAGGTCGCTAGACCTGTTGTTGCTTGATTTCCTTTGTACTCATTTGTAGTCTGTGTGTGTGTGTACATACTAAATGTCAATAGGGGTACATATGCAAAGAGCTATTGACTTATTAATGTCAGTGACTCACTTCCCCATCTCATTTATTCATTTCCACATGTCGTACCCTCCATTAACACACACATACATACAAACACTCTCTATTCGTCTCTGAATATGGGTGTGTGTGTGTGTGTGTGTGAATGAGTTAGTGAGTGAAGGAGTGAGTGAAAGAGATTGAGAGCGAGAGATAGAGAGAGAGTGTGTGTGTGTGAGAGTGAGAGAGAGAGAGAGAGATATATATATAAAAGTGTATGTGTGTGAGAGAGAGAGAGAGAGAGAGAGAGAGAGAGAGAGAGAGAGAGAGAGAGAGAGAGAGAGAGAGAGAGAGAGAGAGAGAGAGAGAGAGAGAAATAGTGTATGTGTCTGCGTGTGTGTGTGTGTGTGTGTGTGATTGTGTGAGAGAGATAGAGAGAGAGGCAGTGGGTGTGTGTATGTCAGTGAGTGAAAGATATAATATAGCATGCTAGAGGCAATAAGGACCAAGGTGATATCTGATGCCCCCTCATATAATATTATTATCAGGCAGGCACAGCAACAGGGGGTCGATCACTGGAGGTCATACATGATAATACCAAGGCCATGTTAATTATTCAACAACATACCAGATATACTAGGTCATTCTGATTAGTTAACATCATACAAGATATACAAAGGACATACCAGATAATACCAAGGTCACTCTGATTAGTTAACATAATACCAGAAGATATACAAAGGACAGACCAGATAATACCAAGGTCACTCTGATTAGTTAACATCATACCAGATATACAAAGGACATACCAGATATACCAAAGACATACCAGATAATACCAAGGTCACTCTGTTTAGTCAAAAGCATACCAGATATACCAAAGATATACCAGAGAATACTAAGGCCACTCTGATTAATCAACAACATACCAGATATGCCAAAGACATCAGATACTCCAAGGTCAAGTCTATTAATCAAGAACATACCAGACAATACCAAGGTCATTCTGACTAATCAACAACATCCCAGCTATACCAAAGACATACCAGATAATACCAAGGTCGCTCTGATTAATCAACAACATAACAAATATACCAAAGACATACCAGATAATACCAAGGTCATGTCAATAATCAAGAACATACTAGAGATACCAAAGGCATATGAGATACGCCAAAGTCACTCAGATTAACCAACAACGTACCCCATCTACTTAATAGGTTTGATAAGCACCTGTACCTCAATACAAGCCTCATAACACATGACTCAAGCACACCTGTGAACGTGACTATTACAATGCATATGACTGTATATATACTGTATATCCATCGAACAAATTGCTCAGACATATTTTGTTAAACACAATTAGACTATTTGAAGTAGTAGATTATCATATGTGTCTATAGTCAGGTTAGGACATTAGTGATATTGTGTAATGATGAAACCAATTGAAACCAAATTAGCATCCTTCGTATTTTTATAACTGTATACAACTTATGTTAGTTTAATCTGCGAGGGAACGCGAAAGTGGTCCCGGACCCTAACAATTGGAACTTTTAAAGTTTCTGTTCTGGCTCTGTCTTGAGTCAGCCACCCCCAGCAATGGTATATATGCGTGAGTACATACATATATACATACATACATACATACATACATACATACATTATTATATTTGATATATATATTATCATTACTATTATTATTATTATTATTATTAGTAGTAGTAGTAGTAGTAGTAGTAGTGTTAATAGTTGTAGTAGTATTACTTTATTATTGCCATCATTGGTTAAATTTACTTTCACCATTAACATTTTATTATATGAGGAAAATATCGTGTTCAGAATATCTCCGGGTTGGCCGCCTATCACCTCTTCTAAGTTATGTGGTGGGCGTGACCCTTCCAGTAAATATATCCCTTGATGCTCACAGACTTACACAAACAAATACCACTCGTAACTTACACACGGCCAATATCAGGGGTTACGCACATGGGGTGGTGGTTCGTTTACTTGGACGCACGAACACTTACTCTATACACACGTAACTATTTCATACATACATACATACATACATACATACATACATACATGCATAGAGATAATATAAGAGGAGAGGGGAGGAGGGCAGAGCAGAAAAGAGAGACAGAGGTAGCTATAATCAATGTCAATACATTTACCTATTTATTGTGTTTAGCTATAACATGCCTCTATGATCCTGACGTCATATGTGTGAGAGAGATTTACATAGATACACTGGCCACACAGATATTACGATCCCTGCGAGGTGGCCAGGACTTAATCATAGTAGAGATAGCAACCCTAAGAGAAAGTAGAAGGAAAGGATAGCAAATATGAAGGCTCTCTCTCCACCCTCCGGCAATTTGCCGTACATGAAAATACAGGGCTTGGAAATCCCCTGAAGAAATCTATCGGATAGTTAGAAATGGAAAGGGAATGGCATGCATACCTTCACTTTTTTTTTGCTCTCTTCAACTGAAAAAAGTTTTAATTTTTGCCAGGTTCTCTTGTCAATAATAATTTTCTACTCCAGACCAACTTTTATGTGATATGAGTCTAACCTTTTTTTCAAATGTGTACATTGAGCCACTGTCTATAATTTCATTAGGGAGCTTATTCCACTCGCCAATTATACTGTGGGTGATTTTTTTTGTTTAGCTAGTCTAGGTTTGCTTTCCTGCCTATTATTTTAAATTTCCTTCAGACGTAGCCTGAAGGAACACCTGAACCGGACAGCTGCGAGAAGGGAGCACCAAGCTTATGTCTACTACTAAATACGACATAAGAGATAGGCAAAACAAACTGAAATTATTACTGATTACGGATTACTGATATTTACTATAGGATGTAAGGTATCTTAAAATAACCCCCCATAAATACTTTCTCTAAAGTATCTATTTCTTTTATCCTCCCCTTTCCCCCAGCTAACCTAATCCCACAAGGACCCCAATGGAAATACGCCTAACGGCCTTATTGGGCTATCCTTAGTTGGAATTATGCAAAGCTGGTACATGTCATATCTGTAACATACAATGTGGTACCAACTCTGTAAATTGCTAACTGAATAAATATTATTATTATTTTTTGTTATTATTATCGTTTCCTCTTGTGAAAATTTGTTTGGCTATCTAAAATCGATTATTGGAACTTACGTTACTAAATCCTTTTATTATCTTAAAATACTCTATCAGCTGTCCACTTATTCTCCGTTTCTTAAGCGAAAACAGATCGAGTTATCTTAATCTATCATTGTATGGTTTATTTCTAAGAAGGGGATCAACTTTGTTGCTCTACGCTGAACGGATTCGAGTTGTTCTATGTCTTTTATTAAGAAGGGAAACCAAATCTGCACAGCATACTCCAGATGCGGCCTCACAATACTTTTGTATAATGGTATGACTATGTCTTAACTATGGCAATTAAAATTTCTTCTAATGAATCCTAGTGCTCTGTTTGCTTTGTTAGCTGCTGCGGTGCATTGGCTTGTAGATTTTAGATTTTGGTTTATAAGCACTCCTACAGTAGGTCTTTTATCTGTGATACGCTCTTTACCTTTTCTCCATTCATGTGATATTCGTATTTATTATTTTGGAAGCCTATTGTAGTATCTGACATTTGTTTACATTTAAGGGCATCTGCCGATTTTTTTATTGCAGGCTAATTCTATCGCTTTCCGAGATTATTTCATTTCCTATCCTAGTGTCATCGGCGAATTTGGAAATTATATTATTGATGCCGTTGTCTATATTATTTATATATATTGTGAACAATATTGGACTCGGTACTGAGCCCTGGGGGACTTCACTAGTCACTGGAGTCCAATCTGATTCAACTCTATTAATAATTACTCTCTGCTTTCTTTCATTTAACCAGTTACTTATCCAATTGTGTGTTTTGCCTTGTATTCCTAGGCTCTCGAGCTTCTGAAGTAATTTATTATGAGGGACCTTGTAGAGAGAGAGAGAGAGAGAGAGTGGGGGGGGGGCACTATTGTCTTTGGCTATAATATACCTCTACGATACTGACGTCGTGAATCAGCCCAGCCCATCTGTTTATATGTGTGTGTGTCTGAGAGAGAGAGAGAGAGAGAAGGGGGGGGGGGATTGGAAACAGCTATAACGTAATCCCTACACTCATGAATCAGCTGACACACACACACACACACACACACACACACACACACACACACACACACACACACATGTGAAAAGAGTTGAAATTAATATAGATTATGAAAAATATAGAGAGACAGTCAAGCACCAACCTCAAGGCAAAATAGAGAGGCGGATGGACTTCATCAGGCCACAGCCATCCGCCGTAATCGGTTTTCTGTTATAACTGGCAAACCGGCTATCTCTATAATACCTGGTGTAGAGTGTTTGCCCTAAAAGAAAAAGTAGTATAGTACTAATGAAATAGTCAAAATCAGGGGGTTGATGCATTTGGGAAGTCAATTTTGTAGTCAGAAGTAGAGTAGACAAAATCAGTTAGTTTAAATTGGGGAAGTCACATTTTGTTGTCGGATATCGAAGAAGAAATCCATTAACTACGTCAAAAAGTATTGAAACATATTTAGCATGAGATAAAGTGAGGTTGAGCTCTGGGAGGCAGGGGACGCTCAACCCCCACTCTGACAGGATCAGCCCATCTCCTTGGCATCAACATCTGGTAATAATACGTCGACATATTCAGTAGATGCAGTGTGTGGTAAATTCAATGACGTCATCATTATTAGCTGAGATACTCTTCACAAATTTACTCATATCGTCTCTAGCAGTTCTAAGATGGTGTTTCTTGAAATATGTCACTTGTTATAATATTTTTTAATTTATTGTAGTTAAAATATCTAATTGGTAGTTTGTTAAATTGTCTTTTTAAGAGGTATATTTCATATCCTTGTTTCAACAATTTTCTAATAAGGATCTTACAAGCCTCTAAAAATTCTTCATATTTCGAACAGACTCTACTATAGCGTATTATTTGGGAAGTCAAAACACCATAGCTTTGTCTTTTTGGGATATTTCCGCAAAGAAAGGGAAGTTAACTATATGAAATTGGAACACACACACACACACATGGCCACACATACTATAGATATCAAATAGCAAGAGAGACTGGCTATCTTTTTCTTTCGATGCCATTTTGGTTATCAATCAACAAGATGATAGCTTGACTTGATATTTCATGATTTAAATAAACAAAAAACTATTCAGATTAACTAATGTGTGCTTATATGTAACAAAAATTATTCATATAATTATGAGCATTTCAATCAATTTGTATGTGCTACTGTGACCTCATGAACGATTGCAACACTTATTTTGCGTTGCTTTGTGTAATTGTCATCTACTCTACTGACGCTGATGAGTGTATTGGGTGCGACCTCACCCAGCAGGCTGGTCAAGGGGGCAGCACTCACCTCCGCGAAAATCGACTGGTCAGGTAATTTCATGAAAAACCTATCAAAGGCCTTCTTAAAGCTGGCCATTGAGGTGTTCGTTATGGCCCTTATAACCGCTCTCAATACGTTATAGTGACCCCTGTGTGTTGTGACCAGGTGCAAGTCAGGTGAAGATATTGGGGGATAAGCCTTTACAACGGCACCTCGTATCTATTAGGCTTTCCGAAGAGTGTAGAGAGGGGAGAAAAGGGTGTTGGAGAGAGAGGAAGCTGTTGGAGTGGCTTTGTTGTGTGTGTTAGTCTGTATCGTAATATATCAACGGCACCCCGATATTCTTAACTCCTTCAGCACGATGACGTAATTTTCATCCTGTTCTGGTTACCATAATGATGATTTTCTTTGGCTTATAATCTACTTTTTTGTTTAAGACCTCCGTCTACGTATTGTGAAACACCTGTTATCCTCCGGTAACTTGCGGGGGTGAGTGAGTGAAGTGAGGGACAGTGAATTGTATGATGGATACATGTTTTTCATAATACGTGTTGCTAGCCCCTAATGTTGGGCATCTACCTCTTGGATTCAAAGGAAAGGGGTAAATATGATATCATAAACCCTCTGAATTACATAGGTCCTTCTTAAACTGCAATAATTGTCTAAATTGACCAGAATCAAAGGTAGAAGTGGTTAATTGGAGGGATATTACACGCTCTACCTCTCCTGTCACTGTTGCTGGTACTATATTTCATTCATTATCAGTAAGCCAGAAATCTTAACTTCTATCCTCTGTAACTCAAAACTAACTAGAGCAAATGGGCTGTACATTTTCACAGCCAATCCCTGGCTCACTCTTCCCAAATGGTAGAACTATTAGCTCGATTATTTCAGTCATTTTTAGTCATAGAGGTTAGTGGAAAATATGTTGGCCTTCTTATAATTAGTGGACTATAGGCCTTCTATGATTTGCCAGGTATGGATTAGTATTATGACGTGTATATGTATAATTTGTTTTACCTTTCAACACCCTAATTTTACAGGTATAACCTGTACTATACCCTATTCTATGTAAGTAGACTAAAACTCTTAAACATGAAGCTCTATAACTCACAAACGACTAGAGTAATCCAGCTAATATTGCTACCATTTGGGAAGGGTCAGCCAGGGAATAGATATGGAAATGTATAGCCCATTTACTTCAGCCCTTCCTGAGTTACAGAGCTTAGGGTTCACTATTTATGGTCTACCTAATTGGAACAGGATACAGTGTTTCATATATAATAATTCTACCATGGTGCTTCCTGACGAATTTTTATTACGGGGTTGGACTTATTTGAGAGCAAGGAGAGGCTATAATGACACCAGTGGCACCAATATGGCGGAGGTTGGCCGATCTATGTTACTATAGGGTCTCTAACACAGACACACACTCATTCACACTCACACACACACACACTCTCTCTCTCTCTCTCTCTCTCTCTCTCTCTCTATCTATCTTGCTCTATCGTTCTCGCTCTCTTTTTATTTCTCTCTCTCTCTCTCTCTCTCTCTCTCTCTCTCTCTCTCTCTCTCTCTCTCTCTCTCTCACATACACACACCACACACACACACACACACACACACACACACACACACACACACACACACACACACACACACACACACACACATACACACACACACACACACACACTCCCGCCCCCTTCGACCTCTAGCCGTATCAGGTTGCCCAGGAGAATGAAACCGTTGACCAAGAACAGCATATAGAGGGATATGATTGGAGAGTTACACAGATACTCTGACGATACAGACCTTGCAGTCCCTACTAGGTGGTCCGGCCTTAATACTAATAGACGGGGTGTTTTTTGTAGAAGAATAGGATAGCAAAGTAGAATGCTCTCTCCCCACCCTCCGGTTAAAACGCCGGAGAGAGAGAGTGAGAGTGAGAGAGAGGAGGGGGGGGGGGGGAGCGAGAGAGAGGGAGAGTGAGTTACACAGAATTTCACAGATGCTCAGACCACACAGACCTTGCGATTCCTACTAGGTGGTCCGGCGTTACTATTACTAGACACAGAGGCAGTTAATACTCTAAGATTAGGATAGTAAAGTAAAGCGAGAGAGAGATAGAGACTACCCCCAGCTTAGCTACAGTACAAAGGAGTACAAAGGAAATCAAGCAACAACAGATCTAGTGACCCTTCTAGGCTGCTTGTCCTCCAAAACACTGAGGATCAAGTGTCCAAACAGTGGTTTAGAGTGGGTAAGGGAACATTGGAAAGGGAACTACTGCCCTGGAACTAATGTCCGTGGCAGGACTAGGAAGTTAGTAGGGGACATATGGGTTAGTAACTGAGGGGAGGATAAAATAAAGTTATTAATTTACAAACGCAGTCATATTGTCGATGCCTTTGATGATTTTGAACACTTGAATTAAGCCACCTCTTAATCTGCGCTGGGTTAAAGGAAATAGATTTAATTCTCTAAGACGCTCTTCGTATGGTTTGTTCTTTAGGCTAGGTATCATTTTGGTAACTCTACGTTGAACTCGTTCTAGCTTGTTTATGTCTTTTTGGTAATAAGGGCACCAGCATTGAACACAGTATTCCAGAAGAGGGCGGACTAAGGAATTGTAAAGGGTTAGGATAACGTCTTTGGATTTATGCTCAAATGACCTGCCTATAAAGCCAATTATTTTGTTTGCCTTCTTAACAACTTCTGAACATTGTTGACTCGGTTTTAGGTTACTCGATATTGTTACTCCCAGATCGGTTTCTCTGTTTACATTCTTAAGCTGAGTGCCATTCATCGAATAGTTTGCTTCTCATTTAGGTATCCGATATGTAGTACTTTACATATTTTATCCGCATTGAAACTCATTTGCCAAATTTGGGCCCAATATGACAATTTATCTAGATTGTGTTGCTGTGTTGTTGTGTGTCAACTTGTTCTTTTGAAAGTACGCTATTTGCAATTTTTGTATCGTCAGCAAATTTTGAGATTGTACAGGTGAGACCCTCATCTATGTAGTTGATGTAAATTAAAAAGAGAATTGGTCCTAGCACCGATCCCTGGGGTTCCCCGCTACTTACATTGGTCCATTTAGATGCCTTACCGTTTATGACTACTCTTTGCTTTCTGTCGCTGAGCCAATTTTCTATCCATTTCAACACACCGTCTTGAATTCCATGCGCTTTTAGTTTTAGCAGTAAACGTTTGTGGGGAACTTTGTCAAAGGCCTTTTGAAAATCAAGGTACAAAGGAGTACAAAGGAAATCAAGCAACAACAGATCTAGTGACCCTTCTAGGCTGCTTGTCCTCCAAAACACTGAGGATCAAGTGTCCAAACAGTGGTTTAGAGTGGGTAAGGGAACATTGGAAAGGCAACTATTGCCCTGGAACTAATGTCCGTGGCAGGACTAGGAAGTTAGTAGGGGACATATGGGTTAGTAACTGAGGGGAGGATAAAATAAAGTTATTCATTTACAAGCGCAGTCAGTCGCGGGTTTGATGCGAGATATTTGTCTAGGCGGAGTTTAAATGAATCAACGGTGCTGCAGTCTATAACGTCTCTGGGAAGCCCATTCCACAAGTTGACAACTCGATTGAAGAAGAAATTCTTAGATTCGTGTGAGTTAAAAGATTTACCAATAATTTTGCAACCATTTCCCCGCGTGTAATTAGATTGGTCGATAGTGAAGTACTTACTACAGTTCATATTGTCGATGCCTTTGATGATTTTGAACACTTGAATTAAGTCACCTCTTAATCTGCGCTGGGTTAAAGGAAATAGATTTAATTCTCTAAGACGCTCTTCGTATGGTTTGTTCTTTAGGCTAGGTATCATTTTGGTAACTCTACGTTGAACTCGTTCTAGCTTGTTTATGTCTTTTTGGTAAAAAGGGCACCAGCATTGAACGCAGTATTCCAGAAGAGGGCGGACTAAGGAATTGTAAAGGGTTAGGATAACGTCTTTGGATTTATGCTCAAATGACCTGCCTATAAAGCCAATTATTTTGTTTGCCTTCTTAACAACTTCTGAACATTGTTGACTCGGTTTTAGGTTACTCGATATTGTTACTCCCAGATCGCTTTCTCTGTTTACATTCTTAAGCTGAGTGCCATTCATCGAATAGTTTGCTTTCTCATTTAGGTATCCGATATGTAGTACTTTACATTTATCCGCATTGAAACTCATTTGCCAAATTTGGGCCCAATGTGAAAATTTATCTAGATTGTGTTGCATATTGTCAACTTGATCTTTTGAGAGTACGCTATTTGCAATTTTTGTATCGTCAGCAAATTTTGAGATTGTACAGGTGAGACCCTCATCTATGTCGTTGATGTAAATTAGAAAGAGAATTGGTCCTAGTACCGATCCCTGGGGTATCCCGCTACTTACATTGGTCCATTTAGATGCCTTACCGTTTATGACTACTCTTTGCTTTCTGTCGCTGAGCCAATTTTCTATCCATTTCAACACACCGTCTTGTATTCCATGCGCTTTTAGTTTTAGCAGTAAACGTTTGTGGGGAACTTTGTCAAAGGCCTTTTGAAAATCAAGGTATATCATATCTACAGCTTTACTCTCATCGTAGAGGTTGAGGATATCGTGGAAGAAGTCTAAGAGGTTTGTTAAACAGGAACGTTTTTTACGAAAGCCGTGTTGAGTATCTTTAAGTATGTTATTTTCCTCTAAGTGATTTACGAGGCTGTCTCTTATGAGTGTTTCTAGCATTTTACATACAACTGAGGTTAAGCTAATTGGACGATAGTTACTGGGTAGGGATTTGCTGCCTTTTTTGAATATCGGTGTTACGTTGGCTATCTTCCACTGATCAGGCATAGTTCCAGACTGCAAGAATTTATTGAATAGTAAAGTCAGTGGTTTGGAGAGCTCATCCTTAGCTTCCTTTAGAACTCTAGGCGAGATTGTATCAGGTCCAGGCGTTTTATTTACCTTGAGTTTATCTAAACAATTCAATAATTCTCTCTCTGTAACGGTGATATTGCTTAGAACATCTGAATTATCAATCTGAATCGGCGATGGTGTAGGGATATCACTGAGGTCTTCTGTTGTAAAAACTGATGCAAAGAAGGTATTGAGGGCATTACTCATTTGTACTTCGTCTTTGGTGTATTCTCCATTTTCATCGACTAACGGTCCAACAGTTGAAGTAACTACATTTTTCTTTCTGATATAACTATAGAATTCTTTCGTGTTTGTTTTACTTTGATTCGCAATATGTAACTCTAGGGTCTTTTTACTTTGCTTAATTAACTTTTTGGCTTTGCGTCGTAGCTCTACAAATTTCACCCGTTGTTCTTCGTCATTTTGTGAGGATTTTAATCTATCATTAGCAAATTTTTTAGCAAGCAGGCAGTTTGAAATATCTTTATTCCACCATTTGGGCTTATTATTATGGCCTGGACGCCGTATTTTCGATGGTATGCAGTCTTGCACTGCTTTTAGGTAAGTGGTTTCGAATAACTTCCAAGATGTATTTATGTCGTTATTGTTAATTAAAAAGCTCCAGTCAGTTTCTTTAAACGTAGCTCTAAGTTTATGAAAGTTTGCTTTCTTGAAATTAGGGACTTTTTCGATGCTACTATTTGGTTCGTTACTAGTAAAGTTTAAAGTGAAAGTTATCGTACGATGGTCGCTGTTACTGAATTCATCACCAACATTCAAATTCTCTATTAATTCTTCTTTTGTTGCAAGTACAATGTCAAGAACGTTATTACCACGGGTCGGTGTTCGAATAAATTGATAAAGCGAACTCTCTTGCAAGTTCGTATACAAGTCATGTCCGGAGTGTGAAGTAAGAGTATCGCCCCACTTGGTCACAGGTAAATTAAAGTCGCCAAAAATTACGGTATCTTGTGAGTTACTTACATCTGCAATTTGTTCGTAAATTTCTCGGTCAGTTTACACTGATTGAGCTGGAGGTCTGTATATTAACACAAGTATTATTTTTGTACCTTTATTATTCTTTATTAGCACAAAAGATGTGTCGACGTTCACAATTTGAGGTTTTGACAAGAGGGTAGGGTTAAGACATTCTTTGATATAAAGTAAAACGCCACCTCCATTTCGATTTATTCGGCTTTTCTCAAACATTACATAACCGGGAAGTGAATACTCTGCTAAAAAGTCTCTATCTTCTGTATTGAGCCAAGATTCAGTTATGCCAATCACATCATAATTTTCTGTAAACACTAGCTCCTCTAAATCGGAAAATTTATTGCGTATGCTACGAGCGTTTGCATAGAAAACCTTTAAATTTGTTATTTTAGAACTCGGAACGCTCTTTAATAATATTGTTAGTTCTTGTCGGATCTACATGTATGTTCATGGCTGTCCTCGGTCCTCGCTGTCTTCGGTCCTTATCGCTGGTGGTCCTCGGTTGCCTCTATTTTTTGCTTGGCGTTGGATGATTTATGTCACTGCTGCTTCTTCTCGGATGGCGTTTTTTGATCCATGGCTGCGGACTGCTTTGTGTAGGAGACGACCCATGCGTGCTGAACCCACAGGGTTTAGATGAGTGCCATCCTTGCGGAACAGAGTAGGCTGGTTATAGAAATTATCCCAGAGGTTGATGAATTCAACTTCTTCCTTCAGACACAAATATTTTAGTCGGCTATTTGTGCTGAAGGCCTTGTCGTAGAATTTGTCAGGTGCGTCGATCTTGGGGAGAATGCCTGAGATGATGATATTCCTTGACTTGTTTTTGTAGTGCTGGATCATCTTGCGATATTTCTCCATCAACTCTTCGGATCTGGTGCGCATGATGTCATTTGAACCAGCATGGATGACAAAAAGTGTAGTTTCGTTTGCATCCTTTGAGGTATCTTCGAAGGCTTCCACAATGTCGTCCAGTCCAGCTCCTGGGATGCAAAATCTTTTTCGTCGATTTGGGACTCTGTCGCAGAACTCTTCGACCTGTCCTCGTAGGATGGAATCCCCAACGAGCCTGGTCTCTTCTGGTTCGTCTTCCATCTCTACCAAGATCTCAAATCTGTTTGACATTGTGACTGGTAGATGAGACCTTTTCTGCGTTGGTCATGCACCGTTCCTCACTGGTGTAAATCCGGAAATCTGTGGTGGCGAGACTCTGCGTACAGGTCGGGGAGAGGAGTGGTTAGAACGGGGGCGAGGGGTTGGTACTGTTTGTGCTAGCAGGCGTCTTGCACGAGGAGTGGGGGAGAGACTAAGATGAACAGGGCGGCTGTCCTGGTTTGATGTCGGCTCATGTTCATCAGAAGCATCTGTTGCAGTGGCTACTGCAGGTGTTGGATTGTTGTCTGATGACGTTGGGGAGGTGGTGGATGCTGGAGTTGAAACAATTGGAGTTAGTGACACTCCAACGTTGAGTGTTACAAATTCTTGGAGTGATTCCAGTGAACAGGGGTCACGTGTTAATCAGTGTTAACCCTTTCAGTGCCAGGGACGTTCTTTTTATCGTATTCTGGCAATTATTAGCCGCTTTTTATTCAGCTTGGAAAGGACCTCTAGCAATAATAAGGCTTCAAATCTATCTCACCCAACCTTTTTAACTACCACAGATCCCTCCTAAGCTGCATATTATCGCCACCATATAGCTAGACAAAGATTAAAACAGACGTCGCTGGTACTGAAGGGGTTAATCTGATTGAGTACCGGGGGTGGACTTGTTATTTTAATACTCTAGTTATATTTGGACGATTTTATGCAGCTTAGGAAGGATATGTGCTAGTTCAAAGGGTGGGTCGAGATACTCTGTAGTCTTATATTCCTAGACATCTTTCCTAAACTAAATATCGTCTAACAGTAGCCAAAATACCACAGAAAGGACGGCACCGCTACTGGAGGGGTTAATTTAAGTGTGAGGGATCCTGCTGCCTCTTTGTCTTTTATTGGGGCTAAATTTAGTAAATATTTGTCTTGACTTTGGTAACGATTAGACAATACACAAATCATTTTGACAATCGATTTTCATAATTTTAATGTGGACATATTTCATCAATCTAGTTTTTGCCTTCTTTGGACTGTTTTATATATTGCTAACAGTCTTAGACATATTAAATCATTGATCGAACATTTGTGAACACTTTTATCGTGAGTATTATTTTGTAATGGTATTTTTATTAAGGCCTTTTATGGTCCTTTCAGCTCCCTGTCCCACTTAATCTTCGCTTACTGTTCAGAGAGAGAGATCTGGTATGACATTTAATATGCCCCACTGAAAAATAGCTACAGAGGCACACAATAGGCCCAGGTACTAAGTCGTCTCTTGATTACAAACCTGTCATATGCATGTATATGAGAGAGAGAGTGAGAGAGAGTGTGTGAGACTGAGAGAAAAAAAGAGAGAGAGAGTGTGTGTGTATGTGTGTGTGAAAGTGAGAGAGATAGATGGGTTACATTAATTTACATAGATACCTTGACCAAACTTACCTTACAATCCAAGAGAGGTAGTCAGGACTTATTGTAGTAGAAATAGCAAAACCTCAAATGAAGGAAAGTGGAAGAAAAATATAGTATAGCATAGCAGAGTAAATAGAGCAGAGAGAGAGAGTGTGAGTGTGAGGGAGATAACACGAGCCAAGGGGAGGGGGGGGGGGGGGGGGTAGGGGGTCATCCATTGCCGTAGAGGCGAACCCAAGGATAATGTAGGGACAAGGAGAAGGAGGAGGAGGAAGAAGAGGAAGAGAGTGTGAGAGTGAATGAGGGAGATAAGAAGAGCCAGGGGTGTAGGAGGTAGGGACAAGAAGGAGGAGGAGGAAGAAGAAGAAGAACACGAAGAAGAAGAATGAGTGTGAGAGAGTGTGTGGTGTTAGAGAGAGTGAATGAGGGAGATAACAAGAGCCAGGGGTGGTTGAGGGTTCATCCATTACCCTAGAGGCGCGGTCCGTGTAACCCAAGGACAGGGGAGTGAGAAGAAGGATGACAAGAAGAAGAAGAAGAAGAAGAAGAAGAAGAAGAAGAAGAAGTGAAATTGGAATGAGGAGGAGATGAAGAAGAAGAAGGAGGCGGAGGAGGAGAAGGGAAAATAGGAAAAAGAAGGGAAAGTGGAAGGAGGAGAAGATGATGAACAATAACAACAACAAGAACAACAACAAAACGTAAAGTGGAAGGGGGAGGAGGAGATGAATAAGAATAATAGAAAGTGGACAGAAGAAGAAGAAGAAGAAGAAGAAGAAGATGAGAATGAGAATAGCGCCTCTTCAGAACAAGGAGATTGATTGCAAGCCATTAATTATACAGGGAGGAAACACTTGTATATAATTATATTCTTGAAGTGTTCACCCCTTGAAGTTTATGAGGCGTTTTAAGGGGAGATGGGCCGTTTATCTGGACCACTTTCTCCCTCGTGTTTAGCCCCATTAGTTTTCAGATGTTAAGATGTTTGCCCCATTAGTTAGTCGATTTTAAGACCTTTCGCCCCATTTCTTCGTCAATATTTAGACCTTTCGTGCTATTTAGGTGTCGATTTTTTTCCCTGTATTTCTTAGTTTCCTGTAGTTCTTAGTTTCCTCGCTAGACCTCCCTCAAACCCAGAAAACCCCCCCTAGACCCCCGTTCAAGATAAATTTGTAATTTTTTTGGTAGAAAAATGTCCCGGCCGAAGGCCGATTCCTCTAAAAAATTCAGGCTCGCTATCGCTCGCCAGGAAAAGATTGACACTTAAATTGCACGAAAGGTCTAAAAATTGACGACTAAATGTGGCGAAAGGCGTTAATATCTCCAAACTAATGGGCCGAACTTCTTAAAATCTCAAAAACTAATGGGGCTAAATACTAGGGAGAAAAGGGACCAGAAAAACGGCCCAACTCCTCTTAACCGTTTATTATGGCTGTCATTAGACGAGTTTATTCAGTTTAGGAAGAAATAGTGGAAGTCAGAGGGAGGATTGTGATATTTCTTACCCCTGTGGCTGGTAGAGGTCCTTCCAGAACTGAATAAAATCGACTAAAGGTAGCCAGAATAAACTTTTAAAACGCGTCATAATCCTCAAGGGGCTAACAGTGAAACAATAGTTATACAGTATAAATGGGGAGAGACATGCTGTATATATGAAAGAAACGTCCTTATTAGAACAATAGTTATACAGTATAAATGGGGAGAGACATGCTGTATATATGAAAGAAACGTCCTTATTAGAACAATAGTTATACAGTATAAATGGGGAGAGACATGCTGTATATATGAAAGAAACGTCCTTATTAGAACAATAGTTATACAGTATAAATGGGGAGAGACATACTGTATATATGAAAGAAACGTCCTTATTAGAACAATAGTTATACAGTATAAATGGGGAGAGACATACTGTATATATGAAAGAAACGTCCTTATTAGAACAATAGTTATACAGTATAAATGGGGAGAGACATACTGTATATATGAAAGAAACGTCCTTATTAGAACAATAGTTATACAGTATAAATGGGGAGAGACATACTGTATATGAAAGAAACGTCCTTATTAGAACAATAGTTATACAGTATAAATGGGGAGAGACATACTGTATATATGAAAGAAACGTCCTTATTAGAACAATAGTTATACAGTATAAATGGGGAGAGACATACTGTATATATGAAAGAAACGTCCTTATTAGAACAATAGTTATACAGTATAAATGGGGAGAGACATACTGTATATCTGAAAGAAACGTCCTTATTAGAACATATATTATCTCCACAATACGTGAACAGCGTAGCAAGTGTATATTAAAGGAAATATAAGGGAACACAAGAAAGAACAGATTTATTTGATCCTCATAAGGTTGCTTGCATCTAACCTACTTAGTCAATGTGGAGAAAATAAACATATAAATATTGGGAGGCTACTAATTTGTAAAAGCAGTTAAATGTTGGTAAGGGCGAGATATTTATCAAGTCAGCTTTTGAACGACTGAACAGTACAACGTTCAATTACATATCTGGCCATATATCTCCATATCCGTTTTGACCCAGTCCGAAGCTGATTTGGTCAATGGCAGTGGCCTTATTGGGCATAACTTAGCACTCAAATTAATCCGACCGGTAATGGCCGAGTGACCATTTAGTACCACGACCATTCTGGTTTGCAGCCGTTTTGATCTGCGGCATATATGGGTCGAACTGGAAACTATGATTGGCCATTTATCTCCGTAGCCGTTTTGACCCAGTCCGAAGTCGATTTAGTCTATGACCGAGGCCAAAGTGAGCCGAGCGGTCAGAGTGTCCGATGTGAGTCATTGGTATCCACCCAATGTAGCTTGATAATTTCACTCAATTATTCCGTTCATGCATATTAAAGAAAACCACATGTTACATTTTAGTGGCTGTCCCTAAACCCCTATTTCATTGTCAATTATTTGGTGTATCTAGGTAACCAGTGTGTCTCATAGTTAGTATCGTGAAAATCGATCAAAATATTCTCATGTTCATTTTGTTTGGTTATTGAGAGGTGTTGATGAAATGTTAACCCTTTGACGATTATGACGCATTTTGACAGTTTATTGTGGTTATCATTAGACGATTTTATACAGTTTAGGAAGGATTTGTGGGAATCATAAAGGTAAAGACCATTTCAATGTATCCTCTGACTTCCATATGCCCATTCTAATCTGAATAAGATCTTCTAATAATAGCCAGAAAACAGAAACAAAATTAGCAATCGGATTTTGACAGGGTTAAATTTATAGCCTCTATTTTGGTACCAAAGGAAAGTACTGGCGAAAATCTAAAGCCATCCACTAGCTTTTGAGAACTATTGCTTGCGAACAAACAGACAAACGGACAACAGCGTCCACGTAATATCTAGCACAGTGGAGATGATAGGCTGGCCCGGAAAATGAGAGGTCTGGTAGAGAAGATGAGAGATAGTGCCGGTGGAGTATGACGTATTGTGAGCGATAGGCTTACTAACAAGACCAGGAGATACAGGGTTACGTAAAGATTGGCTAACATAGGAATGTTAAGTTCATAAGATACACTAATATGGAAGTATATATACGGTATATATATATATATATATATATATATATATATTATATTATATTAGATAAAAAGGTTATGAAAGAAAAAGTCCTCCCCCTCCTCCCGGGAGGCAATAACAAGCCGGGTCGTTAGCAGTGGTGGCCAGTAATTAACTCTATCTGGTACGAGGTGGGTGTTTATCATTAACCCTCCCTGCATCACTCCAATAGTTTGGAGATTTTAATACGGTTCACCTCATTAGTTTAGCTATTATAGAACACTTCACCCCATTCAGGTGAGCGATTGCGAGCCTACAATTTAGGAGAAACCGACCGCTATAACAAACTGTACACATTAATCTGGAATGGGGTGTGAGGGATATATACTGTATATATATATATATATATATATATATATATGTGTGTGTGTGTGTGTGTGTGTGTGTGTGTGTTTTATAGGGGGATTGGGGAGGCAGGTTATTTTAAGTATAGGCGGGTAAGGTTAAATAGATTGCTTGAAAATAGATAGAAAATAAAAGAAAACAAATACAGTACATTACTCTAGTAACCCCTCAGTCGTCTAGACCCGCCTCGTGATAGCAAGCCGGATCGTTAGCAAACCAGCAATTATTAAGATTAGGGAGTCACGGTGGTGTTTCTGTATGTATAGTCTTGGCTAACACTTAGTAATATTATTCGGTTTATAGTTTGAAGGGTGTCTGAATCTATCTTTCCCTCATCTAATGCCATAAGTTTCTTCAAACTCCGCGTGTTCAGGTATTTTGGCTCAAACGTTCCTTGATTTGGGCCTTTTCAACTCTGGGGGAGCTACTCGTTACAGGCAGTTTTGCATTTTGTCTCCCCCATCCACATAGAAAAACAAAACAAAAACAAAAACAAGTATATATATATATATATATATACAGTATATACTATATATATATATATATATATATATATATATATATATATATATATATATATACAGTATATATATGTATATATATATATGTATATATATATATATATATATATATATATATATATATATATTCATGTGAAGGCAAGATGGCAGGTGCTCGTTGTACTCTACGCGCTTCACATGTCTCACTCCATAGACTGGAACGTGACCTCACGGGCTTCACTGTTGATTGAACAGCAGTGAATGTTCAGGCTCTCAGCCTATGACCGAGAGGGAGTAAGTTGGAATATAAAACAAAAACAATACAAAAATGTATATATGTATAATTGTATACATACTGTATATAAGGGGTAAACTAAAAGCCCATCGCTAGAAAATAGGTGGATCAATGAAACCCCTGGCTAACAGACCAATAATCCATCCAAGTCGTCTCCGTCTCGTAATAACATGCCTACCGAAAAATGTAAACATTTATATCGAAGTGGGGGTCTTGGGGGTATTTTTTAAGATTGATGGGGATCTAGGGAGGAAACTAATGATCTCCCCTAAAGGGGATGGGCTTATTTATTTATCTTTTTATTATTATCTGTAAACCTCCATCATGCTTAAGAAAACACCTTAAGACCCCCCTTCAAGATAAATTTGTAAATTTTTCGATATAAAATGTTCTGGACGAAGACCGGTTGCTACTATATTACAGGCTCGCTATTGCTCGCCAGGAAAAATATCGTCTCCTATATTGTACGAAAGTCTTAATATTGATGACAAGGAAAGAGGGTGAAAGGTCTTAAAATCGCCAAAACTAATGAGCCGAACGTCTTAAAATCTCAAAACTGATATATATATATATATATATATATATATATATATATTCTATGTATTACCGTATGGGATCTAGTCAATAATGAACGGTATATCAATATCAATACATCTAACTTGATATTGTCTACCTTTGCTGTGTATGATTATAATTACCTTGATTATTCCCATTTATTATTGTCTTCACCTTTATTATAGCTGTGTATTATTTGATCTACCTTTACTGTGCCTTTCTTATGATTATTTTGACCTACATTATCCCTTGTGTATGATTTTAAATACCTTTGTTGTACCTTGTTATCATTTTGTTTACCTATATTTTAAATACCTTTGTTGTACCTTGTTATCATTTTGTTTACCTATATTTTGCCTTTTGTATTATTTGACTTACCTGTATTGTACTTGTTTATGATTATATTTACCTATAATATGCCTCGTGTATGATATTAAATACCTTCGTTATACTTGTTTATGATTATTGTTTTATGTATACTATACCGTGTTTACAGGGTAGTGGAGTAATAATTAAGGTTATGGGTGGGGCCGGTGTTTACATGGGGGGTCATTAGCAAATATCGGGGGTGGGGGGGACGTGCAACCCCTCCTTGTTACCATCTCAGGAAGGCCACGCCATCTTTAACCCTTTCTGTACCAGCGAGACGTCCTTTTAACTTTATTCTGGCTACTATTAGGTGATTTTAATCAGTTCGAAAAGGGCCTCCAGTAATTAGCAGGCTTCGAACTCTATCACTTAACCCTCTTTACTACCTCAGATTTTTCGTACACTGCGCAAAATTCGTCTAAATATAGAACAAAATAAAATAAAAAAGACGTCGCTGGTAGAAAAGGGTTTAACTCATCTAGACGACGCTATGCACCTCAGGAAGGATATGAAGTAGTTAAAAGGGTTGATTGAGATAGTTCGAAGTCTTATGATTGCTAGAGATCCTTTCTAAACTGAATAAAGTTGATTTGTGTTAGCCAGAATAAAACAAAAAGGATGTCAATGGTACAGAAGGGGTTAATTACTGAATATTCGGGTCACAGCTATACCCTATTCCAAGTAAGTAGGCTAAAACTCTTGGAACATAAACCTGTCTAACTCACAAACGCCTAGAGGTATCAAACTAATATTTCTATCATTTGGGTAGGGACAGCCAGGGAATAGGTGTGGCAATTTACAGGCCATTTGCTATAACAATTGACCACTTGCAGTGTCAGGCTATAAGGAAGTTGGAGCCGTAGACATCGATATTTAGAAGAATTACCAGCTAAAATACGATTGTAGTGAATATATAAATACATAAAACCCAATTCAACATACTTTCTATTCATCAGAAACCTACAGGAATATTGCTTTTCTGTTTGATATAGATGTTTACGGCTCCAACTTCCTTATAGCCTAAAAACTCGCAAGTGGTAAATTTTTGAGTTACAGAGGTTGGGGTTGACGATTTTGTACTACCTCTTTGGAACAGGGTATAGGTGGTTATTATTTCTCCCTTCTCCCTCATGTTTAGCCTCATTAGTTTTGAGACTTTACGAGATTCGCCCCAATTGTTTGGTGATTTTAAGACCTTTCGACCTATTTTTGTCAATTTTATGAACGTTTGTGCCATTAAGTAGTCTATTTTATGAACGTTTGTGCCATTAAGTAGTCTATTTTATGAACGTTTGTGCCATTAAGTAGTCTATTTTATGAACGTTTGTGCCATTAAGTAGTCTATTTTATGAACGTTTGTGCCATTAAGTAGTCTATTTTATGAACGTTTGTGCCATTAAGTAGTCTATTTTATGAACGTTTGTGCCATTAAGTAGTCTATTTTATGAACGTTTGTGCCATTAAGTAGTCTATTTTATGAACGTTTGTGCCATTAAGTAGTCTATTTTATGAACGTTTGTGCCATTAAGTAGTCTATTTTATGAACGTTTGTGCCATTAAGTAGTCTATTTTATGAACGTTTGTGCCATTAAGTAGTTTATTTTATGAACGTTTGTGCCATTAAGTAGTTTATTTTGTCCTGGCGAGTGATAGCGAGCCTGTAATTTAGGAGGATAAATGTACACCTTTATCTCGAAGGGGGGGAGGGGGGGGGGGAACTTGGAAGTTATTATTTTGTTTCTCTTTTTATTTTCATTGTTTTTTAAGCTTGATGAAGGTCTTGGAAGGAAGCTAAACATCTCTCCTTAAGGGGGAGTCACCGGCTTTTTGTTTTATCTTTCTCTCCTTTTTTCTCTTTCTCTGACTTGTATCCATTTGGCCCCATTCAGACAACAGTCACTGTTTTAAGACGTTTATCCCCATCCAGGTGTCGATTTTTTCCTGACGAACGATAGCCAGCCAGCATTGTATGGAGAAATCCGGCTTCGCCGGAGAAATTTTTCTATCAAAAATGATACAAATTTAGCTTGCTGTAAAAAAAAAAAAAAAAAATATATATATATATATATATGCTGGCTCGCTACGCTCGCCAGGAAAATATTGACACCTGGATGGGGGTAAACGTCTTAAAACAGTAGGCTGAATGGGGCCGCATCGATACAAGCCAAAGAGAGAGGGAGAGAAAGATAAAACAGCGAGGTGGGCTCCCTTAAGACTACCACGAATACACTGTAAATCCGAGTACGTACACTATCGTACAGCCATACATTGTATTCTGGCAAACGCTATGCGAGTTTATTAATACTGGAAAAAACATTTCGTAATCAATGGATTTATTTTTTCTAGATTTACGAAATCTTTTAATTTCATATTTTTGCCTGAGATTTTGTTCTGACAGCTTTTTACATAATAATATATATATATATATATATATATATACGGTATATATATATATATATATTTATATATTTATGTATTATATTTATTAAGTATTTATTTATTGTTTAGCATAGCCAGTCATCTAAATAACCTTCAGTGTAGTTTTCGTTACCAGTCAAAACTACCGATCAAAAATTGCCGATGATAAAGCGTTCGTGTGACTGTGGTTTAATGAGAGGGGTCCTTAATGAGGCTGTGAGAATGAGGGCACGGGGTCAGTGGAAGAAGGGTTCACGGTGATTATCTAGCTGTGAGAGGAGGGGTACACACACATACATACACATACACACACACACACACACACACACGGACCCAAGCGGTGGTGTGTTTATTGGTACACACGTTAATTATGCATGCTTACGAGTACATTTTTCAATTTTTAAAACTACGTAAAACTATCTAGATAAAACTTAACCTAACCTAACCAAACTTACCTAACCTAGCCTAAAGCACTCCATGTCAACGTATTTTAAAGAGGTGTGTACACTTAAACTGTCGCTCCAAACCTCAAGAGCATTGCAACGTCCCAAAGCTGCTCGTCGGTGCAGCTTTTTCTTTAGCAATATAAGGGGACTTCACTCTAACATCAATTCTGTACACCAATTTCTTCAAGCAGAATCCCCTACTCTCCTTTTTTTGACAGAGACTCAAGTAACATCCACATCTGACACGTCTAGATTTAATTTTCCAGGTTATCAACTGCTCCAAAATTTCAGACCTAAAGGAGGTGTATGTTGCTTCGCAAAATCTGAAATTGCCCTGGAGGAGGTTACTAGTTTCAATTGTCCCTATTTTGATTATTCTATATACAATTTAATTTCTGCTGGTAAATTTAAATACATATGTTGCATCTACCGTTCCCCAAATACTCCTCCAGAGCAAAGTCTTTTTGATTCTCTGTCCTCACAACTCAGTGTCCTCAACTTAAATGCTTCTTCTGAAATCACTGTGTTGGGTGATTTTAATGTCCATAATGTTGAATGGCTCACTCATTCAGCCAGGACTGATGATGCTGGTCTTGAATGTGAGCTATTTGCAGACTCATTTAATCTCACTCAACTAGTCAACCAACCCACCCGTGTACCAGATAATCCTAATCATAATTCCCACCTACTGGACTTATTTTTAACAACCAATTCAGAAAATTATGATGTTACAGTGAGGTCCCCGCTTGGATCTTCTGATCACTGTCTGATACAGGCCACCTGTCTATCACCTACCACACCTTCCCACTCTGAACCTGTTTTGGTGACTAAATGGCATTACGATAGGGCAGACTGGGAGGGTCTTCAAGGTTTCTTTATTGATATTCCCTGGACCTCTTTCTTTTCTAATGATGCACACTCCACCTTGAGCCACATACAAGATTTTGTAAAAATTGGAATGGAAACTTTTATTCCTCATCAAAAGTACAGTAAAATATCTAATTCACCTAAATGGTTTGACCATAATTGTGCTAGAGTAACTGAACAAAAAGCAATAGCCTACAATGCATACACAAGATAAAAAACTCATGAAGCCTTTAATTACTTTAGAAACATCAGAAATCATGCCAAAACTGTATTAAACTTAACTAAATCAAACTTTCTCCACAAGCAGGCAAATAAACTTCTAAATAATCCAAATGATAACAAAATATTTTGGTCTACTCTTAACTCATTTAAATCCAACTTCACTACTGCTTCATCCATTCCACCATTAAAATCTCCGACTGGCAATCTTGTAAGTGACCCACGAGGTAAAGCTAACCTTCTTGCGGATATTTTCTCCACCAACTCAACCTTAGATGAAATAAATCAAGATGTCCCTGTACTTAATTTTAATTCGCCTGAAATTCCCTCACTTAAGATCCACACCAGACATGTCAAAACTATTTTGCAGAATCTCTCGGTAGATAAGGCTCCTGGTCCAGATGAAATTCCTCCAATAGTACTTAAGAATTGCTCCTTGGTGCTCGCTCCTGTATTGGCAAATTTGTTCCGTCTGTGTACTCATACCTCATGCTTCCCAGTACCCTGGAAAGAAGCAAACATCCATCCAGTTCCTAAAAAAGGTGCCTCTTCAGATCCATCAAACTACAGACCAATAGCTATAACTTCCACTCTTGGTAAAGTCTTTGAAATTATATTAAATAATCACATAATTAAGCATCTTGAGAATAATAAATTAATCAGTGATAGGCAATATGGTTTTAGACGATGTCGATCAACTGCAGACATGCTTTGTCTTCTTACGCATCAAATCAACCAAGCTACAGACCAACATGGTGAAACACATACAATAGCACTGGATATATCAAAGGCATTTGATAGAGTCTGGCATCAATCCTTATTGTCGAAGATGTCACACTACGGCCTTGCATAATTAGTTCCACTAATTTCTTCTTATCTTCATAACAGAAAAATACGTGTAATGGTAGATGGCCTTTATTCTCAATTTCACTCAATAAATGCTGGTGTCCCCAGGGATCAGTTTTGGCCCCAATTCTGTTCCTCATTCATATCAATGATCTCATATCTACCACTCATAATCCAATACATTCCTACGCAGATGACTCAACACTCCACAGTTCCTTCACATTTACCAATTCTTTCACCCAACCCGATCTTATAAATTCAAAAATAAACACTGCAATTTCTCTGAACCAGGACCTTTCTAGAATTAATGGATGGGGACAAAAGAATCTAGGTTCCTTTAATGCACAGAAAACCAAATACATTCAATTTTGTAACCGACAGAATCTCACTGACTCCCATATATTTTTTAGTGATGTAAATATTCCCAATTCCCCTAGTATTGACATTCTCGGTGTAACATTAACTACTAACTTGAGCTGGACACATGTTAGAAGCATTGCTAAGAATGCCTCTAAAAAACTGGGACTCAGAGCTACTACTCTTTGGAATTCACTTCCCTCGAATTGCTTTCCACAAACTTACAATCTACAAATGTTTAAATCCAGTTGTTACAAACATTTTATGAATGGAGGATGCCTTTAGGCACATGGACCTTTTTGTTTTATCTGTGTTTTTCCTTCCTCCGTTCATTGTCTCTTTAAAAAAAAAAAAAAAAAAAAATGTACCTGCAAACCTACATATTTAGTCAATTGTGTACATTTAAGCACACCACCGCTTGTCCGCCCACACACACACACACACACACACACACACACACACACACACACACACATATCTTGAGCTGCCTTCACAGAACATCACAGCTTACTGAGGATGATCCATGCATAATAAAAAAAATATAAATTTATAAAAATCCCGACCCGCAAAAAATGTATTCTGATAAAAAGTTTGCATGAAGCGGCAACACTCTATTAACACTATCTGGTTTGACGTCTCGTGGGTTATGATATTTTGTTTAATTAATATTGAGGATTTTGCTTTCCTTTGTCATTTTCGACCAATATATTTTAAGTTTGTCCTCTGGGTTAACAATAATGACTTCCCAGACTTCCTTCAAACTAAATCAAATACTCACCCAGCTCCCTTTCAAGTTAAATTTGTACGTTATGTTCTGGCCGAGGGCAGCTTTCTTTAAAGTTGCAGGCTTGCTATCGCTTGCCCATATCAAAATCAACTCCTAAATGGGGTGAAGCGTCCTATTATCGCTAAACTAATGGGCTGAACATTCTTAAAATCTCTAAACGAATGGAGCGAGCCAAAGGGTCCAAAAAGACCCTTTTTATTTATATTATAGTAACCTCGCTAGACCTCCATCAAGTTTAATAAACCCCCCTTCAAGATCATTTGTACATTGTTTGGTAGAAAATGTACCGGCCAAAATACAGGGTCGTTATCGCTCGCCAAGAAAAATTCGACACCTAAATGGCACGAAACGTCTTTATATTGACAAAAAAATGGGGCAAAAGGTCTTTTAATCGCCAAACTAATGGAACGAACGTCTTCAAATTTCTTAGCTAATGGGACTAAACATGAGGGAGAAAAAACAACTACCTCCCCCTTAAGACACGCCTTGAACAGCCCAAGTTTAATAACAAATATAATAGATAAATACGGTTCTAAAATGGACATCCTTCAAAAATGGATATCTATTATAAGGTGATGGAAATTGCATGGCTGAAAATGGATTTGCTTAAAAGGGTGGTTTACATTGTATGATGTCAAAATAGAAATCTTTGAACGAGTATGGCTGTTATAATCTGTTGCCAGCTGATTATTAGTGTTAAATAACGGAGATTTATGGAACTACTATGTTTTAGCATATTATTAAGGGCAATGTTTCATAATTTACGATATATTTCGTTCAAAATCTTCGTAATAGCGGAGTAATCAAAAGGAACACATGGCAATTTACCGTCAGCTGGAAAGATGCCATTGGCTTTCTGAATAAAGGAACACATCTCTTTTTGACAAAATATATAATTGCAAAAACACAAGACGAGCGCAAAAGATGAAAACGTAATAATCCTTTATTGATCTATAATTCGGATGATTAACCTTTTCTACCATGGTCTCTTTAACCTCTTCACCACCATGGTCTCTTTAACCTCTTCACTACCATGGTCTCTTTAACCTCTTCACCACCATGGTCTCTTTAACCTCTTCACCACCATGGTCTCTTTAACCTCTTCACTACCATGGTCTCTTTAATCTCTTCACCACCATGGTCTCTTTAACCTCTTCACCACCATGGTCTCTTTAACCTCTTCACCACCATGGTCTCTTTAACCTCTTCACCACCATGGTCTCTTTAACCTCTTCACCACCATGGTCTCTTTAACCTCTTCACTACCATGGTCTCTTTAACCTCTTCACTACCATGGTCTCTTTAACCTCT
>CM064513.1:26048158-26098158 GCA_032716605.1 Paralithodes platypus | reverse complement strand
GTTTACTTGTTTGGCGATTTTTGCATGTATTCATTATTTTTCTAGTTTCCTCCCTAGACCTCCATTAAATTAAAAAAAAAAAACATCCATTAGATCCCCCTTCTAGATTAATTTGTGCATTTTTCGATAGAAAAATTTCCCGGCCGAAGGCCGGTTCTTCCAACATTACAGGCTCACTATCGTTCGCCAGGGAAGCAATCGACACCTTGGAGGAAAGGTCTAAACATTGACAACAAAATGGGGCGAGAGGTGTTAAAATCGCCAAACTAATGGGCCGAACGTTTTATAACCTCAAAACTAGTGGGGCTAAACATTAGGGAGAAGGGGGTCTAAATAGGCGGCCCATGTCCCCTTAATCCGTAGTCTCGGAAATTTTAGTTATGCAGTTATATTTGTTCAGATTGCTGTAGGAAATTGTATTGGTTATACATTTCTTAATTCATCGCTTTTCCATTTTATACATTGCACATATATTTTAGACATTGACTTTTAAGCTTGATTTTCTGAAACTCTGCGGATTATACGAACTGACTGTACCATTTATATATTCCAATGATGTTTTCCAATGTTTACAACGTACACGATTAAAATAACAACAACACAAAAAGTAAATACAAGTATAACTTGTCATAAGCACAACAAATAAAATATATAAATATATACACAAACTAAAATACAAAAAATAAAATTAAAATAAAAATTGTTATTATCACCAAAATGGCGTCCAGAGGAAACACTGTCCCCTCTCTCTTACTTGAGGATCTCTGGTGTAGCCTGGCCCTAATGAACAGACTATAGGATCCCTCACTCGGGGGGTGTACTGAAAGGGGCCTCTGTCTGCGCCCGGAGGAGGAGAGCAAAAGATCAGGAGAAGGACGAATACTGAGAATATATAATTACCTCTAAGGGGAGATGGGTCGTTTTTCTGGTCCCCTTTCTCCCTCGTGTTAAGCCCCATTTGTTTTGAGATTATAAGACGTTGGGCCCATTAGTTTGTCGATTTTAACACCTTTCGTCCCATTTCGTTGTCAATTTTAGGACTTTTCGTGCCATTTAGGTGTCAATTTTTTCCTGGCGAGTGATAGTGATCCAGAAATTTTAAGAGAAATCGGCCTTCGGCCCGGGGCATTTTTCTACCGAAAAATTTACAAATTTATCTTGAAGGGGGGTCTAGGGGGTGTTTTGCTAAGCTTAATGGAGGTCTAGCGAGGAAACTAAGAAATCAAGGCATACATTAATTAATAGACAAACAAAAATATATATATATACCGTATATAAATATATATATATACCGTATATAAATATATATATATACCGTATATAAATATATATATATATATATATATATATATATATATATATATATATACCGTATATAAATATATATATATACCGTATATAAATATATATATATATATATATACCGTATATAAATATATATATATATACTGTATATAAATAGCTTGACCCTTTGCACATTATGACGCATTTTGACATATTATTTTGGTTATCCTTAGGCGATTTCATCCATTTTAGGAAGGATCTGTGGGAATTATAACGGTGAAGACTATTTCAGTTAATCCTCTGACCTTCATATACCCTTCCTAATATGAATAAAATACTCTAGTGTCAAGTAAGAGCCAGAAAACAGAAAAGAAATGCGTCATGGCATCTTTTATGGGATAATTCGGGAACATTGTACCGCTTTGATTGCTAGAGCTCCTTCCTATGTTGTATACATTCGCTTAGTCTTAGTAAGAATGAAATAAAAAACGAACGCCATGTTAATGAATAAGTTTTTTAAGGGGGGTGACATGCTTTTTTTTTTCCTTTTCTCTCTTTCTCTGGCTTGTATCCATTCGGCCTCATTCAGCCTACTGTTTTAAAACGTCTATCCCTATCCAGGTGTCTATTTCGTCCTGGTGAGCGATAGTGAGCCAGCATTGTATGAAGAAATCCGACTTCGCCGGAGACAAATTTACCCTGCTGTCAAAAATGTTTTTAAAAATATGCTGGCTCGCTACCGCTCACCATGAAAAAATCGACACCTGAATGGGGATAAACGTCTTAAACCATGTAGGCTGAATGGATAGAACCCAGAGAGAAAAAACACGACTCGTTGGCCCCCTAAAACCGATACATGCATCTCTCTCGCTATTCTATCTCTACTATAATAATCAGTGTTCCTCAGAGCTATCCCAGTGCATACCACCTCCTTTACGTAGGGCACGTGGTACCCGTCTTGCAACTCAATCCCACCCCTACTCTGTGCAACTCTCCAACCCAAGAGTGAAACGTTACTCTCAAACTTTCTTCTACTCAACATCTGAGCTCTGGAACTCTCTCCCAGAATCGGTCTTTCCCTCTTCCTATGACTTAAATTGCTTCAAACTCCGTGTGTCCATTTTGGCTCGAACGTCCCTTGATTTTGGCCCTGTCACTCTTTCAACTATGGGGGAGGCACTCGCTATAGGCAGTTATGCCTTTTGCCTCCCTCAATCACATAGAAAAAATAAAAATAAAAATCCAATTTTCATTCTAAATAAATGCATTGACAAATGGCTTATAATCTTATGTAAACAGAACTGCACCATCATAATGGAACAATTGAACAAACAGGAACATTGTTTGATAAAAAAACAATAATAATAATACAAAAATACATAATAAATAAAACCTAATTTATCTTAAGTAAAGGACAATAGTTTTCATAATTCTTACCTGTTCTTTGGCCGAAAATTGAAACTTCATTCCTATTAAAGCTGAATATGATTTTCTGAAAGTAACCACAACATGATTATAGAAAGCCGGTGTGGGTCAAAATGTTTATATGAAGTATTTACTGTAATTAGCTCTGACTTGGAAAACAGATGTTCATAGGGATAAATTACCTTGATAGTGTAAATATTTAAAGATAATTTCAATACATCTGTCGTATATATACTGTGTGTATATAATATATATATATATATATATATATATATATATATATACTGATAATCCGTGTATATATTAAGAATTGCAACATATACTAGCTTGAACAAGAAACTAAATTCCATATATATAATGTATTTATCCTTGTAATAGTCTCTGATACGCCTGAATAACACATAATGTAGTATTTTAAAGCATAATTGCGGTAATGGTATACATTACTAGCGAGTTCAAACGATTCGCAAGTTTCATATATTTTTCATACGGATAACAACATTTATCTTGTGATATGCATATATCAGGCAGTGTAATTATCTCCTAAGTCATTTTATATTACATAACAGAATGAAGGAAGCAGAGAGATAATCCATGATAACATTATATACAGTATATATATATATATATATATATATATATACATATATATATACCGTTATATATATATATATATATATATATATATATATATATATATATATATACTGTATATACTGTATATATCAATGCCTTTATGGTGATTGTTGGTATTCACTCTGTTTTATCTTTATTGAATCCGTCAGTCTTATTTTTACTTGCCTCACTCTTCCCTATCTCTCGCTCTCCTTGATTGCATTCAAAAACGATATATTCTAATTCCATCTCTCTCTCTCTCTCTCTCTCTCTCTATATATATATATATATATATATATATATATATATATATATATATATATATATTCAACAAAACAAAGCTACACGAATACAAAATTGGATGGTATTAACCTTTAGATAATCCTCGGTAAAATATGTTTCATGAAAAATCACAGCAATACAGTATTTCGTATAAATATTAATACTACAAAATATATATAATAATAATAAAAATAATAATTATATATAATAATAATAATACAAATAATGATAATAATTCATGTAGAACTTACAGTGAAGAAATGTATTCATCGTAAATGGTCTCATAAGTCACGAGCTTCAGACAGTAAACAAAAACAAAATAATAATGTAATTGAGTGTTTTTTCCTGTACCCCTTCTCCTTCATGCATAGTTCCATTAGTTTTGACTGTTTTTTATGACGTTCAACCCATTAGTTTGGTTATTTTAAGACTTATCGCCCCATTTTTATGTTAAATTTAAGACCTTTCGTGTCATTTAGATGTTCATTATTTCCTGGCGAGTGACAGCAAGCCTGCAATATAGGAGGACCCGGCCTTAAACCGGGTCATTATTCTACCGAAAAATGCGCAAATTTATCTTAGGGGGAGGGGGGGGGGAGTCTTTGGGGTATTTCTTTAAGCTTGATGGAGATCTTGGGATTAAATACAAAGAAAAAATAATAATAATAATAATAATAATAATAATCATAATCATACAAAAAATTCCCCCTTAGCAAATAAATAGCCACACGAATAACAGAATAAAAAGAATACAATTGCACAGGGTAAAAGATACCCCAAAGTAGCAAAAAAAAAAAAAAAAAAAAAAAAAACAGGTAATATCCCCAAAGTAGCCTCTCCCCCCCCCCCCTCCCTCTCTCTTGCTAATCAGTTTCCGCCTGCGAGCGTAAAATGAGTCGCCAATTAACTCTCTAAAAGGTCATCCAGGCATAAACACATTGACGGTGGTGGACAAGCAAGGAGAGAGAGAGAGACAGACAGACAGACAGACAGACAGACAGACAGACAGTAAGAAAGAGAGAGAGCAACAATAATCCCGAGGGAACATAGAGGATTTGAATGACAAAGGAGTAGGCAGGGAAAGATGGAGAGGGGGAGGAGGAAATATGAACAAGAATAGCGATAAAATAATAGGGACAAGAATGACATAACTATCGTCTTTTAAGGGGAGAGTGGTTACTTTCTGGTATATTAATTGATGAATTTGTATATTTTATAGTAACCTCGTTAGACCTCCATCAAGCTAACAAAAACAAAATAAACATAGACCCCTCTTCAAGATAAATTTGTACATTTATGGGTAAAAAAAATTATATATATATATATATATAGAGAGAGAGAGAGAGAGAGAGATGTGTAATCAAGAAAACAATGAAAATTAAAGAAAAGAAGCTGAAAATAATATGAAATCGAGATAAGACAGAAAACCTTGTGAGTTGATTGAAGGATAACACAGATTGGACAGACCAAAGGAGAGGACAGATATGTGTGGGTGTGGGTGGGCGAGTGTGCTGGTGGAGATGATCATTAAGAGAGATAGAGAGAGAGAGAGAGAGAGAGAGAGAGAGAGATGAATGAGGAAATTAAACAAATAATTCAGAACTCACAGTAACAATTTGAATGATAAAAAGGGGGAGAACGATTGTATTCAGATTAAGATGGGTATATGGAAGTCAAAGGATTAAATGAGATAGTCTTTACCCATATATTTCCCATAGATCCGCCTTAAACTGTCTAAAATCGTCTAATGATAGCCAGAATAAACTGTCAAAATGCGTCATAATCTTCAAAGGGTTATGAGACCTAAATATCCTCAAGCTTTAATTCAGAAGCTACCAGACTGCAATTGCCCGAAAATATTGCCGTGAAAATCGCTCGTGTGACACCGCCTTGAAACCATTAGGGAAAAACAAGCTGGTAAATTTGTCTATAACCTAGTAGCCTCGAAAAAAATAAAAATAATATAGAGCTGCTAGAAAATAACGAGAAAATAACACGGTATATCATAATATGGAAAATGGTGTGAGAAATGGGGAAGCCTAAGGTGTCCCAGGAGGAAAGGGCATAACTTTGGGAAATTATATTACAAGGTATTCTAAGACTAAAATATTCTATACAAAATATTCCAAATCTCAACCGGTATAGAGATATTACATGTTGAAAATTGTATTTTCTTATGCATTTCCCCATATGGCTGGCTTGTCCTAGTGCCTACCACACCTCCATCTAACTGCAATTATTTTACCATGTTATTATAAAGATATTATATTTCTGCAAGTTACAAAATTATTTATCCAGGAAAGGCGAAGCCTATGTTTTTTAAGGTGCCTGCCATGCGAAGGTATTTGGTTCAATTCTGATGAAAATCGTCATATTTACCATATACAGTATATATCATTATTACTTATCCATATGTGCCTATTTTACTTTTAATATGAACATATGAACATTTAAGAGCATTAAAAGAAGTGGGAATAGCATTTGGGTTTTGAAAAAGACGTATTATTGCTGCCCGGTCGTAATATGAGGCGAGAGCCCTGGCGGCGAATAACCTCAGTCTCCGAACTCCAGAGCAACACAGGCCTTGCAATAGAAGTATCTGTGTTGCAAGGATCTCTAGTTGACTCGCCCGTGTTAAAGAGACCGCATGAGGGAAATTCGCGCAGAAAATTACCCGATAAAAGGGGGAATAAGAAGAAAAACAGATGATAATTGAGAAAGGGGATGAAGGAAGGGAAGGGGTGGATGGGGACACATACAGTATGTAGGAATGGTAGCAAGTAATGGAGGGGAATTATATCACCTAATCACATATTGCTTTGTTTTGAGTACCAGTGGGGTGTTTTGAAAGTTTTTTTTATGCCTTGGCTCGTAAGAGGACCCTAGCCTTCGCTCACCAAACCTCTAATGAAGCCTCTCGTCTTTCCCGTGTTAAAGACATAATAGCTCACTTTGGACCACTTGGAAACTATTTGACATGGAAGAGTCCATTATAGTGAGGGGAAGACACTAGGCTATATAAAACCTTCAATATCTTTTTAACGGTTGAGATTTGGACTTTTTGTTATTGAACATTTTATGATTAAAATACCTTGTTTTATCATTTCCCAAAGTTATGCCCTTTCCTCGTGAGACACCCTGTATATAAATGGTGTGAGAAATGGGGAACCTTCATTTATTTATATATTTTTTCTATGTGAGTGAGGGAGACAAAAGGCAGAACTGCCTGTAGCGAGTGCCTCCCCCAGAGTTGAAAGAGTGACAGGGCCAAAATCAAGGGACTTTCGAGCCGAACTGCCTGGATACACGGAGTTTGAAGCAATTTAAGTCATAGGAAGAGGGAAAGACTGATTCTGGGAGAGGGTTCCAGAGCTCAGCTGTTGAATAGAAGAAAGACTGAGAATAACATTTAACTCTTGCAGTGGAGAGTTGTACAGAGTAGTGGTGGGATTGTGTTGCAAGACCGGTGCTATGTGCTCTACGAACAGGGGGTGGTATACACTGAGAGAGCTCTGAGGAACACTGATTATTGTAATAGCGGTAGAATAGTGAGAGAGATGCAACATTGCGGTGAAGAGAGAGAGACTGCAGAGAATTGGTGAGTGGGCGTGAGTTAATGAGACGGAAGGCTTTCTTTTCTACTTTGTCTAGAAGTGCTATGTGAGAGAATCCTCTCTACACGTGTGAACAATACTCAATAAATTTTTGTTTTTTTAAAGACCTCCGTCTACGTATTGTGAAAAACTTGTTATCCTCCGGCAAATTGTGGGGTTGAGTGAGTGAAGGGGGGGGACAGTGAATGAAGGAGGATACATGTTTTTCATAATACGTGTTGCCAGCCCCAAACGCGCGAGCAACTGTGGCTTTCAACCATCCGACACATCCCCTTTTATTTATGTGCATCAATACATGGATACACTGTGCCCCTGTACAGAGCAAGAAGCTGTGCAGGGGTAAAGAACCCCTGGAAGCTGTTTTAGCTAGAGTGGTAATATGATTTTTTCCAAGAGAGATCAGAAGAAAAAGTGACACTAAGAATATTTCAGCAAGAAGGAAATACGTTAGAGGAGAGACAGAGATGGAAGAGTTTGCCTAGGCAGGGAGTCAGCACGGAAGCATAGTTTTTTAGTACAACAGGAGGAACACTGTCCGGTTCGCTCGCCTTCTTAGTATTAAGCCCAGAGAGGGTGGATATTACATCCTTGGAAGAGATTATATGATGTCAGGCATAAGTAGGAGTACAAAGGACTACAAAGGAAATCAAGCAACAACAGTTCTAGTGACCCTTCTAGGCTGCTTGTCCTCCAAAACACTAAGGATTAAGTGTCCAAACAGCGGTTTAGAGTGGGTAAGGGAACATTGGAAAGGGAACTACTGCCCTGGAACTAATGTCCGTGGCAGGATTAGGAAGTTAGTAGGGGACAGATGGGTCAGTAACTGAGGGGAGGATAAAATAAAGTTATTCATTTTACAAACGCAGTCAGTCGCGGGTTTGATGCGAGATATTTGTCTAGGCGAAATTTAAATGAATCAACGGTGCTGCAGTCTATAACATCTCGGGGAAGCCCATTCCATTGAATTGAATTGAATTTTTTGAATTGAAACTTTTTTATTTAGCCAGTAGAACATACACATGATAATCATAATACAAAATTAACATTACATTGGCTGAGCCTTGTGAGAGGTATCTCTCTTAAAGGCACATCAAGCTTAAACTCGAAAGCTGTTACAGTAATAATATGAAAACAAAGTAAATAATTTCAAAATTCTACACACTACAAGACAAATACCCGGGTCAAAATTAGATTTACTAATCAAATAGATAGAGCAAAGTTTTTGTTTCTTCATAATTTTGTATGTCGTTATAGTTCTTTTAGATACTCTACAGTTAAGGTTAATAAACAACTTGTGCAATTTAGTATCTGTATACTAGCGAAAAAATGAAAATATTTCCGTAGAGAAAATATATAATCCAAGCGACCCCGAGATATTAGTCCAGACCACATGCGTATGTTAATACATGGACCCATGTAATTATTCCGTCTCTATTAGAAATTTAAAATATGGAAAACGATAGTTATTATATACACGCATTTACACTTACACCAAGATATCAACCTATACTCACTCATATACACACATATACTGGACGTACGTCCACACGCTGTACGTAAATACGCACTTACACATACGAATACATAATACCAACTTGTACACCCACATGAACTTACATATACGCATGCACCCAGAAGTACATACGTATTTATCCACACAAATATATACCCAAGGACTGCACACATACAAATACATATATAAAAATGAAATGTTAATATTTGGACAGTAGATGTCTTTTTAGTGCAACTTTGAAGCCAGACACTGTGTTTATATTTTGCAATGCTTGTGGTAACTGATTCCAAATCTTAACGCCATGGTAATTGATAGATGTTTGGGATTGGCTAGTCGTTCTTAATGGAATTTCAAGTTGGTTGACATTTCTTAACTCGTATCTTTGATTAATTCGATATCGAAATAATCCTTCATTACTAATATGGTTTAATGATTTAAATACAAATAAAGCACTGCAATATATATTTATGTCCTGGAACTTCAAGAATTCTAGCTTTTTGAAGAGTTCATTGGTATGGGCGTATTTTGACTGGTATGTAATTGTTCTAATAACTCTTTTGTGAGCTACATCTAATGATTTTAGTTTAGTTTTCCCAGACTGCCCCCAAACAGTGTGGCAATATGAGAAGAATGGATACATCAGTGAATAATATAACTGTTTCATTGTGTCATTATTAAAACAATGTCGTGTTAAGTAGAGTGTGCCACACTGTTTGTTGATCTTATCCCTCACATTTCGAACATGGAAGCTCCATGACAACCGTTCATCCACCTCTACCCCAAGAAACTTCAAGCTCTCCTTTTTTTCCAGGATTATGTTCCCTAGTTTGATTGGTTCAAGGTTTTGCATGATGGACTTATTTCTTTGGAAAATTATGTATTTGGTTTTATCAATATTGAGTGTTAGCTTATTTGCAGTTATCCAATCGCGAACATTTTGTAAATTAGTATTGACTATATCAATTAATGAACGTAGATCCCTGTTACTAACATAAAGAGTGCTGTCATCTGCAAACAGTAAAAACTTGAACAAGCTACTTGAATTTATAAAATCATTTATATATAAAATAAACAGTAATGGGCCTAATATGGATCCTTGCGGAACACCAACAGAAATAAGTTGTGATGATTTACTTTCTTTGTATTCCACAAATTGTTTGCGATTTTCCAGATATGATTTAAACCAATCGTTTGTGATACCACGAATACTATAGTATTTGAGCTTTTCCAATAGGATACGATGATCAATAGTATCAAAAGCTTTGGAAAGATCCAGAAATAAGCCAACTGTAAATTCTCGTTTGTCAAATGATGCAAGGTTATCGTTTTTAAATTTAGTCAGGGCTGATTCTGTCGATCGTCCCCTTCTAAAGCCATACTGACTATCAGAAATTATCTGGTTTGATTCACAATAATCTAATATTCGGTTATACATTATTGTTTCTAACATTTTACTCATAACCGGTAAAATAGAAATTGGACGATGGTTTTTAAGCAGAGTTTTGTCTCCAGATTTAAAAATAGGCATTATTTTAGCTATTTTGAGTTCGTCAGGGAAAATTCCCGAGTGAAATGATTTGTTGCAAAGATGCAAAATGACTGGGGACAAAACTGGGACCACCGCTCTCAATATTTTCATGGGAATACCATCACAGCCCGGAGAAGAGTCCCACAATTGTTGGATAGCATTTATCAATTCGTTGTTTGTAACAGGTGATGTTGTAAATACTGTTTGTTGTGTATTTGGCAAGTATGTGGTGAAGTTAATATTGGAATTTGGTATATTTTCTGCTAGATTTTTCCCAACATTAATAAAAGCTGAATTGAAACGATTCGCAATTTGTTCTGGATTGTTCAATTTCATGTTGTTTTCTACAAAATGTTCACTTATTTTGTTTTGCTTTTGCCTGTTAAGAACCGAGTTAATAACACCCCATACATTTTTACTGTTACCAGCACTTTCTTGGAGTTTAGATTTATAATAATTTGCTCGCGCTGTTCTTATTACTTGTGTTACATGATTACGTAGTCTGCGGAACTCCTCTCCAAATGTGACGGGTTTAATCGCATATTTCCTGGCCAGCCTATTCTTCTCTTTGATTATGATTTTCATTTCTGGTGTAATGTAAGGTTTATTAAGGTGTTTAATATCTTTATTTTTCGTTATTAGAGGAAAGTGTTTATTAAAGCAAGGGATAAATATACACATGAAATTACTGTAGATTACATTTGGGTTATTAGAAGAATAGACTAGTTCCCAAATTACATTCTCCAATGCTATTCTGAAATTATTTATATTATCGATACTATTAGTCTCTATAAGTTAAAGTTACTGTTCTCTTCTCATTGACAAGGGGTGTGTGGATATCAGATTTGAAAACAGAAATAATAGGAAAGTGGTCAGTAATCATATTATAAATAATTTCGCTGAAGACATTTTTGGTATATTGGTTAGACCAAAATAATGTGGTCGATAACAGTTGCCGATGAATCGGGTAGGCTTATTAATGGTGTTGAAAAACATGTGTGAGTGAAATGAAGATACAAGATCAGCAACAGCATTGTCGTCTTTGTGTCTTAATAAATTAAGATTAAAATCCCCGGTGATGTAACACGTCTTTCCTTCATCGCTGACAATCGAAATAATATGATTTAATTTATCTAGAAAATTATTGAAATCGGTGTGAGATCTCCTGTATATTACTACCACTACAACCTTTCCACATATTTCAACTCCCAAAGATTCCAAACTATTATGCTGCATAGTTAAGTCGTATCTTATTTTATAATCGTATTGGCGATTAAGAAAAAGTGACACTCCACCACTGTTTCTTGTAAAGCTGTTATTAAGCATAACATAGTTTGGAAGATTATACAAATGTTCAATTTCTTTGATCAGTTTGGTTTCACAAAGTCCAATAACATCAAAATCATGTTGGAGTGGGTTCAAACAGAGTTCCCTAAATTCTTCAAAATGTTGAGGAACACTATTAATATTATAACAAAGAAATGAAAAGGTTTTATCCGGGATATCGTTAAAAATGTCTTGTTGCCCAGGAAAAATTTAGTTACAAGATGGATTTTTATAGTCGAGGGAATTTAAAAGAAAATTATCAGGATCAACATCATTACTAAAAACATTTACGTCAAGAGGGAAGGGGTTGAAGTTCAAGGTATCTAATACATTTAAAGGAATGTCATGTGAGTTAAGTGAAGAGTTGTCATTTATAAGCAACAAAAGTTCATAATGATTAAGTCCTACGAAAGGAAGTGCACAACAAAAATCCATCCTGCAATCACAATTGAGTAAGTTAAATTAGTAAGGATAATATTGTTTATTGATAAGTATATCTATCAGGTTGTTTTCTTGTGCGTTGGTATTTGTCGGGATGAGGTACGGTGTTGGCCTCCACTCGCCCCGGACTCAGTATCCACGGGTAAACGCTGAGGTTGAGTCCAGGATCCCGTGTCACTCTGGGAAGAGGCACCTGCTACCACTTGTTGACGAGATGGTGTGGAGGTGGGAGAGCCACGGCGGGGCGGCAGTGGTGGTGTGGAGGTAGGGGTGTGATGAGTGAGTAGAGAAGAAATGGTACGGATCCTGGGGGTGGGTAGGAGGGTGTTGGTCACATGGAAGGGTTGAGGGGTGTTGGAGCTGGTGGGTCGACGGTTTTGAGGTGATGGGGTGGTGGAAGTCCTAAGATGAGTAGGGGAAGCTGTGGTTGTCTGGTGGGGTGATGTGGGTTGACGGTATCTGGTCCCAGGGCCACCCCTCCGCTGCTCCCTCACGACCAGTGTTCTATAGTTGAAATAGGCAATGTTTCCACTGTGTCTTGCCTCCCTGAGAGCACCAAGCTGCCTGCGTTGAACCTCCAGCGTTGATGGGCACAGGTCCTCGTTAACGAAAACATTTGTCCCCTTCAGCATCCTTCGGCCACGGTACACAGCCTCGCGGTCAGGGAAGCATTTGAACTTGGCCACAATATCTCTGGGTCTATCCTCTGCACTTCTTCCAACTCGATGAACTCGCTCAAATGAGACCGCAAGTTTTCTCCGGTACTTTCTGGTATACCGGAGAATTTCAAATTATTTCGTCTGCTTTGGTCATCTAGGTAGTCAAGGCGGGTTTTATTCTCCTGCAATTGGGTCTTGAGGTGGTCGTTTTCTTCTTTAAGCTGTTGAATCGTGTTGAAGCCAGATAAAGAATCATCCAATCTAGACTGGGTAAATTCCAGGCTGGTAATTACATAATTAATTTTCCTGTCTACATCTTTTACTGCATCAGAAAATTGACGTTGAAACCGATCAAAGGAGTCGTTGAAATGTTTTCTCTGCTCATCAAGCAGAGTCAAAATTTCTTCACGTTCCATCCTCGAAGTTGTGAGTAATAATTTGTGGGACTGGATACCTGACGTCGTACACCTACTGCGCATGCGCAGATCTTGGAAATTTTCGGCGTAGGGGGTTGACGATTTCTTGCCACTTTATAACCTCAAATAATAACAAAGTCCATGTGCACAAAGTTTAGTTCATCTCAATAAACGATTCAGAGTACCTTGTTATATCTGCAGGTAATGTTCGAGGGTGACGAAGCACTTATTTCACTCTAAAAATAGGGAATATTATCCATAAATTGACAACTCTATTGAAGAAGAAATGTTTAGCTTCGTGTGAGTTAAAAGATTTACCAATAATTTTGCACCCGTTTCCCCACGTGTAATTAGATTGGTCGATAGTGAAGTACTTACTACAGTTCATATTGTCGATGCCTTTGATGATTTTGAACACTTGAATTAAGTCGCCTCTTAATCTGCGCTGGGTTAAAGGAAATAGATTTAATTCTCTAAGACGCTCCTCGTATGGTTTGTTCTTTAGGCTAGGTATCATTTTGGTAACTCTATGTTGAACTCGTTCTAGCTTGTCTATATCTTTTTGGTAATAAGGGCACCAGGATTGAACGCAGTATTCCAGAAGATGGCGGACTAAGGAATTGTAAAGGGTTAGGATAACTTCTTTGGATTTATGCTCAAAAGACCTGCCTATAAAGCCAATTATTTTGTTTGCCTTCTTAACAACTTCTGAACATTGTTGACTCGGTTTTAGGTTACTCGATATTGTTACTCCCAGATCGGTTTCTCTGTTTACATTCTTAAGCTGAGTGCCATTCATCAAATAGTTTGGTTTCTCATTTTTGGTATCCGATATGTAGTACTTTACATTTATCCGCATTGAAACTCATTTGCCAAATTTGGGCCCAACATGACAACTTATCTAGCTTGTGTTGCATATCATCAACTTGTTCTTTTGAGAGTACGCTATTTGCAATTTTTGTATCGTCAGCAAATTTTGAGATTGTACAGATGAGACCCTCATCTATGTTATTGATGTAAATTAGAAAGAGAATTGGCCCTAGTACCGATCCCTGGGGTACCCCGCTACTTACATTGGTCCATTTAGATGCCTTACCGTTTATGACTACTCTTTGCTTTCTGTCGCTGAGCCAATTTTCTATCCATTTCAACACCCCGTCTTGTATTCCATTCGCTTTTAGTTTTAGCAGTTAACGTTTGTGGGGAACTTTGTCAAAGGCCTTTTGAAAATCAAGGTATATAATATCTACAGATCTACTCTCATCGTAGAGGTTGAGGATATCGTGGAGGAAGTCTAAGAGGTATGTTAAACAGGAACGTTTTTTACGAAAGCCGTGTTTAGTATCTAAGTATGTTATTTTCCTCTAAGTGATTTACGAGTCTGTCTCTTATGAGTGTTTCTAGCATTTTACATTCAACTGAGGTTAAGCTAATTGGACGATTGTTACTGGGTAGGGATTTGCTTCCTTGTTTGAATATCGGTGTTACGTTGGCTAGCTTCCACTGATCAGGCATAGTTCCAGACTGCAAGGATTTATTGAATAGCAATGTCAGTGGTTTAGAGAGCTCATCCTTAGCTTCCTTTAGGACTCTAGGTGAGATTGTATCAGGTCCAGGCGTTTTATTTACCTTGAGTTTATCTAAACAATTCAATACTTCTCTCTCTGTAACGGTGATATTGCTTAGAACATCTGAATTATAAATCTGAATCGGCGATGGTGTAGGGATATCACTGAGGTCTTCCGTTGTAAAAACTGATGCAAAGAAGGTATTGAGGGCATTACTCATTTGTACTTCGTCTTTGGTGTATTCTCCAACTACTGTTTTTCTTTCTGATATAACTATAGAATTCTTTTGGGTTTGTTTTACTTTGATTCGCAACATGTAACTCCAGGGTATTTTTACTTTGCTTAATTAACTTTTTGGCTTTGCGTCGTAGCTCTACAAATTTCACCCGTTCTTCGTCATTTTGTAAGGATTTTAATCTATCATTAGCAAACTTTTTAGCAAGCAGACAGTTTGAAATATCTTTATTCCACCATTTGGGCTTATTATTATGGCCTGTACGCCGTATTTTCGATGGTATGCAGTCCTGCACTGCTTTTAGGTAAGTGGTTTCGAATAATTCCCAAGATATATTTATGTCGTTATTGTTAATTTAGAAGCTCCAGTCAGTTTCTTTAAACATAGCTCTAAGTTTATGAAAGTTTGCTTTCTTGAAATTAGGGACTTTTTCGATTCTGCTATTTGGTTCGTTACTAGTAAACTTTAAAGTGAAATGGTCGCTGTTACTGAATTCATCACCAACATTCAAATTCTCTATTTCTTCTTCTTTTGTTGCAAGTTGCAAGTTGCAAGTCAAAAACGTTATTACCACGGGTCGGCGATCGAACAAATTGACAGAGTGCTAGATGCTAGAAGGCTTGGGAAGAGCTAAAGTTGGATAGTTCAGTGCATTTATTATTGATGAAAGAATGTTTGGCGAGGCGAACAACAAATTTGGCTTGATTTCGGGCAGAAACATAGAAAGTATGAGATTCTTGATTTTGAAGGCGACAGTAACGTTTGAATGCTTCCTCCTTGTTGTGGACAGCAGTAGAACAAGCGTGAGTAAACCAAGATTTGTTTAGCATTAAACTGAGAGAAAGAAAATGTAATGTATGCTTCTATGCCCGAGAGGATTACCTTGGTAATGCGTTCAGCACTCTCCGAGGGTCCCCAGCCACGGAAGTATTCCATGGAAAATCAAAGAAGTACTGCTGAACAGACTCCCAGTCGGCAGCGCCAAAGTGCTGGGAGGATCGGGTGGCCGTACCGGAGAGATAGGACAGGTGACAGAGATAAGTTTATGGTCGGAGGAGCCCAAAGGAGAGAAAAGACATACAGTATAAGCAGAAGGGTCAGAGGTTAGAAATAAGTCAAGAATGTTGGGCTGATCTCCGAACCGATTCGGGATACGGGTGGGTTGCTGGACTAACTGTTCTAGGTCATTTAGGGTAGAAAAGGCTTGTTCACCAGGTCAGTGTGGAAAGAGAGGAGAGCCATTGGCGGTGGTGAACGTTAAAATCTCCTTGGATGAAGATTTCTGCGAAAGGAGAGATGGATAGAATGTGTTCCACTTTAGAAGTTAGATAGTCAATGAATTTTGGATAGTCAGTAGAATTAGGGTAGAGATAAACAGCGAGAGTTGAGAATTCAGAAGAATAAAAGTTGGGAACACGAGAGAAAGCCAGATTGTTGCGTACATAGACGCAACATCCACCTTTGGTTTTAAACTGAGGATAGAGATAGTAGGAGGATACAGAGAAGGGTTTGCTGTCAGTAGTCCCAGACAACTGTGTTTCAGTGAGAAAGAGAAGATCAGGATTGGCAGAAGAGAGGTGTCTTTTCCACAGAGTGGAAGTTAGAGAAAAGGCCACGAATGTTCCAAAAAATAATATTAAGAGTAGAAGGTACTGGTTCAGAGCATTTTGGCGAGTCGTCTCCAGGGGTCAGGCCAATGGGGGCATTTCTGCCCCCCCCCCCCACCCCCACCCCCCACCCTGGGGACTCTGAGGCGGGTCGTGATTATGAAAAAAGGTAGTGTAGTATGTAAGGTGTTTGTAGTATAATGTATTGATAGGATGAGAAGGTATTTTGGAGGGCAAACTGGAGTTGCCGTCTATATTGATGAGACACAGAAAGGATCAGCTAGGGAGGTCAGGTGGTGAAACAGGAGTTTCAGCTGTCCTTATCAACCACCTAGCACTCCCCGGGAATACCCCCCTGTTCGGCTGGTGCCTGTATACAACCTCCTCCAAATACAGTATAATATATAATAGAACTAGTGTGATAAATGGAGAAGCCATAATATACAGTATGATATATAATAACAATATTGTCAGAACTGAGGAAAGCTTGATATGCAGTATATATGTATGTGTGTGAGGGAAGAAGGGTGAAGCCTAACTGTTATTAAGAGCTTATACCAGGAGGCGGAAAATGGAACCTGGCAATGGAGTGGGGGGGGGGAGGGGGGAAGACGTGTGGACTTAATAATAATCATATTTTTATTAAATAATAATAATAATAATAATACACAACTTTAAATATACACCATACTAGTAATAAACATACTGTATACTAATTTACCTGAAAATAGAGGATAGCACGGTAAATAGAAACTTGAAACAATTCCAATTTTTTCACCAACCAACTTTACTTCTAAATTCAAATTAATGAAATCAAGAAATAAGGACTCGCACCTAAGATACTCACACCGAAATTCCGCGCATTTATCCATCACGCTATCAAGACAGTATTTATGCATTACGCTATCAAGACAGTATTTATCCATCACGCTATCAAGACAGTATTTATGCATTACGCTATCAAGACAGTATTTATCCATCACGCTATCAAGACAGTATTTATGCATTACGCTATCAAGACAGTATTTATCCATCACGCTATCAAGACAGTATTTATGCATTACGCTATCAAGACAGTTTAACAGTAATAAACTTTAGGATTGTATAGATTGCATTAAGGGGAAGGTAGCTGGTTTTTCTCCCTCATGCTTAGTCCCATTAGCTTTCAGATTTTAAGACGTTCGTTCCATTATTTTGCGATTTTAAGACCTTTCGCTCCATTTATTTGTCAATATAAAGACCGTTCGTGCATTTAGGTGTCCATTTTTTCCTGGCGAGCGGTAGCGAGCCCGTATTTCTAGGGAAAAATTTCTACTGAAAAATGTACAAATTTATCTTGAAGGGGGGTCTAGTGGGTGTTTTTTTATGGAGGTTTAGCGATGTTGCTATGAAATAGATAAATAAATGAATAAATAGAAAACAAGAATACCACAACCCCCTTAAAATAAAGCCATTTGTACTGAGGCCAACATGTAAAAGCTAAGACATAAGGGTGATGATGTGGCCTGTTTGGAGAAACACCGTGCAAGCTATAACATGGACATATGCAGCGTTACATAGGACATTAAAAGGGGGGGGATGGGTAGTTTTCTGCCCCCCCCCCCCCCCCCCCCAACCTTTCTCCATCGTGTTTAGCCCCATTACTTATTATGTTCCTTCCAACAACCAACTATACTCCTAAAATCGATTAATGAAATTTACAAACACATGTGGCAGTCCGTGGATTCGAATCCAGGATGCTCACACCGAAAATCAACGCCTTATGCATCGCACCACGAAGACAGTTAAAGAATGGTGGACACTGCCAACGATTTATTATGCAACTTCGAATCCTGCATATCAATCTAAGCATGTACACACATCCCAACTGCAACTCACGTAGGCTATGCAGATTTCAGATTTTAAGACGTTCGGCCCATTAGTTTGGCGATTTTATGACTACGCACCATTTCTTAGTCAATATTAAAGACCTTTCGTACCATTTAGTTGTCGATTTTTTCCTGGCGAGCAAGAGCGAGCCTTTAATTTTAAGAGTAAACGGCCTTCGGCCGGGACATTTTTGTACAAATTGTCTAGGGTTTTTTTTTTACAGGTTGATGGAGGTCTAGGGTGGAAACTAATTTATAATAAAAAGATAAATTAATAAGCAAATAAATACGCCCATCTCCCCTTAAGCCCTTCTGTACCGGTGACGCTTTTTTTTTTTTTTTTTTACATTATTCAGATTATATTTAGACGATTTTTTGCAGCTTAACAAGAATCTGTGGTAGTAAAAAGGGTTAAGCGGGATAGTTTGAAGCCTCTTAATTGCTGGAGGCCCTTTTTATACTGAATACAAGCGTCAAATAGAAGCCAGCATAAAGTTAATTGGACGGCACCGGTACCGGTACTGAAAGGGTTAATAATTCCCTTGCGAGTTTCAGGCTATAAGGACGTTGGAGCCGTATACATTGATATTTGTCTGGCCTCCTTCTCCCTCATGTTTATCCCCACTAGTTATGAGATTTTAAGATGTTTGGCCCATGAGTTTAGCGATTTCAAGACCTTTCGCCCCATTTTGTTTGTCAATATTAAGACCTATGCAATTTAGGTGTTAATTTTGTTCCTGGCGAGCGATAGCGAGCCTGAATTTTGGAAGGAATTGGCCTTCGGCCGGGACAATTTTCTACCGAAATATGTACGGTACAAATTTATCTAGAAGGGGACTGTCAAAAGTTCTCCCTGAACTGAATTAAATCGTCTAATAATAACCAGATTACACACATTTATAATACTTTAATATATTATCATAACATTCAAATAGCGTGTCCCATTCATTAGCATTAGCATTTGAATTCCATTTTCTCTCCCAGGCCTTGGTAGCTGGATACACATCAGGGGTATCAGGAAAACCCTCTTTATATAACTTACACATCCAACTTCACGACATTGCCCTACATTGCTATCCTCTATCCATAAAACACTACTCTTCCCACTACATATCATACATGTAACACCATACACCTTACCCAATAAACATGGCAGTACAATTGTTAAGAGCAAACCTGGTGGTCCCTCGGATATCCACCCCCGGCAGGGTTGGGTCATTGACACAGGGCCCTCCCGGTCGTCATCATGCGACTGTGTCAAGAGCATTGCAACGTCCCAAAGCTGCTCGTCGGTGCAGCTTTTTCTTTAGCAATATAAGGGGACTTCACTCTAACATCAATTCTGTACACCAATTTCTTCAAGCAGAATCCCTTACTCTCCTTTTTTTGACAGAGACTCAAGTAACATCCACATCTGACACGTCTAGATTTAATTTTCCAGGTTATCAATTGCTCCAAAATTTCAGACCTAAAGGAGGTGTATGTTGCTTCGCAAAATCTGAAATTGCCCTGGAGGAGGTTACTAGTTTCAATTGTCCCTATTTTGATTATTCTATATACAAATTAATTTCTGCTGGTAAATTTAAATACATATGTTGCATCTACCGTTCCCCAAATACTCCTCCAGAGCAAAGTCTTTTTGATTCTCTGTCCTCACAACTCAGTGTCCTCAACTTAAATGCTTCTTCTGAAATTACTGTGTTGGGTGATTTTAATGTCCATAATGTTGAATGGCTCACTCATTCAGCCAGGACTGATGATGCTGGTCTTGAATGTGAGCTATTTGCAGACTCATTTAATCTCACTCAACTAGTCAACCAACCCACCCGTGTACCAGATAATCCTAATCATAATTCCCACCTACTGGACTTATTTTTAACAACCAATTCAGAAAATTATGATGTTACAGTGAGGTCCCCGCTTGGATCTTCTGATCACTATCTGATACAGGCCACCTGTCTATCACCTACCACACCTTCCCACTCTGAACCTGTTTTGGTGACTAAATGGCATTACGATAGGGCAGACTGGGAGGGTCTTCAAGGTTTCTTTATTGATATTCCCTGGACCTCTTTCTTTTCTAATGATGCACACTCCACCTTGAGCCACATACAAGATTTTGTAAAAATTGGAATGGAAACTTTTATTCCTCATCAAAAGTACAGTAAAAGATCTAATTCACCTAAATGGTTTGACCATAATTGTGCTAGAGTAACTGAACAAAAAGCAATAGCCTACAATGCATACACAAGATCAAAAACACATGAAGCCTTTAATTACTTTAGAAACATCAGAAATCATGCCAAAACTGTATTAAACCTAACTAAATCAAACTTTCTCCACAAGCAGGCAAATAAACTTCTAAATAATCCAAATGATAACAAAATATTTTGGTCTACTCTTAACTCATTTAAATCCAACTTCACTACTGCTTCATCCATTCCACCATTAAAATCTCCGACTGGCAATCTTGTAAGTGACCCACGAGGTAAAGCTAACCTTCTTGCGGATATTTTCTCCACCAACTCAACCTTAGATGAAATAAATCAAGATGTCCCTGTACTTAATTTTAATTCGCCTGAAATTCCCTCACTTAAGATCCACACCAGACATGTCAAACTATTTTGCAGAATCTCTCGGTAGATAAGGCTCCTGGTCCAGATGAAATTCCTCCAATAGTACTTAAGAATTGCTCCTTGGTGCTCGCTCCTGTATTGGCAAAATTTTTCCGTCTGTGTACTCATACCTCATGCTTCCCAGTACCCTGGAAAGAAGCAAACATCATCCAGTTCCTAAAAAAGGTGCCTCTTCAGATCCATCAAACTACAGACCAATAGCTATAACTTCCACTCTTGGTAAAGTCTTTGAAATTATATTAAATAATCACATAATTAAGCATCTTGAGAATAATAAATTAATCAGTGATAGGCAATATGGTTTTAGACGATGTCGATCAACTGCAGACATGCTTTGCCTTCTTACGCATCAAATCAACCAAGCTACAGACCAACATGGTGAAACACATACAATAGCACTGGATATATCAAAGGCATTTGATAGAGTCTGGCATCAATCCTTATTGTCGAAGATGTCACACTACGGCCTTGCATCATTAGTTCCACTAATTTCTTCTTATCTTCATAACAGAAAAATACGTGTAATGGTAGATGGCCTTTATTCTCAATTTCACTCAATAAATGCTGGTGTTCCCCAGGGATCAGTTTTGGCCCCAATTCTGTTCCTCATTCATATCAATGATCTCATATCTACCACTCATAATCCAATACATTCCTACGCAGATGACTCAACACTCCACAGTTCCTTCACATTTACCAATTCTTTCACCCAACCCGATCTTATAAATTCAAAAATAAACACTGCAATTTCTCTGAACCAGGACCTTTCTAGAATTAATGGATGGGGACAAAAGAATCTAGTTTCCTTTAATGCACAGAAAACCAAGTACATTCAATTTTCTAACCGACAGAATCTCACTGACTCCCATATATTTTTTAATGATGTAAATATTCCCACTTCCCCTAGTATTGACATTCTCGGTGTAACATTAACTACTAACTTGAGCTGGACACATTATGTTAGAAGCATTGCTAAGAATGCCTCTAAAAAACTGGGACTCCTGTACAGAGTTCGAGAATTCTTCACTGACGAGCAGTTGGCCGTGATATATAAAAGTCATGTGCGTTCTCAGATGGATTACTGTTCACCTCTGTGGGGTGGAAGTGGAGTGGTTGCATTGAGGCAGTTGGACAAAATTCAAAATAAAGCTATTAGATTAATCAATAACCCTGCAATCACACAGGACCTTCCTACATTATCCATACAAAGAAACGTTGCATCCCTTGCATTATTCTACAGATATTTTCACAGCAATTGTTCCGAGGAACTTGCTTCAATTGTGCCGCCTCTCCACATCTTTCCCCGTAGAACTAGGGCAGCTGAGAGCGCCCATGAATTTACACTTTCTCCTCCACAATGCAGAACTTCTGCTTATCAGAATTCATTTATCCCCAGAGCTACTACTCTTTGGAATTCACTTCCCTCGAATTGCTTTCCACAAACTTACAATCTACAAATGTTTAAATCCAGTTGTTACAAACATTTTATGAATGGAGGATGCCTTTAGGCACATGGACCTTTTTGTTTTATCTGTGTTTTTCCTTCCTCCGTTCATTGTCTCTTAAAAAAAAAAAAAAAAAAAAAAAAAAAAAAAAATCTTTTCTAGGGAGTTTCTATTATTGTCGAGAAAATACCCATTGTGATAATATATGCTTCTTTTGTTTAGCGGGACTCCATTGACAACAACAGCCATCCGTATGTGTAGGTGGATAATGCGAGAGAGAGAGAGAGAGAGAGAGAGAGAGAGAGAGAGAGAGGATAAGATGGGGTGTAGAGTTAATTCAAGAGAAAGTGATGCAGACAAAAGTGAAAACAGGAAATATTGAGAGCTCTATAGAGTGAAATATATACAGTATATGTAATGTATATACAGTATATATATATATATATATATATATATATATATATATATATATATATATATATAAATAAATTTAATAGTTCCGTCACATCCATTGTGTTTCCCAATAGCGACTAATCTAATTTGGGATTTGTTTGGCCGATAGTCATCACCTTGCACTTCTCCAACTTTAGTGTCATCTGCCACGTCTGGACCCTTCGCCCAGTCGGTTAAGTTACCTGTTAATGTGTTGAACCCCTTTAGTGTGTTTCACATTCACTCCAAATTGAATATCTCCTGCAAACTGAGAGATCACATTCAACAGGCCAATATCGATGGCATTGACATACTGTATATGATTAACAGCAGGCACCAAAGAGAGAGAGAGAGAGAGAGAGAGAGAGAGAGAGAGAGAGAGAGAGAGAGAGAACAAAAAGTGAAAGAGAAAGAGAGAAGCAGGAGGGTTACTGATGGAAGAGTATACTGCAGGCTTGAGTTAAAAAGTGGCTTGGGGGAGGGAAGGGCGGGAGGCCAGCCAAGTGGAAGTGATGATGGTTGGGTGAGAGAGTGTTACAGTTACATAAAGTTACACAGATACTGTGACCACACATACCTTGCGGTCCCTACTAGATAGTCTGACCTTAATACTACTAGACAGAGATAATTTATAGTAGAAGAATAGGACGGCGAAGTAGAAGGCTCTCTCACCACCCTCTCCTCCCTCCGGCTAAAAAGCCGTACTGGAAAATAGGATGAAGTGTAACCTTATGGGCCAGGAAATGCCCACAAAGAAAGTTTGTACAGAGCATAAAAATAAATTAATCTAAAAGGGTATAATTATACACTTACATACTTACTGATACATTCATATTAATCGAGTTACATAAAGTTACATAGATACACAGACTGCACAGCCCTTGCGGCCCCTACTATGCAATCCGGACTTACTTAAAACAAAATTGCTACTAAGTGGAAGGTAAGGATAGCAAAGCAGGCTCTCTCCCCATCCACCACTCCCTCCCATGAAATACAGCTGGGAATAAGGCCCCCAGTAGAATTAACAACATTCTACCGGGAAATGTGTAGTAAAGATCGAATTTGGAAACAAATATAATTACTACTGAGAGAGAGAGAGAGAGAGAGAGAGAGAGAGAGAGAGAGAGAGAGAGAGACAGAGACAGACAAAACAATCAGATTAATAGTGGGAGCGATAGAGCCACCTACAAAAGACCACAAAATAAATCTAGAAAACTATACTCCATTCATGTTAGGTAGGCCAATTAGCTTGACCACAAACCTCTATTGCTCATAAACTACCAGAGTAGCCAAGCTAACCTTTTTATCATTTAGGAAGGGTCAGCCGGGAGATAGATGCTAAAATTTACAGCCCATTCGTTCTAGCACTTTTTGAGTTACAGAGGTTAGGGGTGCACGAGTTTTGGCCTACCTATAATGAATGGACTATAAGATAATGCAAACTTTAAAGAACACACTCCGTAGACCCCCGTTCAAGATAAATTTGTAAATTTTTCGATAAAAAAAATCCGGCCCAAGGCCGGTTTCTGTTAATAAAATACAGGTTTGCTATCGCTCGCCAGGAAAAAAATCGACATCTAAATGGCACGAAAGGTATTGATATTGATATAGAAATGGGACGAAAGGTTTTAATATCAACCAACTAATGGGCAAACGTCTTAAAATCTGAAAACTAATGGGGCTAAACATGAGGAAGAAGGGGGACCAGTAAAACGAACCCTCTCCCCTTAAGGTACAGTTGCCCACATAACTTTTGTTTCTCTCTAATCATATAATGCGCATGATTGAAATACGAGTGCAGTTTGTTATGCAGTGGTTAATCTGATTGGTCAACTGATCATTTTCAGAAATTTCACTTGCAATTCAGTCATACTAATTTTACTTTCATACATAAGATCACGACGAGGAACAGAACTTATGTGGCCAACTGTACTGTACAGTTCTCAGCATATACTGTATAATTATAAGGTTACACCAATTCGAATCTTTGAACCTTTAAGGGGAGATGGGTCACTTTTGGGGCGATTTTTGCATGTATTCATTATTTCTCTGGTTTCCTCCCTAGACCTCCATAAAAAAAAAAAAAAAATCCATTAGCGCCCCCTTCTAGATTAATTTGTACATTTTTCGGTAGAAAAATATCCCAGCCGAATGCTGGTTCTTCCAACTTTACAGGCTCACTATCGTTCGCCAGGGAAAAAATCGACACCTAAATAGCACGAAAGGTCTACATATTGACGACGAAATGGGGCGAAAGGTCTTAAAATCGAGTAACTAATGGGGAAAACATCTTAACATCTGAAAACTAATGGGGCTAAACATGAGGGAGAAAGTGGTCCAGAAAACCGGCCCATCCCCCCCTTAAAGCCAAGTTCCGAAGCATCGTGACTATAATAATGTATTGTATTGTCTCGTTTGTGTTCGGTACTGATTCAAATGTGTGTGTCGCCATTTATGCTCTTCACTGTACACACATAAACAATAATAAACACATAAACATACATATACATGCACACAAACATACACACATAAACATACATATACATACACACATAAACATACATATATACATACACACATAAACATACACACAAACATACACACATAAACATACATATACATACACACATAAACATACATATATACATACACACATAAACATACACTCATAAACATACACACATCAACATACACACATATACATACACTCATAAACATACACACCTATACAGTACATACACGCATAAACATACACACATAAACATACACACATAAACATACACACATAAACATACACACATAAACACGTAGAAGAATCGTCGATGTGGGAGGAAATATTATATAGATTGGAGGGAATAGTTTTGAACCTTTGTTGTGGATGAGAAATATTGGTGCAAGACAATTTTGATAAAACGATGCGTTACTCAACAATAACAGAACGGTTAAGGGAGGTAGACTGTATTTATTTGTTTTTTGATTTAGTTGTTTTATTATTATTATTATTACCTACATAAAGCTTAAAAAACATCCCCAAAATCGTCCTTCGAGATTAATTTGTACATTTTTCGGTAGAAAAGGGTCCCTGCTGCAGGCCTGTTCTTTCAAAATAACCGGCTTGCTATCGCTCGCCAGGAAAAATTCGAAATTTAAATGGTAGGAAAGGTCTTAATATTGAGAAATAAATGGGGCAGGTCTTATAATCGCCAAACTAATGGGGCAAACATCATATAATTTCAAAACTAATGGGGATACACATGAGGGAGAAGGGCTCCAAATACTATGCATGTATGGTAACGTTTTCCCAATCAAGATAATTATAAGCAGTAGCATTAAGGAAAACAATGATAATAGTAATAATTCAAATACAAAAAATTAGTATAAAAATAAGTAAACAAACGGGAAACAAACTAAAGGCAGAATAGGAGGAGGAGGAGGAGGAGGAGGAGGAGGAGGAGAAGAAGGAGGAGGAGGAGGAGGAGGAGGAGGAGGAGGAGGAGGAGGAGAAGAAGGAGGAGGAGAAGAAGAAGAAGAAGAAGAAGAAGAAGAGGAAAGCGAAGATCCGACCTAAAACTAAAGATAAGAATGCTTGAGCGTCTACGAGAATGATTTTACGTGGGAACAAATAATGAGAGAGTCTAAGGGAAGCAAGCGGAAAATGAAAACCCGCGAGTTTGCTAGGAACGGAAGCCAGAGAATGGAAGGAAATGGACGAAGGAGAAGATGAAGAGGGGGAAAAAGAGGATAGAGTACAAAGGAAGTCAAGTAACAACAGGCCTAGCGACCCCTCGAGGCTGCTTGCCCTCCAAATCACTGTTGTTCAAAGTGTCCAACAGTGGTTCAGAGTGGGTGAGGTACAGTTAGAAAGGGAAGCACTGCCTTAAGACCAAATATCCTTGGCAGGTTTAGGAGATGTTAGTAGGGAACAACTTGGGTTAATAACATAACACAATGTATCCGGGTGGATGGGACTCGTTAGCCTTGGTCGGCAACTCATCTAGGGGAGACAACCTTATACAAATCCGGGTGGATGGGACTCGTCAGCCTTGGTTGGCAACCTGTCTAGGGGAGTAAACCTGATACAAATCCGTACTGCTTACCTAAGGGTAAGGCAGGTTAGTGGATGGATTAGCAGAACACCACTGTAGAAAAATAGTGCTAACAAGATACACAGGGCCTCGGAGTCGGACGGATCCTAAATTGAGTGGTCAATCCTGTAAGTCCTTCACTAAACTGGCTCGGGTTGTCCCTCTCACAGGGAATAGGTCCGCTTGGGGGCATTCTGTGTATGGCCACCCTCGTAAGGGGAGTAAGGCGTCCGGCAATAGATAGATAGATAGATAGAATGTATCTGAGGAAAAAGCCTTTAATTTACAAATACAATTAGTCGCGGGTTTAAGGCGAGGTGCTTGTCTAGGCGATGTTTAGCCCTTTCCCTGCGAGAGACGTTCCCGAACGCCATGGCAATTTACAGCAATTTACAGGCTTTTAAAGCCTCTTAAAGCCTGTAAAATCGAGTGCGAGGGAGCGGGAGTGCGACAAGCCGCACGTCCTTCTCCCAGCCAGGCGGCCGTGGCACTGAGGGCTCTGAGTCAGAGACTCGCGAGATATATGTAATAATTATATACGAGGGTATGTAACAAAACAAAAAAAATATATTTTTGCATACTGCTGTCTACTACCCATTACCCATACCCCCCTACTCCTTCCCCCTCCCTGTCCTACATACCCCCTCCCCCTATACTCCGCCACCTGTCATGACCGATATATACTTAAGGCGTTCAAGGACCTAGCATCTGTTAGTGACCTGAAGAAGCTATCTGCGAAACGTTGTCAATAAAGTGCTCCTCCTCATTTGGTGTTTATATTCAGAGAGAGAGGGAGAGAGAGAGAGAGAGGTACCGGTAGCAGTATAAATGTTCAGTAAGACCATATAGGAGCTGAGGCTGAGAGAGAGAGAAAGAGTTGTATCCATTCGGCCTCATTCAGCCTACTATATTCATGATTTTATCCTCGTCCAGGTGTTGTTTTTTAGTATATTCTGGAGAAATGTTTCTACAGTTAGTTAAATGTTCAAATTTGTCAATAGAAGAATGGCTCCGGCGAAGAAACGTCTTAAAGCAAAAGCTAGGTGAATGAGGCCGAATGGATATAACTGAAGGAGAGAGAAAGAGATAGAGAGAGAGTGAGAGTGAGAGAGAGAGAGTGAGAGTGAGAGTGAGAGAGAGAGAGAGAGAGAGAGAGAGGTTGATTACGAACATATGGGAGCTGAGAGTGAGAGTAAGGGGAACCACCGGTGCGTTAACACAACCAAGGTATTACTTAAAAGGGGCTTTCTGTAGGGGAGAGAGAGAGAGAGCGAGAGCGTGTGCGTGTGTGTTTACTTGTACGTGTGTGTGTGTGAGTAGGTGTGTGTGTGTGTGTGCTTACTTGTACATGTGTGTGTGTGTTTATGTGTGAGTAGATGTGTGTGTGCTTACTTGTACATGTGTGTGTGTGTAGGTGTGTATTTGTGTGTGTGTACGTACGTGAATGTATGCATGTGCGTTCAAGCTGTATACCACGTGACTCATCACGGCTCATACATTACACCAACTGTTTGTTTACATTACACCGACTGTTTGTTTACATTACACCAACTGTTTGTTTACATTACACCGACTGTTTGTTTATATTACACCGACTGTTTGTTTACATTACACCAACTGTTTGTTTACATTACACCGACTGTTTGTTTACATTACACGGACTGTTTGTTTACATTACACCAATTGTTTGTTAACATAACACTAACTGTTTGTTTACATTACACCGACTGTTTGTTTATATTACACCAACTGTTTGTTTACATTACACCGACTGTTTGTTTATATTACACCAACTGTTTGTTTACATTACACCGACTGTTTGTTTATATTACACCAACTGTTTGTTTATATTACACCGACTGCTTGTTTATATTACACCAACTGTTTGTTTACATTACACCGACTGTTTGTTTATATTACACCAACTGTTTGTTTATATTACACCAACTGTTTGTTTACATTACATCAACTGTTTGTTTACATTACACCGACTGTTTGTTTATATTACACCAACTGTTTGTTTACATTACACCGACTGTTTGTTTATATTACACCGACTGTTTGTTTACATTACACCGACTGTTTGTTTATATTACACCGACTGTTTGTTTACATTACACCAACTGTTTGTTTACATTACACCGACTGTTTGTTTACATTACACGGACTGTTTGTTTACATTACACCGACTGTTTGTTTACATTACACGGACTGTTTGTTTACATTACACCAACTGTTTGTTAACATTACACTAACTGTTTGTTTACGTTACACCTGTCTATTTGTTTATACTATGCCCTATTCCAAAATTAATAACCCAAAACGCTTGAACATTAACCTCTATAACTCACAAAGGAATAGAGTAATCTGGTTAATATTTCTACTATTTGGGAAGGGTCAGCTAGGGAGTAGGTGTGGAAAATTACAGTCCATTTGCTCAAGCCCTTTTTTGTGTTATAGGGGTTAGGGTTCACGATTTCTGGACTACTCATTGGGACGGGGTATAATAGTAACCCCCACTCAACACCTGTTCTTGATCCCCACCCCCCTCCTGTTAACCCTTTCAGTACCAGTGACATCTATTTACCGGTATTTCAGCTAATTTTAGACGACTTAATGAAGCTCACGAAGGATGTTTGGTAGCTAAAAGGATTAATTGAGATAGTCTGTAGTCTTTGAATTGGTAGACGTCCTTCCTAAGCTGAATAAATCGGTCCAAAATTTGCTAGAGTTTACTGAAAAGTATGTCACCGGCACTGTTTTGATAGAGTGACAGGACCAAAATCAAGGAACGTTCGAGCTAAAATGCCTGGACACACGGTGTTTGAAGCAATTTAAGTCATAGGAAAAGGAAAAGACTGATTCTGGGAGAGAGTTCCAGAGCTCAGCAGTTGAATATACGAAAGTTTGAGAATAGCGTTTCACTCTTTGGTTGGAGAGTTGCACAGAGTAGGGGTGGGATTGTGTTGCAAGGCGGGTACTACGTACCCTACGTAGAGGAGGTGGTATACACTGGGAAAGCTCCAGTATAGTGTGTTCATTTTAATTAGGCTAGAAATCTTGAATACTAACCTCCCTAGCTCAAAAACTAATATGGTAATCGAGCTAATATTTTAACCATTTGGGAAGCATCAGCCAGGGAATAGGTGTGATAATTTACAGCCCGTTTGCTCTAGCCCTTTTTGAGTTATGTTTGTAATTTCTGCCCTACCTATAGTGAATGGTCTTTAATACCTAGATTATTATTCATCTCGTTAATGATGTACGCTAATTATGAAATTGTATACAGGTTCATTGCATTGTGGTATAAAATATAGAACTATTGAAAGCTATAACAATAAAATCCTGAATGCTGAAACTGCTATTGCTTTTAACCTCATCTGTTTAAAAGAGAATATATATATATATATATATATATATAGATAGAGAGAGAGAGAGAGAGAGAGAGAGAGAGAGAGAGTCAAACAGACAGTCAAACAGACAGTCAGAAAGAGAGCAAACAGCGGAATGAATAGGTAGATAATAGAGGAAATTAATTATTACAAAAGGCAAAAGGCTCAAGCAAAAATAATCAGCAAGTGGGAGAGGATTCCGGATTACTTCCACGAATGGTCGGGATAATGAAGCTTTTTACTGAAGCTTAGACTAAAAATACACACAACAATGAGGACGGATTAAACGGAACAAACATACTTGAGAGAGATCGAGAAATGTGAATGGTAATGACAACGATTAAATAATATTCAATGTATATTTAGATACAATAAAAGAGTCTCTCTCCCTCTCTGTATATATATATATATATATATATATATATACTTATATATAGATATATATACATTATACATATAATTGTATCCTCCTTCCATAATCAACATTTTAACTTCTATTTATTTTACAGATGACGTACTGGGAGAGCATGAATAATAATGAGGTAAGTAAAAGTTGTATTCCTTTCAACCTTTGATTCTGCGTACCTATTACCTACGCACTCAGGGCGAGGGTTGGAAGCATAGGGGGTAAGTTTGGATTAAGCGATTGCCTTATGGTTAATAGGTGGTCAGGGTAGATCCATATTTAGCTGGCATTGTTCGATTAATGGTGGAGAGAGAGAGAGAGTGAGAGTAAGTGAGGGAGAGAGAGAGAGAGAGCGAGAGAGAGCGAGAGCGAGATATATCAAGACGTAATGTCCCTGTAGCCTTAGACCAATGGCCCCCACTAGGGCTTACCAGTAATTGAAGGCGACAGCGTTGGGTCTGGAAGCTGATTTACCCCTTCAATACCTACGACGCTACTTAAGGGGAGAAGGTTCACTTTTTGGGTGATGTTTGCATGTATTCATAATTTTTCTAGTTTCCTCCCTAGACCTCCATCAAATTTAAAAAAACATCCATTAGATCCCCCTTCTAGATTAATTTGTAAAATTTTCGGTAGAAAAATTTCCCGGCCGAAAGCCGGTTCTTCCAACATTACAGGCTCACTATCGTTCGCCAGGGAAAAAATCGACACCTATATAGCACGAAAGGTCTAAATATTGACGAAGAAATGGGGCGAAAGGTCTTAAAATCGACTAACTAATAGAGCAAACATCTTAACATCTGAAAACTAATGGGGTTAAACACGAGGGAGAAAGTGGTCCAGAAAACCGGCCCATCCCCCCTTAACAACTATTAGAGGATTGTATTAAGTTTAGGAAGGACCTCTGGAAAAATATAAGCCTTCCAAATATCTGAATCTACCTTTTTAACTACCACAGATCATTCCTGAGGTGCATAAAATCATCTAAATATAGCTTGGATAACAGACGTCCCTGGTACATAAATTATTTACCCCTTTAGTACCAAAGACGATACTTACATTGTGTTATGGTTAGTGTTAGACAGTACCAAAGACGATACTCACATTGTGTTATGGTTAGTGTTATACAGTACCAAAGACGATACTTACATTGTGTTATGGTTAGTGTTATACAGTACCAAAGACGATACTTACATTGTGTTATGGTTAGTGTTATACAGTACCAAAGACGATACTTACATTGTGTTATGGTTAGTGTTAGACAGTACCAAAGACGATACTTACATTGTGTTATGGTCAGTGTTATACAGTACCAAAGACGATAATTACATTGTGTTATGGTTAGTGTTATACAGTACCAAAGACGATACTTACATTGTGTTATGGTCAGTGTTAGACAGTACCAAAGACGATACTTACATTGTGTTATGGTCAGTGTTAGACAGTACCAAAGACGATACTTATATTGTGTTATGGTTAGTGTTATACAGTACCAAAGACGACACTTACATTGTGTTATGGTCAGTGTTATACAGTACCAAAGACGATACTTACATTGTGTTATGGTTAGTGTTATACAGTACCAAAGACGATACTTACATTGTGTTATGGTTAGTGTTATACAGTACCAAAGACGATACTTACATTGTGTTATGGTCAGTGTTATACAGTACCAAAGACGACACTTACATTGTGTTATGGTTAGTGTTATACAGTACCAAAGACGATACTTACATTGTGTTATGGTTAGTGGCAGATAGTACCAAAGACGATACTTACATTGTGTTATGGTTAGTGTTATACAGTACCAAAGACGATACTTACATTGTGTTATGGTTAGTGTTATACAGTACCAAAGACGATACTTACATTGTGTTATGGTTAGTGGCAGATAGTACCAAAGACGATACTTACATTTTGTTAGACAGTACCAAAGACGATACTTACATTGTTTTATTGTTAGTGTTATACAGTACCAAAGACGACACTTACATTGTTTTATTGTTAGTGTTATACAGTGCCAAAGACGATACTTACATTGTTTTATTGTTAGTGTTATACAGTACCAAAGACGATACTTACATTGTTTTATTGTTAGTGTTATACAGTGCCAAAGACGATACTTACATTGTTTTATTGTTAGTGTTATACAGTACCAAAGACGATACTTACATTGTTTTATTGTTAGTGTTTTACAGTGCCAAAGACGATACTTACATTGTTTTATGGTTAGTGTTATACAGTGCCAAAGACGATACTTACATTATAGTTTTGCCATTATTAAACCGCTTAGTACCTAAGACGATACCAACAATATATTCTGGCTATAATTAGATGGTTTTATTAACTTAGGACTTCATTTTACTTTAATGTTGTGCCTATTATTAGATTCCTTCGGTACTTAAGATGCTGTTTCACATTATATTATGGCTATTTTTAGAAGATAATGTGCAGCGATGAATCTTAAAAAGCCTTATCGCTCTCCTTATTAAGGGGGGTCATCTGTTTTTTTTTTCTCTTTCTCTCCTTTTCTCTCTTTCTCTGGCTTGTATCCATTCGGCTCCATTCAGCCAACTGTTTTAAGACGTGTATCCCCATCCAGGTGTCGATATCTGCGAGCCAGCATTGTATGGAGAAATCCGGCTTCGCCGGAGACATTTTCCTATCGAAAAATGTACAAATTTAGCTTGCTGTCAAAACAAAAATATATATATGCGGGCTCGCTACAAGGAAAATATTGACACCTGGATGGGGGTAAACGTCTTAAAATAGTAGGCTGAATGGGGCCGAATGGATACAAGCCAAAGAGAGAGAGAGAGAGAGAGAAAGATTTAAAAAAGCGAGGTGGGCTCCCTTAACCCCTTCTGTACCGGCGACGTTCTTTTTATTGTTTTTTTCTAGCTACATTTAGACGAGTTTGTGCAGTGTTACCCCTTCTGTACCGGATACGTCATTTAAATCTTGTTCTAGCTCTATGTAGACGATTTTAGTCAGTTTAAAAGGGGCCTCCAGCAATTATCAGGCTTCGAACCATCTTAATTTACCCTTTCGCTACCACAGATCCTTCTTCAGCTGCACAACATCGTTTAAATATAGCTAGAATAAAATACAAACGACTTCGACTCTTGTTCTAGTTCTGGAGGCCCTTTTTAAACTGAATAATATCGTCTAATAGTAGCCAGAACAAAATTGAAAGGAATGGCACCGATACAGAAAGGAATAACGGCTACTTCCACGACGTTGAACAATAAGACCAAAGTTGTTCACAGAGCCAAAATGAACAAAATGAACCTGCTGGATTTCCGCTAAGCTCGCTAAGTAGGTCGTTTCGCTGTGTTTTGTCGTCTCCGGAACCATTGACGCACTACTCCTCCTAAACGGCTGCCTCCACGACATTGAACACTAAGACCAAAGTTGTTCACAGAGCCAAAATGAACAAAGTGAACCTGCTGGATTTCCACTACCGATTGTGGTGGCTCTTGCGCCGCGAGATTTTCTAAAACGGAACCAGGATGAAGCAGGTGCATCCGCCTTTTTTCAATTATTATTATTATTATTATTATTATTATTATTATTTGTTTTTGGTCCCAGTGGTACCAATATGGCGGAGGTTGGCCGATCTCCGTTACCATAGGGTCTCCAGTGCGAGCTGGTCTGAGCAGTAATTGAAGAGTCTGAGGGGTGCGTGTGTTCTGAGGGGTGCGTGAGTTCTCCAGACCCACCGGTATTACGCTAATCCCAGGCTCAAGGGCTCCGTGCTCCCCCTGGGCTCAGCACGCTTCACCCGTTCGATATAGGCTCTTGGAATTGTCTCGGAAAACGTCTTCTGGTTGTTGAAATTACACAAATACTCTTCTTAATATTTTATTTAATGTTTCTTTCGTTCGATTATGGTTAATCTCTCGATGATTATGACGCGTTTTTTTACATTTATATTCTGGTTATCATTTGACGGCTTTATATAGTTTAGGAAGGAGCTGTGGGAATAAAAATTATTTCGACTATCAATTAATCCTGTGACTTCCATATACTCATACTAGTATGAATAAAGCCGTCTAATAGTAGCCAGAAAATAGAAAAATATATGTGTATCCTGAAAGGGTTACTTTAGACGATTTTGCTTAGCTTAAGAACGACCTGTAGGCAACATGCAAAGAACTGAATCGTGCATATAATTTCGTACTGCAATATGTTCTTCATCACTATACTCTATTCAGTATAAGCAGGCCAACAATCTCGACCACTAACCTCTATAACAGATAACACACACTTATGAGTAATTGAGCGATTATTACTATAGGTAGCGCCAGCGAACTTGACAAAAATCTTGACCCCTTAACTTCTCATAACTCGAAATGAATGAAAGCAATCGGGCTGACGTTTCTATCAATTGGGAAGAGTTCACCAGGAAATAGGTGTGGGTATTTACAGCCAGTTTACTCTAGGCCCTTTTGAGTTACAGAGAGGTCAGGGATCAAGGTTTATTGTCAAGTTCGTTGGCGCTACCTATACCATTTGGGAAGGGTCAGGTGGGGACATTTACAGCCCATTAGCTCCATTCCTTTTGTTACAGAGGTTAGGGGTCATGATTCCCAGCCTACCTATAATGAGTGAACTATACAGACGGAACCTTTGCTCCGTCCTTGTAGGTGGTACGGAAGAGGCAGCTTGGGTAATTGTTGCAGGTTGTCGGCCGTACTATAGGAGGGATAGCTGTATTTATTTCCTCTTTTATATATCTTGTTATTTTAGTGTTAGCCCTAGAATTCCATCAAGCTTAAATAATACCCCCCCCCCCAGACCCTACTTTAAAATATATTTGTAAATTTTTCGGTAGAAAAATTTCCCGGCCAAAGGCCGGTTCCTCCCAAATTACAGGTTCGCTATCGCTCGCCAGGACACCTAAATGACACGAAAAGTCTTAATATTGACAAAGATAAGAGGTGAAAGGTCTTCAAATCGCCAAAATAATAGGCACAACGTCATACAATCTGAAAACTATTGGGGTTAAACGTGAGGACGAAGGGGGGCCACGGAAACCGGTCCATCCCCCCTTAACGGTCTAAATGACTTAGTAAAATACATTAATAAAGATATACACGACCTTTGGGGGATATGTGCCATCTCCAGATTTTGTTTATGGATTGAATAAAACGCTTCCTTTCCCTTTGAGCTGATAAAACCGTCTCGAGTTGGGTGTAAGACGGCTTAAGTCGGCGTCAAGCGAGCAATTGTGGCGGTGGTGTATAGAGAAGTCGGGTATTCTGCTACAAATTCTTTGTTATTATAGAAACAATAATATGTGTAGAAGAATGCTAAGCGGAGAGAAATATAGAGGGAAATGTACAGAAAGAGAGACAGTAGTATTACTAATTATTACTAAAATATATATATATATAATTATATATATATATATATATATATATATATATATATATATATATATATTTACATGCACTTGCCACACGTATCTTACGATCCCTGCGAAGTAGCCAGGACTTTGCCATAGTAAAGATAACAACGAGAGAGAGAGAGAGAGTAAACAGTGAGCAAGGGCCAATATGAAGGAAGGTAAACTAAAGAAACAGAGCGGGGATATTGGAAAGGGAGTGAGAGTGACCTAGGCGATATGGTATGGTTGGAGGGAACTGCTAGGTCATGGTAGGTCAAATAGTTACCATTTCCTACGATTGATGCATTTTATTATATTATTCATTGTTATTACTATTATTATTATTATTATTATTATTATTAGTAGTAGTAGTAGTAGTAGTGATATTATTACTAAATTTAAGCTATTATTTAACGTTTTCATTTTACTTGAAGAGGACTTGGGAGTGTCAAATGGGATTCAGGAGACAGTTTTTACCTCTTTGGTTCATAGACGTCATTCCTTTGCTAAGTAAAATCATCTAGTGTGAACCAGAAGATAACATGAATAATATGCCATATAACAGAAAGGGTTAATCTCCTTGGAGAACTTCAATTGATTGTAATTGAGTACCGTGGGTACGATGGTCTACAATTTCAGTGGTTGCACTAAATATATAACTAATACTAAATTACACTAATAAGATAAACAACAGCTGTCAGGCAGAAACTGAATAGGAAGAGGCATTTTATTTGTTTCTAAATTCCTTGTTCGTCCACTCACACACTTTATACATGCATGTGGTCTTTATAGTATTATCAAAGTTTGTTTAACATCGGAACGTCGCTGTTAATTTAATAGAAGCTTAAGAAAAGGTTTACATTTAACATGTAAGTGCTGAGGTTACATAGTCCCTTTTCAATATTTAGGTTGATATTGCCCTTTGGGTGGACAGTTTTTGCCGTCTAATGTGATTAGGGATTTACAATCTTATTGGACAAAGCTTTTGAATAATTTTATGTTAATATTATATACAGTATTTAATTACGGTACACAAATAATTCAATCGTCTTTGTCAGGCAAGATATTATGAGGGTTTAGTCTATATAATTATATATCACGGATTTGGGCTATCACGGATGTACTAAATGGATTTGAAAGTATGTCAGAGTTTGGGCAAAATAGCACTCATGAAATAATTGTGAATGGTTTGGCCATAGAGTACAAAGGAGTACAAAGGAAATCAAGCAACAACAGGTCTAGTGGCCCTTCTAGGCTGCTTGTCCTCCAAAACACTGAGGATCAAGTGTCCAAACAGTGGTTTAGAGTGGGTAAGGGAACATTGGAAAGGGAACTAATGTCCGTGGCAGGATTAGGAAGTTAGTAGGGGACAGATGGGTTAGTAACTGAGGGGAGGATAAAATAAAGTTATTAATTTACAAGTCGCGGGTTTGATGCGAGATATTTGTCTAGGCGGAGTTTAAATGAATCAACGGTGCTGCAGTCTATAACGTCTCGGGGAAGCCCATTCCACAAGTTGACAACTCGATTGAAGAAGAAATTCTTAGATTCGTGTGAGTTAAAAGATTTACCAATAATTTTGCAGCCGTTTCCCCGCGTGTAATTAGATTGGTCGATAGTAAAGTACCGTACTAACTACAGTTCATATTGTCGATGCCTTTGATGATTTTGAACACTTGAATTAAGTCACCTCTTAATCTGCGCTGGGTTAAAGGAAATAGATTTAATTCTCTAAGACGCTCTTCGTATGGTTTGTTCTTTAGGCTAGGTATAATTTTGGTAACTCTACGTTGAACTCGTTCTAGCTTGTTTACATCTTTTTGGTAATAAGGGCACCAGGATTGAACGCAGTATTCCAGAAGAGGGCGGACTAAGGAATTGTAAAGGGTTAGGATAACTTCTTTGGATTTATGCTCAAATGACCTGCCTATAAAGCCAAGGGTTTGGAGAGAATATTTTTTTGGAAAATCATGAGCAGGGTTTCTGAAAATTCGTAGTCGCCTTAGGAGGTATTAAAGCTTGCGAGAATTAAAATTAAATCTCTATAACCCGAGTTGCGTGGGGAATCTTGTAAAGAGCCCTGTATTGTATCTTGGAACATGGATCCTGCGACTTGTGCATGAATTGAAATACATTCTCCAAGTAGGATTTCCCTTCTCCTTAATATAAATAGGAAAAGGTTAAGATGCCTTTATCACGCAGTGGTGTAGTGTGTTAAAAGCTTAGACACTCGTTCGGGATGTCGGAATTTCGAGTCCGGTTGGAAGTACAGTATATACAAATGTATTAGCTCATGTGTATTTGTGAGGTATACTTGATATATATATATATATATATATATATGTGTGTGTGTGTGTGTGTGTGTGTGGTGCAAATAAGTTAAGAACAAGAAGCATATAATTTGCTTATATAATAACAAAGAATTTGTTGCAGAATACCCGACATCTTCATACACCGCCGCCAAAATGGCTCGCTTGACATTTACCCAGGCCGACTTATGCGTAAATCGAGTTTTATCAGCTCAAAGGGGAAAAAAAAGCATTTAATTCAATCCTCCAAACATGATTTGCTGGAGATTGTACATATCCCCACGTGCTTTGTACTGTAGGGGAGGTGTGGCGGAGTGGTCTTGCCACTGGACTGGTAATCCAATGGACCCGGGTTCGAATCCCAGTATGTCAATGGGAAGATATTATTGGGATGGAATTTGTGCTGTACCTAGTATCAGTGCATTACCACAGCACACCGAAATGCCAAATAAATACCCTCATTGTTCCCTGATTAAATAGCATTGTATGAATATTCCCATATTCAAAAATATGCTGCAGGGGGGCAATGCCTAGTGAGTTAAATGCTCAATAGGTGGCGTTCTGAGAGTGAGGGTCCGAGCCTGGGGGATGAGACTGTGAAGCACAGAGATGGAGCAGCTTCAGAGATGGAATTGCTTCTGGCCGTGAAGCTTCGCATGTCTCACTCCCTAGACTGGAGCAAGACCTCACGGGCCTCACCGTGTTCAGCGGTCGAGTGTAAAGGCTATCAGCCTATGCCCGAGAGGTAGTAGTTGGAATATATAGAAAAAAGAAAAAAAAAAGAAAAAATATATATACCCACTGAGGGGAGATTTGTATATATGTGTTTATATATTTATCAACTTTGTGTAATCAGAGGCTTATCGCCCCCCGTATACTGGTACCCTGCTGGCCGAAATGTCTGTCGTCGTCGTGTTTCCTAAGCTGTATAAGATCATCTAATGCTAGTCAGAATAAACAAGCAGAACGCGATATATTCATCCAGGGGTTATGTTCTTGCTACATGGTCTATCCTGCCTTCCATCCCTCCCACTTATCCTATTTCCCCTTTCAATCCCTCAATGAATCGCTCTATCCCCGTCTGCCTCTCCCTCCCTCCCTCTTGCCGTCCCATTCTCCCTCCACACCTCCCTCCTTCCCGTCCCCCCGTTCTTCCTCCCTCCCTCTTTTCGCCTCTTTCTCCTTTCTTTACTCACTCTTTCTCTTCCTCACTCCATCCCTCCCATCCACTCTCTCTGCTAATCCCTCCCCCCCTCCACTTGTCCACCTCCCTCCATCCTTCTCTCTGTCTCTCTTGCCTCCCTAATCCCTCTAACCCCCTTCCTTCTCTCTCTCTCTCTCTCTCTCTCTCTCTCTCTCTCTCTCTCTCTCCTTTCTTGTCTTCTTCTTTGCTATCCTTTCCTTTCACTTTCCCTTACAATCAGGCTTATTATCCTTAGAAGAATTAAGTTCGGTCCACACCTCGCTTGGGTCGTAAGGTCTGGGTGGCCAGTGTAAATCTATGTAAATATCCCTCTATATCTATTTATCTATATCTATCTATCTACCCATCTCACTCACCCTTTCCTTCCACTCCGTCAGCTAATCCCTCTACCTCCCCCTCACCCTTACCCCCTTACCCCATCCCCCTCTCACCCCCCTCCCCCCGCTTAATTAACGTCAACTGCTGGCCGGATTATTATGGCCTAAGTAATTAGATTAATTAGATGACTATTGGCGATTAATATTACGCGCTTCAGGGAAACGCTCGGAGGTTATTGAAAGGGAAGTGATTTTAAATTCATGATGCTCTTCCCCAACCAACCTTCGCTCCGGTTATTGTGACTTGTTATTTTAAGTTATCGGGAGACAAATAATCAGATAAGTACACATTAGTGGACGAACATTTATGGATAACTTTTAGAGGCGCAATTTTTATACACTGGTAAACTGTTTTGATGTTTTATTTTATTTTTTATATTTTGTTATTGGGGGGCCAAGACGTCGTAATTTTTATACACTGCTTAACCCCTGTACCGGCGACGTCTTCTTAATTTAATTTCAGCTACATGTAGACGATTTTATGAAGCTTAGGAAGGATATATGGTAACTAAAAGGATTAATCGAGGTAGTCTGAAGCCTTTTAATGGGTAGACGGCCTTCTTAAGCTGAACAGAATCGTCTAATAGTTGCCAGAAAAGAACGTCACCGGTACACTCGGATACCATAGTCTCTAGCCCACTCATAAGAATTCGTGGACGTCACCTATTTATAATTATGGAAGTATATCTTTGGAAACGAATTTATGAATATAATCTTCTACACATCAACTATAAAGCTATATAAGCAAGTTCTATCCCAAAATCAATCCAGATAGTTATAATTGCATAAAGACAAACATAAGGAGTCCACTAATTCTTATGAGTGGGCTAGAGACTATGGTATCCGAGTGTACAGAAGTGGCTAAGCCACTAAGATAAGCATTTCTGGGATTCGCTAGTTAGCGAGCGATAGCAAACCTGTAATGTAGCAGAGAGAGAGAGAGAGAGAGTTACATAGAGTTACGTATGTATATAGGCTTGATGAGGTGGTCCATCTTAATACTAGATGTGTGTAGTAAGCCCTAACCACTATTACATGAGGAGCGGATATTACAACAGAGAGGAGAGAGAGAGAGAGAGAGATTTATATATATATAAGAGAGAGAGAGAGTTACAAGGAGTTACAAGGAATAGTTAGTATCAGAGACCTTGCGGTCCATTCTGAGGAGATACTGGAAGTGGAAGGAGAGAGACTGTTTAGTGCACTACACTCTTTACAGAGTGCGCAAACTACTATCTACTCTCTTCTTGAACTGCTCTACTGAAGAACTATTTACAACTTCGGAGGGAAGTTTTGGTCCAGGTAGAACAGCTCCTATAATTATGTGAAAAAGTTTCCACAGATACTAGTGCTGAACCTTTTCAATTCTAATTTTCAGCCATGGTTCCGTGTTGTATTCATATTGAGGCTAAACATTTTGTTATAATCCTCATTGTCAAACCCATTAAGTATTTTAAAAACTTCAATGAGCTGACCTCGTAGTCTGTGTGTCTCCAACGGGAAGAGATCAAAAGCTCTCAACTGGGCTTCATAGCTCATTCTTCTAAGCGATGGAATAAGCTTTGTAGCCCTAGCTTGTACTCTTTCCAGTCGCTCTATATCTTTCCTGAGTACTGGAGACCAGAATTGAACAGCATACTCCAGGAGAGGCCGTATCAGAGCGTTGTAAAGGGTGAGGACTATTTCCCGTATTTCTATACGGTACTTAAATTGCCTCTTAATATAGCCCAATAATTTCTGAGCTTTCTTCTCTACTTCAATTCACTGCTTGGAAAACTTTAGGTCACTGCTAATCAGAACACCCAAATCCTTTTCATAGTCAGTCACTTCCAGAGGCATTCCCAATAGCGAATAGCCTGACTTGGGGTTTGCTTGGCCGATATGCATCACCTTGCACTTTTCCAAGTATAGAGGTACCTGCCATGTCTCCGACCATTCACCCAGTCTGTTGAGGTCCATCCTGAGCTGTTCAATCCCTTTCGGGTCTTTCACATTCATTCCAAGCTTTATGTCATCTGCAAACTTGGAGATCTCACTCAACAGATCAATATCGATGTCATTGACATATATGATAAATAGTAGGGGGCCAAGGACAGATCCCTGTGGAACTCCAGAAGTGACTGAAGTCCACTCAGAAGAAACACCACGTTGTTGTCTACCTGTTAGCCAACTTTCTATCCAATTTGTGACCTCTGTATTGATACCTAGCGCACTCATGTTTTACATTAGCCTGCAATGAGGCACTTTGTAAAAATCTTTTTGAAAATCTAAGTAAAGGATGTCTATGGCTCTACTTTTGTCATACTCACTCAGCATTTCATGGAAAAACTCCAGCAAATTGGTAAGACATGATCGGTGTCGCCTAAATCCATGTTGGGAATCTGTAATTAAATTATGGATTTCTAGGTAGTCAACTATCTTGTCTACTAGTATCCCTTCTAAGAGTTTTACTATGATAGAAGTCAAGCTAATTGGCCGATAATTCTTGAGACACTCGTGATCCCCTTTCTTAAAGATTGGGGTCACATTGGCCAGTTTCCGGTCTTCAGGGACTTCTCCATTTTTTAGTGATTTATTAAAGAAGTCTGCTGAGAAAGGTGTGCTTTCATCTCGCACTTCACGCTCAACTTGAGGAAGAAAGCCATCTGGGCCAGATGACTTGAACCTATTTAACTTATCTATTCTTTTTGCTACATCCTCTGGGGTACATCTGATTTTGCTAAGAACTTCACCCTCATGCACTAATCCTAGACTTGGCATGTCACTGGTATTTTCCCTTGTGAATACTGAGGCAAAATAGTCGTTTAGGGATTTAGCTATATCAGTGTCAGAGGTTTGCAGTTGGCCTGTTGGATCCTTTAGAGATCCAATGCTACTTTTGAATGGCTTCCTGCCGTTCACATAGCTGAAGAACTCTTTAGAACTCTTTGCAGAGGGCTACAACCCTGAGTTCTTCATTACGCTTTGCTTCCTTTATAAGAAATTTCACTTTTCTACACATACTTTTGAAGGACTCTATCTCTTTGGTCTTGAGAGAGAGAGAGAGAGAGAGAGAGAGAGAGAGAGAGAGAGAGAGAGAGAGAGAGAGAGTACAAAGGAGTACAAAGGAGTACAAAGGAAATCAAGCAACAACAGATCCAGTGACCCTTCTAGGTTGCTTGTCCTCCAAAACACTGAGGATCAAGTGTCCAAACAGTGGTTTAGAGTGGGTAAGGGAACATTGGAAAGGGAATTACTGCCCTGGAACTAATGTCCGTGGCAGGATTAGGAAGTTAGTAGGGGACAGATGGGTTAGTAACTGAGGGGGGGATAAATAAAGTTATTCATTTACAAACGCAGTCAGTCGCGGGTTTGATGCGAGATATTTGTCTAGGCGGAGTTTAAATGAATCAACGGTGATGCAGTCTATAACGTTTCGGGGAAGCCCATTCCACAAGTTGACAACTCGATTGAAGAAGAAATTCTTAGATTCGTGCGAGTTAAAAGATTTACCAATAATTTTGCAACCGTTTCCCCGCGTGTAATTAGATTGGTCGATAGTGAAGTACTTACTACAGTTCATATTGTCGATGCCTTTGATGATTTTGAACACTTGAATTAAGTCGCCTCTTAATCTGCGCTGGGTTAAAGGAAATAGATTTAATTCTCTAAGACGCTCTTCGTATGGTTTGTTCTTTAGGCTAGGTATCATTTTGGTAACTCTACGTTGAACTCGTTCTAGCTTGTTTATATCTTTTTGGTAATAAGGGCACCAGGATTGAACGCAGTATTCCAGAAGAGGGCGGACTAAGGAATTGTAAAGGGTTAGGATAACTTCTTTGGATTTATGCTCAAATGACCTGCCTATAAAGCCAATTATTTTGTTTGCCTTCTTAACAACTTCTGAACATTGTTGACTCGGTTTTAGGTTACTCGATATTGTTACTCCCAGATCGGTTTTCTCTGTTTACATTCTTAAGCTGAGTGCCATTCATCGAATAGTTTGCTTTCTCATTTAGGTATCCGATATGTAGTACTTTACATTTATCCGCATTGAAACTCATTTGCCAAATTTGGGCCCAACATGACAATTTATCTAGATTGTGTTGCATATCGTCAACTTGTTCTTTTGAGAGTACGCTATTTGCAATTTTTGTATCGTCAGCAAATTTTGAGATTGTACAGGTGAGACCCTCATCTATGTCGTTGATGTAAATTAGAAAGAGAATTGGTCCTAGTACCGATCCCTGGGGTACCCCGCTACTTACATTGGTCCATTTTGATGCCTTACCGTTTATGACTACTCTTTGCTTTCTGTCGCTGAGCCAATTTTCTATCCATTTCAACACACCGTCTTGTATTCCATGCGCTTTTAGTTTTAGCAGTAAACGTTTGTGGGGAACTTTGTCAAAGGCCTTAATAATAGAGAGAGAGAGAGAGAGAGAGAGAGAGAGAGAGAGAGAGAGAGAGAGAGAGAGAGAGAGAGAGAGAGAGAGAGAGAGAGAGAGAGAGAGAGAGAGAGAGAGAGAGAGCTGAAGCTGAAGCTGATGATATACTACCATGACTATTGGCCGTGTCTGATCATATTGAAGGATCGTATTATGTTGGTTACACCATGGTCGTGCTGGAGGTGACAAGATACTGGTTATGTGGTCGGGAGAGAGAGAGAGAGTTACATAGTTACATAGAGTTGCATAGATACACAGACTTTGCGGTCCCTACTAGGTAGTCCGGACTTAATGCTAAAATAGAGAGAGAGAGAGAGCTGGTTACATAGACTTACGTGTGTATAATAAGCTATGCAGCCCTTGTAGATCTGACGAGGTGGTCCCGTCTTAATAATAGATTGTGTATTAAACCCTAACCACTATTACATGAGGCACGGGTATTACAAGAGAGAGAGAGAGAGAGAGAGAGAGAGAGAGAGAGAGAGAGAATAAAAGAAAAACAAACAACAACAAGTCATTGATCCTTACGAGAACATTTTTCTCTCATGCGAATGAAAGTGCATTCCATATATCTTGCAACGATTTCCTTAAGTCTAATTTGGATGAACAAACTCTACCATTTATTACTATTTGTTGCTTACGTCCAGTGAGCCAATTCTGAATCCATTGAAGTACGCACCCTTATTAGACATGTGATATTAGTTTATGATGGGGTCTTTATCCAAAGCTTTCTGGAAATCAAAGTAGACTATGTCAACAGCTTTGTTTTCATCATACTCATTAAGAATGCCATGATAATGTCGAGATGATTTACCAGGCATGAAAGCTTGTTTCAGAAGACGTTCTGCAAAGCTTTTATTATTTTCGTTTCTTCTAGATGGTTAACAGCTTTGTCTCGGTTGATTATTTTAAGAAATGTATTTAGTATTGAAGTGAAGCTGATTGGATAATAGTTATAAAGTAGTTTGAAATAGCAATATGTGATTCCAGATTTGTCTCGTTGTTTGGGGCTTTTCGTCTGAGACGGAAGATAATTTAGCCTGTTTCATTTGTTCTATTGAAAGTGCTGCGAGTTGCTTCCTCGGCATGTTCCACCATTTTCATTGACTGTTTCAAGTCGAGCCCCGATTTGTTATTGGAATGGAACAATTTATTACCGGTATATTATTAGCGGTATATATTTCTGTAATTTATTCATAGATATCATTAATATCCCTTATGTGGTTCATGAAGTTTCCATATGTTTTATCATATGTATTCAAAATGTATGAACATTTGCTTTTTTAAAGTTTGGTAGTTTTTCATGACTCATTTTATTTAATATTAAAGACATTTTATGTTAAATATAATTATATGATGATCACTTGTACTAAATGTATGCCCTACTCTTACCTGGTTTTCTATTGTATATTTAGTCACAAAGATTAGATAAAATACATTGTTGCCCCGCGTTGGAGTGGACAAATTGCAATAATAAATGTCTATCCTGTTCCAAATATGTAGGCCAGAAGTCATGAACTCAAACCTCTGTAACTGAAGAAAGACTAAAGCAAATGGACTGTCAATGTCACACATACTCCCTGTCTGACCCTTCCCAAACATTATAAATATTAACTTGATTACTCTAGTCGTTTGTGAGATTGAGGTTAATGTTCAAGAGTTTTGGCCTACTTATTTGGAACCGGGTAATTGGTGTACAGTTACAATCCTGTCTTGGAGGTCAGGGGATTGTCCATCTGTGGTACTGGCAAATTGAAGTCTCCAACAGTACAACATCTTGGTTGTTTCTTTTTCTGTAATTTGGTCATATATCCTTCTATCAACGTTCATTGATTGTCCAAGGGTAGATGTATCTATCCAAGGGTTATCATTTGTTGTATTTTTTGTATATTTTTTAATAAATATAAATGTTACCAATGTTGTCATCTCTAGATTGTTTTGTTACTAAAACTTGTTGAAGATCATTCTTTGTGTACAGCAAAGTGACTCCCCCATTTTTGTTTACCTGACTACATTCAAACATTGTACATCCAAGACTGCCATATTCTACTAAAAAATCTCTTTGTTTAGCCATAATTTGGTAATACTTTGTCCGCCAAAGTACTCTATGGCCACTGTTATTTCAATGTCTGAAAACTTATTATAATTTCCACGAGCATTTACAAAAAAAAAATGCTGTACTAGCCTGAAAGCTATCAACTGATGAGTTCGTTTGATTATCAGAATATAGACTTAAACTCCCTCAAATGCCCTCAAACAACTATGCATTTTAAGGGAAATTACCAACTGCATCATTAAGAAGTCACCCAAGTTTTACAGATTCCACTTAGTTAAAGGGTGATTGTCTTCAGTAAATAAATGGTTGCTAAGAAGTGGCCCCAAATGTTGATGAACTCAACTCGTTCAGGAGCAGAGATTACAGAGTCGGTTATTTAGGTTGTAAGTCCAAATAACCAAGGATTATGACAAATAAATTTTGAGGTTCATGAGAGAGACTAAGAGAGGAGAATTATTGTGTGTGTGTACTTACCGACTATGGTGGTTAGGATCATGACGCCCAGCACGACAGCGGTGAATGCAGTGAGCATCAGTTGGGTGCTGAGGGTGGAGTTGACCCCCTCCGTCCAGTTCCCCCCCAGGGTCCAGTTGCCCCCAGCATCCAAGGTCCAGTTCCCATCCTCAGTGGTCCAGTTCCCGTCATCCAGGGACCAGCCGGCTTCCTCCACCCCAAGGGAGAGGTGCGGAGGGGTAGGGTACTGTTTGTTGTGGGGGCTGAATCCTGGTGCTTCATTGTTGTTGTCTAGTACGGTAGTCCAGGCCCCCCACCACGCCTCCGCCCCGCCCACACCTTCGGCGGGGAAGGGTGAGGGGGTCATGTTGGTTAAATGCGGGGGAGGACTCTCCCTTGTTGTGGCTCCCCGCATCCCCGTAGTGGTGGCTCCCCACATAGTCTGGCTCACATCCTAACGTAATTACTAGTGTGGGCTGTCTTATCGTTCACATTATGAGGGTTTGATGATTGCAATAACGATATTACTAATGTTTCTTTTCAATCACATCCTAATGTGATTACTAATGTGGGCTTTCTTCTCATTCACATCCTGGTGGTGGAAGATCTCAGTAACGTGATTAGTAATACTTCTTCTCATTCACATCTCAATAATGTAATTAGTATTGTTTCTTTTTGTTCACATCCTGTTACTGGGGATTTCAACTTCAAGGAGGGCTCTCGTCGGTAGTCATGTTGTCTGCCAGCCCGGTCATCTCACGCCAAAAAGTCAGCAGCGTTGGTCACACACTTCCACACCAAGTCTGACCCGGGGCATGCCGGACACAGGGTCGATCTTTACCAGATGATTACTGGAACTCGCAATTCTGGCTCACCTTTCACAGGTCCGCTACTCTATACACTTCATCCTGGAGAAAGAAAAGAAAAGAAAAGGTTAATAATGTGCATGTGTTGGTATTTAGGAAAGATCTACATACACTACCGTACGACTTTAACTACTGACCTAACACTTGGATGACTAGTTTACATGCAAGCTCTCGTTTTCACTCGACGCCCTGCAAACAAGTGAAAAGTTGGTGGAACGAATAAAGATTATGATATTAACATTTGTATAATGAAATGAAGGTAAAGTGACAGTCAGTGTTAATTTTGAGAAAGCTTTATTTTTACGTTTCAACTCTCTCTATAAACAAAGGCTTCTATATCTTTTTTAAATTTGATCACTTAACATGATGAAATCTGAAGGTCTTATCCCAATTATCAAGTTTTCGAACTGGCTTGATGCACTCAGACTTGCCAGTGAATCAGCGCTTTGGTTATCTCAGTTTAGCTCAATGCGGCTCAACTTCTCGAACTTTATCACCACTGTCTCCTCAACTTTATTTCAAGGCAATTAACAGTTAGTCCTGTGTAATATATATATATATATATACATACATAACTTACAAACGGGGCTTCATTCCCTCGATAGTAAACTCTCAGTGTGACACTTAACCCTTCCCCTGCCGGCGACGTCTTATTATATTTAATGCTTCTTATAATTAGATGATTGTATACGTCTAATAGTAGAATGAATACATTGAAAAGCACGTCACCGGTACTGAAAGAGTTAATCCTTTTTAGTACGGAATATGGTGCATTTTTTCTCAGGTGAATTTTGGCTAACATTAGAAAGTTTTTAAAAATTAGGAAAGGTCGTTTAGGAATCGAAAGGGTAATCTATTTCAATGTTCCGTCTGATTCTCATAAACTCTCTCTCTCTCTAAGCTAAATTAAATTGTCTATTAACCCCTTCAGTATTTGAGGACGCGTGTCTTCCTTTTTGGTTGGCTATCAGTAAACGATATTACTTGGCTTAGGAAGGAATTTGAAAGTCAGGGGTTTGATTGAGATATACTTAACCTCTTCGATCCTTAGAGGGCCTTCCAAAGCTGAATAATATCGCCTAATGACAGCCAGGATGTAATAAAGGAACGTGTTATTTTAACCCTTTCAATACCGGTGACGTCCTTTTCGTCATATTTTGGACACTATTAGACGATTTTATTCAGCTTAGGAAGGATCTGTGGTATCTCAAAGGATTTTATGAGAAAATAAATTATGTAATATTCGAACTGTTAGAGTTCCATCATAAACTGAATAAAATCATCTAATAGTTGTAAGAATATGATGAAAATGACGTCACCGGTACTGAATGGGTTAACAGGAACGAAAGAAGAAAATGGTATACTGGTTGCGTGGACTGGGAACCCGTCTAGCCATTTCGCACAAGCACACAACAACAATCTCAATCAATGGTCATGCATGCAACTGGTAGCTCCCCCCCCCCCCCCTTTCACTGCCCCCCTACTCCCCTCTGTTCTCCTTCACCGCCCACTCCATTACCCCTGTCCACTGCTTCGCCTCCCCCCCCCCCTCGTCTTCCACTTAAATCACGTGTTCAAAATCATCAAAGGCATCGACAATATGAACTGTAGTAAGTACTTCACTATCGACCAATCTAATTACACGCGGGGAAACGGGTGCAAAATTATTGGTAAATCTTTTAACTCACACGAAGCTAAAAAATTCTTCTTCAATCGAGTTGTCAACTTATGGAATGGGCTTCCCCGAGATGTTATAGACTGCAGCACCGTTGATTCATTTAAACTTCGCCTAGACAAATATCTCTCATCAAACCCTCGACTGACTGCGTTTGTAAATGAATAACTTTATTTTATCCTCCCCTCAGTTACTAACCCATCTGTCCCCTACGAACTTCCTAATCCTGCCACGGACATTAGTTCCAGGGCAGTAGTTCCCTTTCCAATGTTCCCTTACCCACTCTAAACCACTGTTTGGACACTTGATCCTCAGTGTTTTGGAGGACAAGCAGCCTAGAAGGGTCACTAGACCTGTTGTTGCTTGATTTCCTTTGTACTCCTTTTGTACTCCTTTGTACTCCACTGCCCCCATTCACTGCCTCCTTTCCACTGCCTCCCCCCTCCCCCTTTATTACTCCTTTC
>CM064513.1:25985658-26043158 GCA_032716605.1 Paralithodes platypus | reverse complement strand
GATTTTCTTTGATGTGGAGATAATTAATTACTGTAAATGCTATACGTACGATTATCCTATATTACTTTTGATTGTAGTTTTTAATTACGTTTATAGTTACTAGTACTATTTAAAGATCCTTGTCAAATGTCAGTATACATTGTGACTCTCTCTCTCTCTCTAGAATTTAGTCCTGACCACCTCGTTTGGATCGTAAGGTCTGTGTGGCCAGTGTCAAGACCAATAGTACTAACAAGACCAATAGTACTATTGGTCTGAGAGTCTCTCTCTCTCTCTCTCTCTCTCTCTCTCATGTGTACAGTAATGTTGAACACGTAAATGTCTCCACCTCATGATTTTTTTGTTCTATTATGTACGGAAGGAAACTTAATGTGATTGATTTACAAGAATTATTTGCTGTAAATCCGTTAATTGATCATGCTAATTAAGTTTTATTTTTGTTTAAGTTAGCTCCCTAGACCTCCATCAAGCTTACAAGAAATCCTATGGCTTAAACTGCTTTAAGGGGGGGGGGGGGGATGAGCGCAATAATTTGGGCATTTATGTATCTTTAATATTATTCTCATTTCCTCCCTAGCCTTCCATCAAGCTTAAAAATACATCCGCCCAAGACCCTCCTTTAAGAAAAGTTTGTAAATTTTTTGATAGAAAAATTTCCTAGCCGAAGGCCGGTTTCTCTTACATTACAGACTCGCTATCGCTCGCCAGGACAAAAATCGACACCTAAATGACACGAAAAGTCTTAATATCAACAAAGAAATTGGGCCAAAGGTCTTAGAATCGCCATACTAATGGGTCGAACGTCTTATAATCTGAAAACTAGTGAGGCTAAGCATGAGGAAGAAGGGGGACCAGAAAAACGGCCCATATGCCCTTAAACGTCATGTGTCCGGGCATTTAATAAGCTTAAAACTGTATAATTTGTCTGTTCTAACCTTTATGCGAATCCAAGCATTGTATTTGTTCAAGTTTCAAACTACCATAACAAAAACAGCAGAAATAACTATCTGCTAAAACCACCGGAGCCAAACAGTAAGTTCTGCAAACAACTTACATCGTATTATGGATGCATTAATTGGAATATCTTGCCTGAAAATTTAAGGTCTATTGTAAATAAAGATTCATACAAAATTAATGCAAAGACATTTACTCTTAATGCATATTGAATGTTATTGTATGTTGTAACAGTAAATACATGCTGTATATATGTATTTATGTACTGTATATGCGTATGTGTTATATTATTTATATATAAATGTGCCTCAACATTATGTAAATAATATCTAGGAGCCGTCAATAATTTGAATTTGAATTGTACTGTATGTACATAGGTTAAGTAGTACTCTGTATATTTTCAGCCTAATGGCTGCAAGTGAACAATAAACCGAATACTATTATTAATATTGCACACACTCACATTATCTCTCTCCCCTCCCACTTCCATAATTGTCCCCCAGCAGCCAGCTAACACATAGACGTACACTGAGCCTCTGTTACACACACACACACACACACACTGCCCCCTTCCATGACAGCCCCCCAGCAGCCAGGTAACACATGGACGTACACTGAGCCTTTATTACACACACACACACACACACACTCACACTGCCCCCTTCCATGACAGCCCCCCAGCAGTCAGGTAACACATGGACGTACACTGAGCCTCTATTACCACAGTCCGACACCGCCTCCCTCCGCAGGTCGCCTCAGGTACAGGTTTATTTCTTTACCTTCAGTTCTGTTTTATTTTATCATAATCTAAGCTATTTCAATCTAGTTTAACATAAGATGAACCTATATATCTAACTCTTAACGTAACCTTAGGCTTAGGCTAACCAAGTCGGACTTTTTTTTCTAAATTTCCTTCCAGCTCAATGTTTATATACTGTATATTCAATTGTTCAAATACGATAAAGTCCGGAGGCCTTGCGAATGAAACAATGAGACAGATGAGTTTTTTGCAACCGATTTGTGTTGCAACCGACTTCATACTCTAGCCTTCGCACACCTATACCGCCAGGTTGGCTCCTGGCACAGTGCAGTTACAACTTTTCGAAACCGTCTCACCAATTCATCTCAGAACCTCAGACGATATACTCTGTCTCATTCTCACGCGACCTATTATGCTTTTCACTCACTAGGTATTGCCTCCATAGAATATTTTGAAGTTATGGGAATGTTCATACAGTGCTAATGTTCTGGAAACAGCAAGAGTATCTATCTATCTATATATTGTATCTATTGTAGAGTTTGCCACCTGTAAGTGGCACCGACACGCCCTTCGTTATCTTGTATAAGATTAATTCCCCAACCCAGGTTGCCGACCAAGGCTGATGAGTCTCATCCACCCTGATTTTTATATGGTTGACTCCCCTAGAAGGATTGCCGACCAAGGCTGACGATTCCCATGTATGGGTTGTCTGTAGTCTTTATGGTAATGCCCTGACACTTAGTACAGCACAATATATTATATTATCATCTAACCGAATTGAAAATATCGACGAAATAACTCTAGCATGGGCGAAAAACTTGATGGCGAACTGTCTAGCGAGCGACAAGACCCGGGTTCGCCTCCCCTCGCCCGATCCACTATAATGAATGACAATCGCAGATTTACCCGAGTTTCCCCTTGTCATTGTTTTCTGTTAACCATTGAGGATGATGACGTCTTTTGACACTTTATTCTGGCTATCATTAGGCGATTTTATGCAGTTTAGGAAGGAATTATGGGAGTCAGAGGGTTGGTTGAGATAGTGTTTACCCCTTTGACTGGTAGAGGTTCTTCCAAAAGTGCATACAATCGCCTATTGATAACTAGAATATACTGTCATATGCGTCATAACCCTCAAGAGGTTAATATCGTATCGCAACTCGCGCTTCAGGATGTTTAACTCCTTCCACACCATTACGTAATTTCCATCATATTCTGGTTAACATTAAACGATTGTCTATAGTTTGTAATCTACCTATGCGATTCAAATAGGTACATACGATCTCAATAAACCCTCTTAGTAACACAGGTCCTTCTTAAGCGGCATAAAAGCATCTAATGTTAACCCTAGTCAAAGGTAAAAAGTAGTCATATTGCTGAAAGGGGTTAATTTCATCCCTCAGAGGCTTGCTTTCCGTAATGCATGACGGGTATATATTGGTTTTGGTGGTTTGTGTGTCGTGTTGTGATCTATATTTGTCCGACTCTGAACTATAAACAATGTCATATTATATATATCTTAAGGGGAGGTTTTCAGTTGGCTCCCTAGATCTCCATCAAGCTTGATACAAAAATACCTCCAAACCCCCCCCCCCCCCCCCCCCTACACACACACACACACACACACACACACACACACACGAGACCCGGGCGGGGAAGAGACATTTGGGCAAGTCTCTTAACGGTGCCGCCTCTGTTCACCTAGCAGTATAAATAGGAACCTGATATAAGTGGACGAAGTTGTGACGTCCCATCTGGGGTTGGTGATCGGTTACAAGGTGAGATGGGTATCGTACCGGTCAACCTAAGCTACTGGTCAACCTAAGGCTTCGGGTGAGACTGGTACCGTAGTGAGAATGGTACCGTACAGATTAACCCTAAGCCTTCGTTTCCAAATGTCGCTAATTGGCTAAAATACAGACTACACACACATCCACAGCCATTCCAACGATACATAAACACTTAATTAACATGCATTTCACGCAATACATTCCCAGTTAAGGAGGCGCGATAATAATGAGCTTAGCTAGCATTGCGTGGATTCACCTTGACGAACAAGTGAGTGAAAAACACACACACACACACTTCGAGATACATGTGTACTTTTGTCGGTAGAATATTGCCACGGCTTTACAATTGGCCACTTGTGAGTTTCAGGCTATAAGGAAGTTGGAGTTTTTTACATTGATATTTAGCAGAATTACCAGCTAAAATGCGGTTGTAGTACATTTATAAATACATAAAACTAAATTCAACATACATTTTATCCATTAGACATCTACTTTATTATTGTATTTCTGTTTAATACCGATATTTACGTCACCAACTTCCTTATAGCCAGAAACTCGCAAGTGGTCAATTGCTTTATTCGAGCTAAGTACAGACGATATTTTTCTATTAAAATGACACCTGTTAAATTTAGAGGGTCAATCGAAGTACACTTTTTATCCTTTCATTGTCTAGAAACTATCCCTAAGTTGACTAAAATCATCTGATATAGTCTATTCGCTGTAAGTAGGCGATAAATTATGACCTCTAACCTCAAAAACGACTAGAGTAATCCAGCTAATATTTCTTTCATTTGGGAAAAGTCAGTCAATGAATAGATGTGGAAATTTACAGCCAATTTGCTCTAGCCCTTTTTGAGTTACAGAGATTATAGGTCATGATTTCTCGCCTACTTACAGCGAATAAACTATAGTAGCACTGATAAAGCAAAGGAAGTGTATTTCCATCATATCCCTCGAGTTAGTCAATATTTGAACGTTTTAGACTACCTACGCACTTTTTTGTTATCTTCTTTCAAATTTGCATACATATGAAGCCTTCCAACAATAGCTGAACGTGGGCCAACCCAAGAGCAGACAGTACCCGCCCCCCCCCCCCCCCCCCCAACACACACACACACACACACACTCTCTTTGTCTCCGTCTGCAAGAACTCTCACCTTTAAGGCGGAGGTAGTTGCTTTTTCTCTCTCATATTTAGTCCCATTTATTTTGAGATTTTAAGACGTTCGTTCTACTAGTTTGGCGATTTTCAAGAACTTTCGTCCCAATTTCTTTGTCAAAATAACGATCTTTCGTGCCATTGAAATGCCCATTTTTTTCCTGGCGAGCGAAAGCAAGCCTGTAATTCCCGGCCTTCGGCCAGGAATATTTCTACCGAGAAATGTACATATTAACTTGAAGGGGGGTCTAGGGGGTGAAGGTCTAGCGAGGTTGCTATTAAATAAATATATACATACTGTAAATAAATAGACCAAAAAATAACCACTACCCACATAACAACACACGAGAAAAGAAAGAAGTAGTTAGGAGTTAGGGGGTCTGGAGTGTCATGGTCTGGTGTGTCATGGTCTGGAGTGGCGTGGTCTGGTGTGTAATGGTCTGGAGTGTGTCATGGGCTGGAGTGTCATGGTCTGGTATGTCACGGTCTGGAGTGTGTCATGGTCTGGTGTGTCATGGTCTGGTGTGTCATGGTCTGGTGTGTCATGGTCTGGAGTGTCATGGTCTGGAGTGTCATGGTCTGGTGTGTCATGGTCTGGAATGTCATGGTCTGGAGTGTCATGGTCTGGAGTGTCATGGTCTGGAGTGTCATGGTCTGGAGTGTCATGGTCTGGTGTGTCATGATCTGGTGTGTCATGGTCCGGTGTGTCATGGTCTGGAGTGTCATGGTCTGGAGTGTCATGGTCTGGTGTGTCATGGTCTGGAGTATCATGATCTGGTGTGTCATGATCTGGTGTGTCATGGTCTGGTGTGTCATGGTCTGGAGTGTCATGGTCTGGTGGTCTGGTGTTCATGGTCTGGTGTGTCATGGTCTGGTGTGTCATGGTCTGGAGTGTCATGGTCTGGTGTGGCGTGGTCTGGTGTGGCGTGGTCTGGTGTGTCATGGTCTGGAGTGTCATGGTCTGGTGTGGCGTGGTCTGGTGTGTAATGGTCTGGAGTGTGTCATGGGCTGGAGTGTCATGGTCTGGTATGTCACGGTCTGGAGTGTGTCATGGTCTGGTGTGTCATGGTCTGGTGTGTCATGGTCTGGTGTGTCATGGTCTGGAGTGTCATGGTCTGGTGTGTCATGGTCTGGAGTGTCATGGTCTGGAGTGTCATGGTCTGGAGTGTCATGGTCTGGTGTGTCATGGTCGGGTGTGTCATGGTCTGGAGTGTCATGGTCTGGAGTGTCATGGTCTGGTGTGTCATGGTCTGGAGTGTCATGGTCTGGTGTGTCATGGTCTGGTGTGTCATGATCCGGTGTGTCATGGTCCGGTGTGTCATGGTCCGGTGTGTCATGGTCTGGAGTGTCATGGTCTGGTGTGTCATGGTCTGGTGTGTCATGGTCTGGAGTATCATGATCTGGTGTGTCATGGTCTGGTGTGTCATGATCTGGTGTGTCATGGTCTGGAGTGTCATGGTCTGGTGGTCTGGTGTTCATGGTCTGGTGTGTCATGGTCTGGAGTGTCATGGTCTGGTGTGGCGTGGTCTGGTGTGGCGTGGTCTGGAGTGTCGAGTTAACATCTTCACTCGTACCCCATTTTCTTCACCTCATTTTATTCTTGTCGTTGTTTTTCTGGTTCGTTTTGTTTTCATATTTTTTTCGCTTGGAATCCCTCCCTTTTCTTGTTACAATCATAATTTGTTTGCTATCGTAATATCTCGTTAAAATCCCCACCCCCTTTCTCTCTCTCTCTCTCTCTCTCTCTCTCTCTCTCTCTCTCTCTCTCTTTCTCTTTCTCTCTCTCTCTCTCTCTCTCTCTCTCTCTCTCTCTCTCTCTCGTCATTATTAACAGGGTTCTTGAGAATTGCGTACGTTGCGGTTATGTTTTTTCCACAGAACCTTTTTGGGTACGATGACAAACTTATTCTACTTAGCATCAAAGAAATTAATCAACAATATATTTATCTACTTATATTTCTATTTTAATAATTTGACATATTTTTTTTTTTCAATTCAAAGTCCATTTAACTATGGTTTTCATATTCATATAGTTTTTTTTTTGTTTTTTTTTTTGTTTTTTTTTAGGATTGTGTTATTCATTATACAAGTTATAATGGCCCCAATCTAGCCAGTAACTATGACCTCCCCCTTAACCCATTCAGTACCAGTGACAACCTTTTCATTATATTCTGGCAACTATTAAACGATTATATTCAGCTTAGGAAGGACGTCTACCAATTAAAAGGCAACAGACTATCTCAATTAATCCTTTTAGCTACCATTAATCCAAAGCTTTATAAAATCGTCTAAATGTAGCTGAAATCAAATTAAAACAAAAAATACGTCAGCGGTACTGAAAGGGTGCCCAGGATGGACCTTTAATGTAGTGGACAACTTTTCGATTATGGAAGCTATATCGCCTCGCCTTCAACCATCTTGTATCCAGCCTCGGTTACAATATATCAGGTACAGTTCTATTACTAACTTGTATACCACTGTGTAATTAGTTTAAATAGGACTTCAGAGGCTATCAACCCTATTGGATTATTGAGCCAGCACACTGTAAGTCAAGAATATTTTCAGGACTGGAGCCCTTTTCGAGAACTCCAGTCCCTCCGCCATTGTGTAAAATACATCACTCCAACAAAATGATTAATACCGCAGACTTACATTTTGTACTCAACATCTCCACTCCTTCGCCTTGTCCTTCTCCACCACCACCTTCACTATAGATAGCGCCAACGAACTTGACAAAAATATCGATCCCTGATCTCTCTGTAACTCAAAAGGGATTAGAGCAAACTGGCTGTAAATATCCACACCTATTACCTGGTGGACTCTTCCCTAATGAGAGGAATTTTAGCTCTATTGCTTTAATTGATTTTGAGTTATAAGAAGTTAAGGGGTCAAGATTATTGTCAAGTTCGCTGGCGCTACCTACTGTATAGTATGTTGACACACCTGCATTGGTTTGCTATAGTCTTGTATTCAACCCTTAATTTTGTAATATTTTAATTGAATTTGTAAAGAATAACCACTATTTAGTGGAAATAACCACTATTTAGTGGAAATAACCACTATTTAGTGGAAATAAAATGACTTGGATATATATTGGAATTCTTCGCTCTTCCGTCATGACCTACACCACCACCTTCACCGCACCTCCATCATTACCTCCTCCACCACCATCTTCTCCACACTTCCATCTTGGTCCACCACCATCTTCTCCACCCCTCCATCCTCACCTTCTCCACCCTCCATCCTGACCTCCTCCACCACCATCTTCTCTTCCGCCTCTCCATCCTGACCTCCTCCACCACCATCTTCTCCACCCCTCCATCCTGACCTCCTCGACCGCCACCTTCTCCACCCCTCCATCCTGATCTCGACCGCCACCTTCTCCACCCCTCCATCCTGATCTCGACCGCCACCTTCTCCACCCCTCCATCCTGATCGCGACCGCCACCTTCTCCACCCCTCCATCTTGACCTCCTCCACCACCACCTTCTCCACCACCATCTTATCCACCCCTCCATCTTGACCTCCTCCACCCCTCCATCTTGACCTTCTCCACCCCTCCATCTTGACCTCCTCCACCACCACCTTCTCCACCCCTCCATCTTGACCTCCTCCACCACCACCTTCTCCAACCCTCCATCCTGACCTCGACCGCCACCGCCTCCACCACCACCTTCTCCACCCCTCCATCTTAACCTCCTCCACCACCACCTTCTCCAACCCTCCATCCTGACCTCCTCGACCGCCACCGCCTCCACCACCACCTTCTCCACCCCTCCATCTTAACCTCCTCCACCACCACCTTCTCCACCCCTCCATCTTGACCTCCTCGACCGCCACCGCCTCCACCACCACCACCACCTTCTCCACCCCTCCATCTTAACCTCCTCCACCACCACCTTCTCCACCCCTCCATCTTGACCTCCTCGACCGCCACCGCCACCGCCTCCACCACCACCTTCTCCACCCCTCCATCTTGACCTCCTGCACCACCACCTTCTCCAACCCTCCATCCTGACCTCCTCGACCGCCACCGCCTCCACCTTCTCCACCCCTCCATCTTAACCTCCTCCACCACCACCTTCTCAGAAAACCCAGAATAATTAAAGTCTTGAGTGCCTAAAATTTGGCACCTGTTGAATTTCCCTTGTGCTGTGGCGGCTGGTGCTCTCTCTCTCTCTCTATCTCTCTCTCTCTCTCTCTCTTTCTTTCTTTCTCTCACTCTCTCTCTCTCTCTCTCTCTCACACACACATTCTCTCACTCTCTCTGCCTAGCAATACGATAGGCTGCAGCACTGTTGAAACCTCCAAAAATCGCATAGACAAATATCTCGCCGGCCTTGGTCCACGACTGACTGCGTTTAAAGATGAATAACAAGACATGCCCGCATTACCTTTTTTGTTATAATAGATACAATAAGATAGTTCTATTTTCTTATTTTCCTGCCGAAGTATCAGTTTATCCGTACTACATGGAAAAGCTAAATCAGGTCCCTTCTAAGCTATCTTATTTCTCTGACATAATAGGTAGTTTAGATACACGTAGCCTCCTAAGGATCAGTAAATCTGTTGTTGTTTGTTTTCCGGTGTACTCCTTTGTATTCTCTCTCCACACTTTGAATTCCCTCCCTGATAATGGACTGCAAGGTCTTTGAGATACTAACTATTCCTTGCAAACTCGTCATAGCTCTCTCTCTCTCTCTCATACATATTTACTCTAATTTCGTATTATTCCCATTCACCGCCCCTCCCCTCACTCCCTTACTCTCTCTCTCTCTCACACACATACACTCACTCTCACTCTCTCTATTCTCTCAAACACATTAACTTTAATTTCGCAGCATTTCCTTTCATTTTCTTCCCTCTCTCGGAGTTCTCACGCATTTTTTCCATCTCATATTTTTCGCGTTTTTTTTTTGCGTGCCATTATTATAACCTGAGAACAAAGGTGCGGCACGGCAATGGGTGGGCGTACCTGCTGAACTGACGGTATGAGAGAGAGAGAGAGAGTGAGAAAATGAGTGAGTGGGTGTCTCTGCTGATCTTATTGTATGTGAGTGTGAGAGTGAGAGAGAAAAGCTAAACATTGGACAAAATGGTTTAATGCAACATTATATGATTATTACTATCATAGATAAGAGGGAAACCCATCAATAACAACAAGTATAATACATTTATAAGTATAAACAAATGATCGTAATATGAACCAGGCAGAAACACTAATAACCAAATGGTTTTTTTTTCCCTCTGAAAAAAGAAAGAGAGAATGGTGAAAAACACTATTGATAAGAAAAAGAACAAAATTGAGACAGCAAACCGGACACGACAGATACAGTAAGTCATGCCCGCAGTAAAATAATAAAAAAAAGGGGGGGGGGTACAAGGGGATGTCAAAATGAACGGCAGTGGCTATAGGAAAGAAGAAGTAAAAGGGGTAGGGAGTACAAAGGGGTAGGGAGTACAAAGGGAAGTCAAAGGGTAGGGAGTACAAAGGGAAGTCAAAGGGGTAGGGAGTACAAAGGGGTAGGGAGTACAAAGGGAAGTCAAAAGAAAGGACAGTGATTATAGGGGTAGGGAGTACACAGAGAGGTAAAAAAGAAGGGAAGTGACTATAGGAGAGAAGGAGTAAAAGGAGAAGGGAGTAAAAAGGGAAGTCAAAAGGGAAGGAAGTTACTATAGGAAAGGGGAGTACAAAGGGAAAGTAAAAGTAGAGATAATTCATGCCCACAGCCAAAGGGAAAGGGAGGGAGTACATAGGGAAGTTACTATAGGAAAACGGAGTACAAAGGGAAAGGAAAGGGAGTACAAAAGGAAGGGCAGTGACTATACGGACAGGGAGTACAAAGGGAGGGCAGTGACTATACGGACAGGGAGTACAAAGGGAAAGGAAAGGGAGTACAAAGGGAGGGCAGTGACTATACAGACAGGGAGTACAAAGGGAAAGGAAAGGGAGTACAAAGGGAGGGCAGTGACTATACGGACAGGGAGTACAAAGGGAAAGGAAAGGGAGTACAAAGGGAGGGCAGTGACTATACGGACAGGGAGTACAAAGGGAAAGGAAAGGGAGGGCAGTGACTATACGGACAGGGAGTACAAAGGGAAAGGAAAGGGAGTACAAAGGGAGGGCAGTGACTATACGGACAGGGAGTACAAAGGGAAAGGAAAGGGAGTACAAAGGGAGGGCAGTGACTATACGGACAGGGAGTACAAAGGGAAAGGAAAGGGAGTACAAAGGGAGGGCAGTGACTATACGGACAGGGAGTACAAAGGGAAAGGAAAGGGAGGGCAGTGACTATACGGACAGGGAGTACAAAGGGAGGGCAGTGACTATACAGACAGGGAGTACAAAGGGAAAGGAAAGGGAGGGCAGTGACTATACGGACAGGGAGTACAAAGGGAAAGGAAAGGGAGTCAAAAGGGTGGGCAGTGACTATACAGACAGGGAGTACAAAGGGAAAGGAAAGGGAGTACAAAGGGAGGGCAGTGACTATACAGACGGAGTACAAAGGGAAAGGAAAAGGAGTACAAAGGGAGGGCAGTGACTACGGACAGGGAGTACAAAGGGAGGGCAGTGACTATATGGACGGAGTACAAAGGGAAAGGAAAGGGAGTACAAAGGGAAGTATAAAGGAAGGGAAGTGACTATAGGGCAAGTAATAGTAAAGGAAGTAAATAGGAAAGAAAGTGACTCAAGGAAAGGGGAGTAGAAAGGGAAAGTATAGGAAGTAAAAAGTAAAAGTAAAGTAAACTGATTAAAAGGTAAAGTAAAGGAGGTAAACAGTTTAAGTAAAGTAAAGGGATTAAAAGGAAAAGGGAGGAAAGTAAAGAGAGTAAAACAGTAAAAGTACAAGTAAAGATAGTAAAAGCAAAAGTAAAGGTAGTAGCCTAAATAGGAAGGGATATAACCAAAGGAAAAATTGAACAACATAGGAAAAGTTATTATATAAGTAAGGGAAGTAAGAAGGGGAAATATAAGTAAAGGGAGTAATAATGAAGGGACACAAGTAAAGGTAAGGAAGGACAAATAAAAACAGAAGTAAAATTAAAGTAAAGTAAGTCAAAAGTACAAATTAAGATAGTAACAATTACAATTAAATTAAGTAAAAGGTAAAAGTAAAGGGAGTAAAAGTAAAAGAGTAAAAGGTATAAGTAAAGGAGGTATAAGGTAAAAGTAAAGGTAGTAAAAGTAAAAGGTAAACGTAAAGGGAGTAAAAACGGAAGTAAAGGAAGTAAAAGGTAAAAGTGAAGGAGTAAAAAGGAAGGGAAGCAACTAAAGGAAGAGGGAATTAAAAATAAAAGTAAAGGGAGAAAATAAGGAAAGGGCACTAACTAAACTAAAGGTAGCCAGCAGATAAGTCATGCACGCAGCCAAAGGGGAGGAAGGGGAGTAAAACTTGCATGATGATAAGCTCCAGGAACTAACGCTGGAAATTCATATATAATTATATAATGTCGTATACCGCTATATATTTATTTATCTATCTATGTTGGGTGGATGGGACTCGTTAGCCTTGGTCGGCAACCTATCTAGGAGAGACAACCTTATACAAATCCGGGTGGATAGGACTCGTCAGCCTTGGTCGGCAACCTGTCTAGGGGAGTAAACCTTATACAAATATGTACTGCTTATTAGTGGATGGATTAACCGCTCACCACTGTAGAAAAATAGTGCTAAAAAAGATACATAGAAGGCCTCGGAGTCGGACGGACCCTGAGTTTAGTGTTCAATCCTGTAAGTCCTTCAACAAACTGGCACGGGTTGTCCTTCTCACAGGGGATAGGTCCGCTTGGGGGCATTTTGTGTATGGCCTATTGGCCACCCTCATAAAGGGGAGTAAGGCGTCCGGCAATAGATCTATCTATCTATTTTTCTATCTATGTATCTGCTTGTCTGTCTATCGAGATATATATTATATAGATAGATAAATAGAGAGAGAGAGAGAGTATGAGAGTGAGTGATTTGAAAGATTAATATATATAGCCATGTATGTTATCTACTTTCGTATGAGTATCGTCGAAAAATTATGTTAGTGTGTTTTTAAACCCACACACACGCATCCTGTACACCATTATTCCTAACAAGGCCTTATCAGCAGCAGGGCCCCTAAAAATCCTCAGTGACGATAACATTGTGATAAGGCCACACACACACACACACACACACACACACACACACACACACACACACACGTCCTGATCAATCTAAAGGACATACAGACGGACAGACAAGTACGGACAAATGCGGTGGCTCACTTTCATAGCTTCGTATTAACCCTTTCCTTATTAGACGACACGCATTTTGACAATTACTTAACGCTATTTTTCAGCTTAGGAAGTACGTCTAGTAATGACAATGCTACGGACTGCCTTAATTATGCCTTTCAGCTATCACAGCTCCTTCCTAAACTGCATAAAATGGGTTAATCACATATCCCAAATCTGCGTTTTCTGTCAGTCAATATCATATAACCCCTTTACCCCTGTGTTTTTAGGGGGGATGGTTGATTTTTCTGGCTCCCCTTCTTCCACATGCTTAGCCCCATTCGTTTTCAGATTTTAAGACGTTCGGCCCATTATTTTGGCGATTTTAAGACCATTCGACCCATTTCTTTGTCAATATCAAGACTTTTCGTACCATTTAGGTGTCGAGTTTTTCCTGGGCGATAGCGAGCCTGTAATTCAGGAGGCACTGGCCTTTGGCCGGGAAATTTCCACCGAAAAATGTACTAATATACCTAGCAGGGGGATCTTGGGGATGTTGTTTTAAGTTTGATGAAGGTCTATGAAGGAAGCTAAACAAATTATAAATAATTGAAAAAGTCGACCAACAAATAAACCCTTCCCCCTTCATTGTGTCTATAGTTTTACAGCGACCTAACTATAGAAACATCTGAGCCTATAGTCTATTCGCTGTAAGTAGGCGAGAAATCATGACCTCTATCCTCTGTAACTCAATAGGGGCTGGAGCAAATTGGAAGTAAATTTCCACATCCATTCCTTGACTGACTCTTCCCAAATGGTAGAACTATTCGCTCGATTACTCTAGTCGTTTTTGAGTTACAGAGGTTAGATATCATGATTTATCGCCTACTTACAGCGAATAGACTTGTATAGGCATGCTTTGTACTCGTACAGTCATGGTCAGGAATAGTTGAACACTCCCTTATGGTAAAATTATCACAGTGAACAATATCTACTGAGAACAAGTGACTCGATATATGTGGATCGACCAGTTGTCAAAATGTTGCGTCAGTGTGTCATAATTGTTCCTCAAAATACTGTACAGGAATTCCAGACCACGGTTGTACGTTAAGGGAGCCCACCTCGCTTTTTTTCTAGTCCTCTCCCTCTCTCTTTGGCTTGTATCCATTCGGCCCCATTCAGCCTACTGTTTTAAGACGTTTACCCATCCAGGTGTCAATATTTTCCTGGCGAGCGGTAGCGAGCCAGCATATATATATTTTTGTTTTGACAGCAAGCTAAATTTGTACATTTTTCGATAGAAAAATGTCTCCGGCGAAGCTGGATTTCTCCATACAATGCTGGCTCGCTATCGCTCGCCAGGAAGAAATCGACACCTGGTTGGGGATAAACGTCTTAAAACAGTTGGCTGAATGGGGCCGAATGGATACAAGCCAGGGATAGAGAGAAAGATAAAAAAAAGCCGGTGAACCCCCTTAACAGTAAGTTTACTATAAGAAGAAAAATTAAATCGAAGTTGTGTGTGTGTTTCAGAAATGTTGACTCTCCGACTGTATACACACTCACACACACACACACTGCCATCGCCTTGTGTGTACCGGCATATCCACACATACATACACACACAGCCTTGTACAAAGGAGTACAAAGTACAAAGGAGTACAAAGGAAATTAAGCAACAATAGACTGGTGACCCTTCTAGGCTGCTTGTCCTCCAAAACATTGAGGATCAATTGTCCAAACAGTGGTTTAGAGTGGGTAAGGGAACATTGGAAAGGGAACTACTGCCCTGGAACTAATGTCCGTGGCAGGATTAGGAAGTTAGTAGGGGACAGATGGGTTAGTAACTGAGGGGGGGATAAAATAAAGTTATTCATTTACAAACGCAGTCATTCGCGGGTTTGATGCAAGATATTTGTCTAGGCGAAGTTTAAATGAATCAACGGTGCTGCAGTCTATAACGTCTCGGGGAAGCCCATTCCACAAGTTGCCAACTCGATTGAAGAAAAAATTCTTAGATTCGTGCGAGTTAAAAGATTTATCGATAATTTTGCAACCGTTTCCCCGCCTGTAATTAGATTGGTCGATAGTGAAGTACTTACTACAGTTCATATTGTCGATGCCTTTGATTAATTTGAACACTTGAATTAAGTCGCCTCTTAATCTGCGCTGGGATAAAGGAAATAGATTTAATTCTCTAAGACGCTCCTCGTATGGTTTGTTCTTTAGGCTCGGTATCATTTTGGTAACTCTACGTTGAACTCGTTCTAGCTTGTTTATATCTTTTTGGTAATAAGGGCACCAGGATTGAACGCAGTATTCCAGAAGAGGGCGGACTAAGGAATTGTAAAGGGTTAGGATAACTTCTTTGGATTTATGCTCAAATGACCTGCCTATAAAGCCAATTATTTTGTTTGCTTTCTTAACAACTTTTGAACATTGTTGACTCGGTTTTAGGTTACTCGATATTGTTACTCCCAGATCGATTTCTCAGTTTACATTCTTAAGCTGAGTGCCATTCATCGAATAGTTTGCTTTCTCATTTTGGTATCCGATATGTAGTACTTTACATTTATCCGCATTGAAACTCATTTGCCAAATTTGGGCCCAGCGTGACCTCTTATCTAGATTGTGTTGCATATCGTCAACTTGTTCTTTTGAGAGTACGCTATTTGCAATTTTTGTATCGTCAGCAAATTTTGAGATTGTACAGGTGAGACCCTCCTCTATGTCGTTGATGTAAATTAGAAAGAGAATTGGTCCTAGTACCGATCCCTGGGATACCCCGCTACTTACATTGGTCCATTTAGATGCCTTAACGTTTATGACTACTCTTTGCTTTCTGTCGCGGAGCCAATTTTCTATCCATTTCAACACATCGTCTTGTATTCCATGCGCTTTTAGTTTTAGCAGTAAACGTTTGTGGGGAACTTTGTCAAAGGCCTTTTGAAAATCAAGGTATATAATATCTACAGCTTTACTCTCATCATAGAGGTTGAGGATGTCGTGGAAGAAGTCTAAGAGATTTGTTAAACAGGAACGTTTGCTACGAAAGCCGTGTTGAGTATTTTTAAGTATGTTATTTTCCTCTAAGCAATTTACGAGTCTGTCTCTTATGAGCGTTTCTAGCATTTTACATACAACTGAGGTTAAGCTAATTGGACGATAGTTACTGGGTAGGGATTTGCTGCCTTTTTTAAAAATCGGTGTGACGTTAGCTAGCTTCCACTGATCAGGCATAGTTCCAGACTGCAAGGATTTATTGAATAGCAATGTCAGTGGTTTGGAGAGCTCATCCTTAGCTTCCTTTAGAACTCTAGGTGAGATTGTATCAGGTCCAGGCGTTTTATTTACCTTGAGTTTATCTAAACATTTCAATACTTCTCTCTCTGTAACGGTGATATTGCTTAGAACATCAAAATTATCTATCTGAATCGGCGATGCTGTAGGGATATCAATGAGGTCTTTTGTTGTAAAAACTGATGCAAAGAAGGTATTGAGGGCATTACTCATTTGTACTTCGTCTTTGGTATATTCTCCATTTTCATCGACTAACGGTCCTACAGTTGAAGCAACTACTCTCTTCTTTCTGATATAACTATAGAATTCTTTTGGGTTTGTTTTACTATGATTCGCAACATGTAACTCCAGGGTCTTTCTACTTTGCTTAATTAACCTTTTGGCTTTGCGTCGTAGTTCTACAAATTTCTCCCGTTCGTCATTTTGTGAGGATTTTAATTTATCATTAGCAAACTTTTTAGCAAGCAGACAGTTTGAAATATCTTTATTCCACCATTTGGGCTTATCATTATGGCCTGTACGCCGTATTTTCGATGGTATGCAGTCTTGCACTGCTTTTAGGTAAGTGTTTGCGAATGATTCCCAAGATGTATTTATGTCGTTATTGTTAATTAAAAAGCTCCAGTCAGTTTCTTTAAACATTGCTCTAAGTTTAGGAAAGTTTGCTTTATTGAAATTAGGGACTTTTTCGATGCTGCTATTTGGTTCGTTACTAGTAAAGTTTAAAGTGAAAGTTATCGTACGATGGTCGGTGTTACTGAATTCATCACCGACATTCAAATTCTCTATCAATTCTTCTTCTGTTGAAAGTACAAAGTCAAGGACATTATTTCCACGAGTTAGAGATCTAACAAATTGATATAGCGAACTCTCTTGCAAATTTGCATACAGGTCTTGTCCAAAGTGTGAAGTAATACTATCGCCCCACTTGGTCACAGGTAAATTGAAGTCGCCAAAAATTACGGTATCTTGAGAGTTACTTAAGTCTGCAATTTGCTCATAAATTTCTCGGTCAGTTTGCACTGTATATGTGTACATTTAATTGCTAACACTCACACACACACACACACACACTTCCCCCTCATCTCTGTACGTACCGTTTGTGTGTACCGGCAGATTCAAACGCACACACAGCCTTGTATACTGTATGTGTACATTTAATCGCTAACACACACAGACGAGCGCAGGCAGACACGGTTAAGTCAACATGTGGACACGACCAGGCGGAGAGAGAGAGAGAGATAGTGAGTGAGTGAGTGGGTTGAATTGATGTGTTTATTAGCACCACAGATACATTACAAAGGCATTAAGAGAGAGAGAGAGAGAGAGAGAGAGTTACAAGGAATAGTTAGTATCTCAGAGAACCTTGCTGACCATTCCGGGGAAAGACTCGAAGTGGAGAGGGATTGTTTAGTGCACTACACTCGTTACAGAGTGTGCAAAATGCTATCTTCTCCCTTCTTGAACTGCTCTACTTAAGAACTGCTTATAATTTCTGAGGGAAATTTGTTCCAGGTAGAACATATCTTATATGTGAAAACATTTCCACAAATACTAGTGCTGAAACTTTTAAATTCTAACTTCCAGACATGGTTGCGTGTTGTATTCATAATGAGGCTAAGCAATTTGCTATAATCCACATTGTCAAAACCATTAGGTATTTTAAACAAATCTGACCTCGTAGTATGCGAGAGAGAGAGAGAGAGAGACGAACTAAAGAGGGGATAAGGAAGGGGGGGGGGGTGCAGTCCCCCCCCCCATCCCCCATCATAAATCACCATGGTCGTCAGCCCCCCCACCCCACCCCGCTACCTCTTAATAACTTCTTCATTTTTCCTTCCATTATGTGACTCATTATTCTCAATGCTCGCTCATTTTCTCACTCCTATCATTCTTAAGCTTCCAAAACTTAAGGCCACGATTTATGTCCCAGTCTACGTACTGGACTGCTGAATGAGAAACTACTACAGTATTATTGAGTAGTTTGTATGGCTGGTTTCTTATATTGCAGACTGCAGTATGGCCAATTATTAATTAAGACCAAGTTACAGCTCAGTAATATTATATAGGTGGTAGACCGTTCTTGCATTTTCACACCATTATATTCAGCTTAGGAAGTCAGTCAGAATTTCCGGCATTTCTTCGTCGTATTATTCTGTTTTATATTACACGTGCTGTATATTATGCTGTACAATATACAAACGAATACAAAGGACTTAAAAACTGCAACATACCTATTGGTCCTTACGCCAAATCTAGCCTACGCTGCTAAGCTTACTAACTACTAGGTAGATAAAAGGTATAGAAAAAAAACACCACGTCAAACGAAATTATTATTTACAAACAATTGTATTACTTTCCTCTTCAGAGGAAAGATGAAGATAAGTTTAGGAATAACGAAAGATGTTCGCGAAATGCATGTTTAAATAAAAAACAAACGAAATTTCCACCTTTTTCTGGGAAATCTCATGAACATTCTACTCAATTGGCGGTATGGTCGAATATCCCATAAAACACTATGATATTATGACCACTTGGATGCCACGCGGCCTGAAGTGGAAGGTGGAGGTGCACCGTGCACCCAATCACAGACATGCTACGATGAGACATCATCCTTGCTTGCAGCCAATCAGTGAGCTGTGCTGGGAGGTGTGTCGCTCAAGGATAATAGAAGTAAGGATAGAGCTCATAAACGAGCTCCCAATTGATCCCTAGTCTTGACCAAGCACCCCTGAAGATGGCTCTGCCATCGGTGGTACATCGTCTGCACACTTACAAATGTCACTGGGAGCTGCCAGATGGCGTGGCGGCAGATACAAACATGGTATCAAAACAACACGTTCACAGGCTCACAACTGTGTTGTTTATGGAAAATACAAAGCGGAAGCAAAGGAAATTCATATATCACTTCTTTCCCAAAGGTAAGGTGAAGTGCTTAGTCACAAGTAGAGGGTATCTACGAGTATACAGTATATAGTATACTCACATACGAGTATACAGTATATCATGGCTGACTGAATACAAGATTTCGAGACATCTCGGTAAATAGCTGACCCATGAATGCTGGCATATGTATCATTGCAGATGTTTGTTAGGGCTCAAGAACCTTGACATCAATCTGAAGACGAAAACACCTGATCAGCTGAACAAGTCCCGTGTTGTATGAAGCAGCCACTTTTAAGATGACCAGTATAGCGGGGTTGGCCGTCTGACGTCTGATGCTCAACAATTTACAGATGTTTTAAATAATATAAATAAATAGCATAATCTACTCACGTTGTAATATATGTCATTCACTTGATCGGTTAGCTTTAATGTAAGACATACCCTTAATTTTATGTTCTTAGTTTGTGAAGTGTGAGGTTGGAATTACTTGCTTATAGAATATTATTCATAAATACACAGAATAACAATAAACGGTAGTGGAGAAATACCCCTAGCATTGTATTGTGCTGCAGTGGTCGACCTGAATAGTAAACATGCAACATCGAGAGAAACTATATTTATAAACACGTACAGTACAACATGAGACAAAAGATATGTTCTACACTTGATAATGTTGCTGAAGGGATGTGTAGCCTATTTATTAGTGTATGACGTGTATGGGTAGAGCTGCAGAAACATATAATACTCGAGAGACAGTCACTGGGATGATTGCTGTGGTTGTCTCTCATATTCCTTCGTGAGAGTCTGAGAGATAATTGCGTACCGGTATGTCTTTATTTACTCCTCACCAATTAAGCAGTGCAAGTAATATGAGGACCTGTATGATTCACAGTGTGTGCGTGTTTGTTTATTTACTTTTTCAGTAAACGTACGAACACTATGGGGAACATATATGGACGAAATCCATACAGGTACTGAAACAAATTTAAATGTAAGGAACAAAATCAATACAAGATATAGACGTTGAGTAACCTACACATATAACAAATGTATTATATTAGATAAAGTATTTTATACAGAAAAAGGTAAAGATGCTTCACAAATACTAGATTGTATAGGCTACATGGAATGTAGCACAATATATTTAGTTGTAGTATATATGGACTATAATGTAGGACAATAATGATAATGACAATATGGGGATCACAATTAAAACATCATGAGTGACAAGAGTATCCTACTATTTAGATATAGGCCTATAAGAGCTATTATGAAATGTGAACAATTATTATGTTCCTTCCAACAACCAACCATACTCCTAAAATCGATTAATGAAATTTACAAACACATGTTATGAGATATTGAGTATTGCAAGCGGTAGCGTATAGATATTAGAAACTATATAGTTATAGCTCGAATATAACCGTTTTCTAAAGAACGATACATTCTCTATTGAGGGGTATAAACTGTATAGTTACTGTTCGAAATTAACCGTTCTCTATTGGAGGGTGCTTGACGTTAGATGGGGTAAGTATCAGGGGCCTACAACCAATAGCAGAGAGTCGCCTCTCCTTCTATACTCTCCTTGGTGTAGCTCCACCATCAGTGTTGCCAATTAAGCTGATTTATCGCTTGTTGTTTACTTTCATCTAGCGACAATGTTATGTTTACTTGCGCATGAATTTTATCTATTACCTGGAGATTTGAAAAATGTTCAGCGCTGTGCTGAAGTTTACGCCATATTTCTAATGATATTCAGCATTTTACAAGTCTATCTAGCTCGATTCTAGCGACTCTGAAGGACTAAAGTAGCTTTGTCTATGATTTTGAGTTGGCAACCCTGACCATGCCTCCAGTTCTCGCCTCCACTACCCCGTCTTCTCCCTCCACCTTGTAGTTTGGATGATCTCCCTGTGTTTTTTGTGATTTAAGCTCCGATTTCTGGTGTTCTGTGCTTCAAGAATAAGTGAAGTGATATCGAAAGTGATGCCGAAGATCGTGGTCGGTATAGAAAATGCCATCGTCACCGCGATACCTTGAACACATTGAAAAGCACAGAGAGAATGTGAGAGTGGGGAGGTGTTTGGCCCATATGTTAAGGGGAAGTTTTTAGTTTAGTTCCCTAGACCTCCATCAAGCTTAAAATTACACCCCCTAAACCCCCTTTCAAGATACATTTGTACATTTTTCGGTAGAAAAATGTCTCGGCCGAAGGCCGGTTCCTCTTAAATTACAGGCTCGCTATCGCTCGCCAGTAAATAATCGACACCTAAAAGGCACGAAAGGTCTTAAAATTTACAGAAATGGAGCGAAAGTTCTTAAAATTGTCAATATAATTGGGCGAACGTCTTAAAATCTCAAAAAGTAATGCGGCTAAACACGAGGGAGAAAGGGGTCCAGAAAAATATCCCTCAAGTGGAAATCTCCCCTTAAGGCAGTATCACGAGCATTTTTCCGTCAATTTTCACGAACAATTGTAGTCTGGCAGCTTCAGAATTCAAGAGGTATCAAAAGTCAGCCACCTAACTTAAGTTCCTGAATCCAATGCGAAAAAGCTTCAAAATATTACGAAAACAAAAGTTGCTCATCGAAAACTGCCGGAAAAAGTGTTCGTGTGACACTGGCTTGAGCATGGCGAGCGGGGAATTCGAAAGTGACATATTGGACCTGATGCTCAATATAATATTTAAACCTATTTTAGTGATTTATTCGGTGGAACTCAGAAACTAATCATACCCTTTCGCTACTCGCGTTGCCTTTTCTGAGATGGAAATCGTGTAGTGTTAGCCATAATACAAAACAGGCCTATAGCAAAAAATATAGAAAAGACAAAGAAAAGAAAAAAGGATGGTATACAAAGATTGAAAGTGTTAAAATGAGTGACATATACATTATTTAGCGGTTCTGTTGATGGAGAAGCTCAGTGAAATTAGTATTAATTATTTAAATATTGGATGCCTTTTCTGAATGTATTATAATAGTTTAGGCCTAGTGTCAGCCAGAATACGAGAACAACATAAGGGATGATTGAACTGAGGCCGGTGTTCGAGGTAGCACTAAATACTTTGACAATGCGACGTGTTTCCTAATCTGAATAACATAGCTTAATAGTATCAAGATAAGGTGAAATTTTACTTTATTAGAGCACACTTTACGGGCACAACCACGGACTTAGTAGAGAACCCTTTTTGTTAAGTTGCCACGCATCCATCGCCAAGCTACTGTACACCCTTTTCTGGTATACGATACACCCAAAAAGTAATTGGGGTAGCATTCAAGGAGACTAGTGCAGGACTCTTCTTCTTCTTCTTCTTACCTCTGACCGGGTATAGGCTATCTTAGTGTTTACTAGCCTATACCCCTTTGAAAGGACATTAGCCTAACCTAACAACCTTACCTAACCTATCCTAGTATTATAGGTGGGGGCTGCCGCCCCCACACCCCCGCTTTGACTTAGATTTTTGGTGTATTTGTCTGTGAAGTGGGTATTTTTCAATTTGTTGATAACGAAAATCCTCCATGCGGACTATATGGAGAAAAATATGGCGAATCTATTGGTGCCTATTTTCCCTAATAAATTGTTTCTCATAACGTCGCACTAGTGTCCTTGAATATTATCGTAATTGGGACACTCTTGGTGGTTGAATTAAAATTTAGACCGTGGGATACAGTATGTGTTGTGGGGGGGCTTTCCCCCCTAGAGTTATTGGCATTATCATATATATTGCTAGCAAGGGGAAAATAACAACAGCAAACGTAACTAACCTTGAGCGTTATGTAAACAAACCAACATCGGATGAGGTGGTAAACTAGTGATTCTGGACTAAACGCGCTGTGTTGTTCTCGTCGAAAACCACATAAAACACACAATTAGATCGTTTCTATTACTATTATCATACCAGAAAATTGTGTAGCTTGTTGATGGATGCGTGAAAACTAAAAACAACAACTAATAAGTCCGTGGGGGTACCTGTAAAATGCAAACTACTAAAATATCATCGCACCCAAGATGACAATAAAAAGTGTGGATTAGTGAGACAGATTGGACAGCCACCTGATAATGATAGACGGTATCAGATTGAGGTGGATAAAGTGATTGAAACATAATTACGCTGTTTCCGTCGGCGAAGCTCAGTGATACAAAGATGCTCAAGAATTGTATTTCAGTCGTGTACAGTCAGTTATAAGAGTTTGTGGGTTTCTCACGTGTTTAAGTATGCAACGATTGTAGGCTATAGTATACAATATATAAATGGGTTATTATTGTAATTGTGTATGTATAATTAAATTATACAATCATAAGGTGCTGGTATATCAATGTGTCCGTATTGCCCATTACAATTCATAGCACATATCAATAAACCGTTTGTTATTATTAATTATATTATTATTATTGTTAATGTACCGGGTAGGCCTACTTGTAAGATTAATAATGTGAGAGTTCCACGAATATTGTTCAGTAGCCGTACTGTAGATCAGAAGATATTTACCTATTATTTATAAACCAAACGAGCGGACTGCAAAGCTTTGCTATAAACTACAAAATGCTCAATTTCCCATACCCCCACCCTCCTGGTTAGCCTACGAACAAGATACAAGTGACTTAATGAGGGAATTGAATATGAGAACAAATACTGGAAAATTGATATGAAGTTGGATTGTTTGGTCATACTATCACTTACAAGGACATAATGAAGTATCTGTGAAAAGTTAATTAGACTACAAAGAAGGGAATAGGTCTCCAGTTTGACATCCTGCCGACGATGAGCGAGCCGCCTCCCAGGGATGCTTATTTGGGCTGGTGAGTACCGGTACCAGTACTGTTACATTAATTTGTGTGTACTTGTTAGCACTAATTCCTCCTTATACAGTACAGTATATTCGAAGGTACCACAAACTGAATTAAAGTAGTGCTATAGGCTATTCATGTTGTGCACTCCATAACACTAATTCCACACTTATGTTTTTAAGGTATTGTATCCCAGATGGAATTGAATATGTTTATTTGTTTATATATATATTTTGTTTTCCTAATACGACCTATGTATGTTGTGTAGTTCAGGAGCTCAGAATGAATCAGAATTAGTGACCTAGAAAATACGTGTTTGTTTTCAAGGACAGTTATGATGTTCTTGTATGTTGTACAGTATTCTGTAATTTACATGCGATACATTTATATTAATGTGCTATAGCCTAGGCGGAAATTCCGAATAAGGGAGACCCCCCTCCCCCCTTCACAGAGTACTTCCACCAATATTTCGTTACTTTTCTTAAGGGAACTGATTGTTTTATTAGTGTTATCTGATTTAGGAAGCCCTATGGAATTGGACGCACAGAATGTAAGGGTCTAGGGTCTAAGAAACTGACAAGGCTACCGTGGCTTACCTGTGAGAACCACCAAACCATTATTGCTCCTCCATCAAACACGGTAGTTATCACCCACCACCCAACCCTACTATCGCCTTTAAATTTAAATTATCTGTCAATATCAAGTATTAATATACAAAACGTAAGTATTTTTGTATATTTTTATTATGATATCGACAGATAGCTTGAATTTAAAGGCGATAGTAGGGTTGAGGGGTGGGTGATAACTACCGTGTTTGCTGGAGGAACATTAATGGTTTTGTGGTTCTCACAGGTAAGCCACGGTAGCCTTGTCCGTTTCTTAGTCATTAGTGTGTGACTTTAACCTCATGACACAGGGACCAGTGGCTTATTTCTACACTTTTGGTAATGCACTATATTGACGAAAATTAGGGCACGGTTTGAAAAAAAAATGTGTCAAAATATCATACTGATCCAACTGTTTGCTAATAAGTAATTCTCGAAAAACGATGTAACACGGCCTCTGAAACCCATAGTAGTCTATGTCAGTGGTTCATACCAGTACCATACATGTTCCTCTACTGTAAATGGTGTTCAGGTATTCCACGACAGTACAGTACATTATTCATTATTATAAACTGTATAATTATTAAGAATAGTACGGTCCAAAGCTGCGAGCAAGAAAAAGCATCCCACGCCATCTCTCCTCACCCGGCCAACCATTTTCATCTCCCTCCTCAATTTATTTTCTCATTCCTCATTCATTTCTTCCGGGCCCCTCCTCAATCATTCCTCATTCATTTCTTCCGGGCCCCTCCTCAATCATTCCCGCTCATTCATTTCTTCCGGGCCCCTCCTCAATCATTCCCGCTCATTCATTTCTTCCGGGCCCCTCCTCAATCATTCCCGCTCCTTCATTTCTTCCGGGCCCCTCCTCAATCATTCCTCATTCATTTCTTCCGGGCCCCTCCTCAATCATTCCTCATTCATTTCTTCCGGGCCCCTCCTCAATCATTCCCGCTCATTCATTTCTTCCGGGCCCCTCCTCAATCATTCCTCATTCATTTCTTCCGGGCCCCTCCTCAATCATTCCTCATTCATTTCTTCCGGGCCCCTCCTCAATCATTCCCGCTCATTCATTTCTTCCGGGCCCCTCCTCAATCATTCCCGCTCATTCATTTCTTCAGGGCCCCTCCTCAATCATTCCTCATTCATTTCTTCCGGGCCCCTCCTCAATCATTCCCGCTCATTCATTTCTTCCGGGCCCCTCCTCAATCATTCCTCATTCATTTCTTCCGGGCCCCTCCTCAATCATTCCCGCTCATTCATTTCTTCCGGGCCCCTCCTCAATCATTCCCGCTCATTCATTTCTTCCGGGCCCCTCCTCAATCATTCCCGCTCATTCATTTCTTCCGGGCCCCTCCTCAATCATTCCCGCTCATTCATTTCTTCCGGGCCCCTCCTCAATCATTCCCGCTCATTCATTTCTTCCGGGCCCCTCCTCAATCATTCCCGCTCATTCATTTCTTCCGGGCCCCTCCTCAATCATTCCCGCTCATTCATTTCTTCCGGGCCCCTCCTCAATCATTCCCGCTCATTCATTTCTTCCGGGCCCCTCCTCAATCATTCCCGCTCATTCATTTCTTCCGGGCCCCTCCTCAATCATTCCCGCTCATTCATTTCTTCCGGGCCCCTCCTCAATCATTCCCGCTCATTCATTTCTTCCGGGCCCCTCCTCAATCATTCCCGCTCATTCATTTCTTCCGGGCCCCTCCTCAATCATTCCCGCTCATTCATTTCTTCCGGGCCCCTCCTCAATCATTCCCGCTCATTCATTTCTTCCGGGCCCCTCCTCAATCATTCCCGCTCATTCATTTCTTCCGGGCCCCTCCTCAATCATTCCCGCTCATTCATTTCTTCCGGGCCCCTCCTCAATCATTCCCGCTCATTCATTTCTTCCGGGCCCCTCCTCAATCATTCCCGCTCATTCATTTCTTCCGGGCCCCTCCTCAATCATTCCCGCTCATTCATTTCTTCCGGGCCCCTCCTCAATCATTCCCGCTCATTCATTTCTTCCGGGCCCCTCCTCAATCATTCCCGCTCATTCATTTCTTCCGGGCCCCTCCTCAATCATTCCCGCTCATTCATTTCTTCCGGGCCCCTCCTCAATCATTCCCGCTCATTCATTTCTTCCGGGCCCCTCCTCAATCATTCCCGCTCATTCATTTCTTCCGGGCCCCTCCTCAATCATTCCCGCTCATTCATTTCTTCCGGGCCCCTCCTCAATCATTCCCGCTCATTCATTTCTTCCGGGCCCCTCCTCAATCATTCCCGCTCATTCATTTCTTCCGGGCCCCTCCTCAATCATTCCCGCTTATGAATTTCCTGCCATTAAAGGGCTTTATTCCACCACCTTCCGCGTTCCCGTTCATGTCGTAAATTCTCGGTTGGTGGTGTTTTTATATTTTCGCCCTTTTAAGGGGACATGGGCCGGTTTTCTGGACCACTTTCTCCCTCATGTTTAGCCCCATTAGTGTTCAGATGTTAAAAATTTTGCTCCATTAGTTAGTCGATTTTAAGACCATTCCCCCCATTTCTTCGTCAATATTTAGATCTTTCGTGCTATTTAGGTGTCGATTTTTTCCCCTGGCGAACGATAGTGAGCCTGTAATGTTGGAAGAACCGGCCTTGGGCCGGGACATTTTTCTACCGAAAAATTTACAAATTAATCTAGAAGGGGGATCTAATGGATGTTTTATTAAATTTTATGGAGGTCTAGGGAGGAAACTAAAAAAATATATGAATAAATGAATTAATAGATCAAACAAACGGCCATCCTCCCCTTAACCAGATGTGTGTGGGTGAGGGATTTTTTTGTTCTGGTAATTATCGTTTGTGTAACGAAGTGGTGCCGGTTATTCCTAATTTTGTAGTTGAATGGTCGTGCTTTTACGGAGGCTACGGTACCGGGTTATTGTGTATTTTAGGTCACGTACCTATCTATCTATTTATTCAGGCCCAATCCCCACTTTTCCTATTTAGTTTTCTTTTCTTTTTCCCTCTTTTTCCTTTTTTTTTTTTTTGGAGGGTGGCCGACTCAAGACAGAGCAAGAACAGGGAAAACATAAAACAACGAACACACACAAACAAAACACATATTCACACACATCTAGGTCACGTACCAGTATGTGTTTATTTATATATTTTTTCTTTATCAGTTCTTCGATTGATTAGTGTGTTTCAAGGTATTATTCCTTTTGCAAATGCATTTTTTAGCCATTATTTAGCAGTATTAAGACATGCCCCCCGAAAAACATATTATGTCATTAACCTGACCAAACAACCTAACCTGGTTTAACCCCGCTGGTCATACCATTGATATAGAAGATGACAACATATTAAGGGGAGACTGACCGTTTGTTTGGTCTATTAATTCATTTCCCTAGACCTCCATCAAGCTTAGAAAAAAAAAACCTAAACCCCCCTTCAAGATAAATGTGTACATTTTTCGGTAGAAAAATTTCCTGGCCGAAGGCCGATTCTTCTTAAAATTGCAGGCTCGCTATCGCTCGCCAGGAAATAGTCAACACCTAAATGGCACGAAAGGTCTTAAAATTGACAACGAAATGGGGCGAAAGGTGTTAAAATCGCCAAACTAATGGGCCGAACGTCTTATAATCTCAAAACAAGTGGGGCTAAACATTAGAGAGAAGGGGGTCCAGAAGAACGGTCTGCCTCCCCTTAAACATTCGGCGTAAAAGTGAAAAATAAGCTCGCCAATAGTTCAAGATGGCCGCCTCTCTTGCTTCCTCCACCCTTGTCTAACCCACAATGTTTAATGAACAATTGTTATAATTTGCGGCGGTAATGACATATTATATTGCGGCGGTAATGACATATTATATTGCGGCGGTAATGACATATTATATTGCGGCGGTAATGACATATTATATTGCGGCGGTAATGACATATTATATTGCGGCGGTAATGACATATTATATTGCGGCGGTAATGACATATTATATTGGCGGCGGTAATGACATATTATATTGCGGCGGTAATGACATATTATATTGCGGCGGTAATGACATATTATATTGCGGCGGTAATGACATATTATATTGCGGCGGTAATGACATATTATATTGCGGCGGTAATGACATATTATATTGCGGCGGTAATGACATATTATATTGCGGCGGTAATGACATATTATATTGCGGCGGTAATGACATATTATATTGCGGTGACTAATACTGTAAGACAAAGCTATAGAAAACACATTGAACATTATATCCCATGTGTGACCTAAAACACATTGAACATTATATCCCATGTGTGACCTAAAATACATATATACTGCCCGAGGAAGGTATTTTTTAAGGCCATGCACATAATCACAGCCTCCTTAACCCTGGGGAGGTTTCTAGTTTGTTTTCTACTCCTCCAGCAATCTTAAAATTTCACCCCCTTGACCCCCTTTCAAGATAAATGTGTACATTTTTCGGTAGAAAAATGTCCCGGCCGAAGGCCGATTACTCTTAAATTACAGGCTCGCTATCGCTCGCCAGGATAAAATCGACACGTAAATGGCACGAAAGGTCTTAAAATTGACAGAATGGGGCGGAAATTCTTAAAAATTACCAAACTAATGGGGCAAACGTCTTAAAATCTCAAAAGCAATGGGGCTAGACATGAGGGAGAAAGGGGTCAAGAAAAAAGTCCCTCAAGTGGAAATCTCCCCGGTTTTCTGGACCACTTTCTCCCTAATGTTTAGCCCCATTAGTTTTCAGATGTTTGCCCCATTAGTTAGTCGATTTTAAGACCTTTCGCCCCATTTCTTTGTCAATATTTAAACCTTTCGTGCTATTTAGGTGTCGATTTTTTCCATTGCGAACGATAGTGAGCCTGTAATGTTGGAAGAAACGGCTTTCGGCCGGGACATTTTTCTACCGAAAATTTTACAAATTAATCTAGAATGGGGATCTAATGGATGTTTGTTTTTAATTCGATGGAGGTCTAGGGAGGAAACTTAGAAAAATAATGAATACATGCAAATATCGCCCAAAAAGTGAAGCATCCCCCCTTAATGACTTACATAGGCCTACCGGACTCATAAATTTTTGTTTTCTTTCTATGTGTATGAAGGAGACAAAAGGCAGGCTGCCTGTAACAAGTGTCTACCCCAAAGCCAAAGGAGTGACAGAGAGCCAAATTCAAGGGACGCTGGCATCAAAATGCATGGACACACACAGTTTAAAGCAGTCTAAGTCATAGGATGAAGGAAAATGTTATGGAGGGAGAGAGTTCCAGAGTTCACTTGTTGAGTAGAAGAAAGACCAAGAAAGTGTGCTAATTCTTGGGTTGGCGCGCTGGACAAAATAGGAGTGGGACTTTGTTGAAAGGTGGGTCCCTCGCACACGCCACAGTGCACTGAGAGAGCTCTGAAGAACACTTATTGTAAATAATACACTGTAATGTAAACAAAGAATGCACATGCTCGGTACGGTATCTATTATGCATACACTCTCAAATGTTAGCACAATACCCACACTCAAACATATGCACAATTCTCACACTCAAAGTTTAGCACAATGTCGCACTCTTAATTTAATAACAACACACTATTCAGTCTCCATCATATTCAAAGCTGTCCCAAACTGAAACTAAGGTTCTCTGAATTACCCTACATGCTTTACATAACCCGTTCAGTACCAGTGACGTCCTTTTCATTTTATGGTGGCTACTATTAGACGATTTTATCCAGCTTAAAAAGGCCTCCTGCAATTAACAGGCTTCTAACTATCCTACACCTTACACTTTACTACCTTTTTACAATCACAGATCCTTCTTAAGCTTTACAAAATCATACAAATACAACCAGACTAAAATAGAACAGACGTCGCCGGTACAGAAGGGGTTAATACACTACCAGTATATGAGAATCGTTTATGCACTTCAACAGTTCGTCATAGCCTAATGGGTCAAGAATAATGTCCAAGAATCTATTGTCACACTTTCCAAAATCGTGAATATACAATCTCTGAAAGTACACATACATCTCTGAAAATACACATACATCAGCATTAAAAATACACTTACTACCGGTACTTCAATGCAATCAATAATACACTTACTACCGGTACTTCAATGCAATCAATAATACACTTACTACCGGTACTTCAATGCAATCAATAATACACTTACTACCGGTACTTCAATGCAATCAATAATACACTTACTACCGGTACTTCAATGCAATCAATAATACACTTACTACCGGTATTTCAATGCAATCAATAATACACTTACTACCGGTACTTCAATGCAATCAATAATACACATTTCCAAGAATAATGTTCCCACTTACATTTCTTAAGGCCATGCATGCACTCCGGTACCGCTTTACATGCCAAAGCATGTTCTCTAATGTACTGCAACCGCACACACCAACTCACACGCACACGGCCACGGTCACGCACACGGTCACGGTCACGCACACGGTCACGGTCACGGTCACGGTGGCCGAACGCGCTTAGTACACTGTATTGGGAGCACTAGCTCTGGTGTCGGGGGTTCGATCCCACGCGCCGGCAGGGGAAGTTCTCTCAAAAACTTTCCCTGGCCGTGAAGGCAAGGTCTGGACTGACCGTCTCGAGGGACCCAAAAGTCTCCTGCCCACGTCCTACTCCCTCGGGGGTATGTAGGCGCTCTCGTTAGCAGCCAGGATCAGTCTGGTGATCCCTTAGCATAAGGTCTAGGTTAAGTCTGTGTATTTTCAGCCCCATTGGCTGCCGGGTTGAAATAACCCGATTATTATTATTATTATTATTATTATTATTATTACACACATACACACACACACTCACACAAACACACACACTCTCTCTCACATACCGGTACGCTCTAATAATCATGCAAACTCTAGCTCTACCCAAATTTATGCACACACTTCAAACACTTGCACACTCTCCTTACGCGCGCACACACACACACACACACACACACACACACACACACACACACACACACACACACACACACACACACACACACACACACACACACACACACATACACACACACACACACAGACAGTCATTCCAATGCACACACTAACTTTGGCAAAAAGTATGCATGAAACAAAACAAACTCCTGCACACAGGCACTCCTAACTCAAATACCCGGTACACGTTCAGCACTCAGCCACACACACGATGATTGAAACATACATACACACACAATGATTGAAACATAAACACACACGATGATTGAAACATACACACACACACAATGATTGAAACATAAACACACACGATGATTGACACATACACACACACACAATGATTGAAACATACACACACACGATGATTGACACATACACACACACAATGATTGACACATACACACACACGATGATTGACACATACACACACACACGATGATTGAAACATAAACACACACAATGATTGAAACATAAACACACACGATGATTGACACATACACACACACACGATGATTGAAACATACACACACACGATGATTGACACACACACACACACGATGATTGACACACACACATACACACGATGATTGACACACACACACACACACACGATGATTGACACACACACACACAATGATTGAGATATACACACACAGACGATGATTGAAACACACACACACACACACGATGATTGAGACACACACACACACACACGATGATTGAGACAGACAGACACACACACACACACACGATGATTGAGACACACACACTCTCGATGATTTACACACACACACACACACACAATGATTGACACACACACACACACACACACGTTGATTGACACATACACACCCACACAATGATTGACACACACACACACACGATGATTGAGACACACACGATGATTGAAACACATACACACGATGATTGAAACATACACACACACACAATGATTGAGACACACACACACACGATGATTGAGACACATACACACGATGATTGAAACATACACACATAGCCTACACACGATGATTGACACACACACACGCAGATTGAAACACACACATGCACACGATGATGAAAACCCACACCCAATTATTAAAACACACACACACACACACACACTTAACAAAACAAACATATAATTAAAAACCACCAACCCAAACCAACTCCCCCAACAAACAACCAAATCCCCCAACAAACCCTCTTCCCTCCCTCCCTCCAACTTCCTGCGAGATCTAGCCTTTCTTGTACCTGAAGTAATAATAACAATAAAAAGGCTGATCCCGCCCCCCCCCCCCCCTCCCCGCCCCCTCCTTCGAAACTTTTATCAGTGGTATTTAAAACGGCTCAAGAAAGACTAATGGGCGGCAGGACTTTTAATCCAGAAGTAATTGTTTTCGCGAAGAGAAATGTGGTTCGGGTTACAGAGAGAGAGAGAGAGAGAGAGCGCGAGAGGATTTGAGTTGGGGGAGGGGTTGGCTTGGTTGGGTCGAAATTGAAGATGAGGAAATGTGCGGTGTTCGTCCCCCTCTTTTATATATGTCTCTCTCTCTCTCTCTTGCTTTCTATTCTTTCTCACCCTTACTCTCTCTCTCTCACACACTCACTCACTCTCACTCTCTCTCTTGCTTTCTTCTTCCCTAACACTCTCTCTCTCTCTCTCTTACTTTCTTCTTCCCCCCTCTCTTGCTTTCTCCCCCCCCCTCTCTCTCTCTCTCTCTCTCTCTCTCTCTCTCTCTCTCTGTAATGAGGGTTCTGCTAACTCTGCTAGAAATAAGTCGAGTAGTCCTGACCACCTCGTTTGGATCGCAAGATCTGTGTGGTTATTGTAACTGTGTGTATCTGTAAATCTCTCAAACACTACTCTCTCGCTTCCATTTATCTATCTATATATCTATCTGTCTGTCTATGTAGTTGTACGGTATCTATCTATCTTTCTCTGTGTCTATCATCTATCTATCTATCTGTCTGTCAGTCTGTCTGTCTGTCTATGCCTGCTTGTCTATCTATCTATCTATCTATCTAATCTATCTATTTATCTATCTCACACCATAATAAAATGGAGTAGCTCGAATTTACAGGTACCGTAATTAAAATGTGACTTTAATATATTTTTTTGTTTCAAACATCGTAATGAAAGGTGAAAGAAGCGGGGTTTAATAATATATTCCACATTGCCGCTGCGGCTTCTAATAGGGGTGATAAGGATGATGATTGTGATGATTGTGATGATGATAATATGAATGGTAATCATGATAATGGTGATGATTATGATGAGGATGTTTCTGGTGATGATAATAGTGATGATGATGATGGTGATGATAATGATGATGATAATATGAATGGTAAGGATGATGATGATGATTATGGTGATGATGATAATGATAATGATGATAATATGAATGGTAATTATGATGATGGTGATGATGGTAATGATGATGATGATAATATGAATGGTAAGGATGGTGATGATGGTAATGATGATGATGATAATATGAATGGTAAGGATGATGATGATGATAATGGTGATGATGATAAAGATAATGATGATGATTACGATAAGCATGATATGACGATTATGATAAGGATGATACTGACGATTATTAGGATTAGGACGATGATGATTCTGATAATAATAACGATAGTGATGCGGATGATAATGATTATGATATTGATAAGGATGATGATGATGATAAGGATAGTGCTACTGATAATAGGCTTATTAACCCCTGCTGTACCGGGCGACATCTTCTTCACTCTATTATGGCTACCATTATACGATTTTATTCAGTTTAAAAAGGGCCTCCAGCAATTAACAGGCTTCAACTATCTCACTTAACCATTATTATTACCACAGGTCCTTCTGAAAATGCACAAACTCGTCTAAATATAGCAAACATAAAATAAAAATGTCTCGCCGGTACAGAAAGGGTTAATAATGCTGATAATGATAAACCAAGATAAACGACACATCCGCTCCCAAGGTTAAAGTTAACCCATTCAGTACCAGTTCCATCTTTTTAACCTTTTTCTGGCTACTGTTAGACGATTTTATCAACAGGCTTCGAACTATCTCAACCCATTTTACTACCACAGGTCCTTGTTAAACTGCACAAAATCGTCTAAATAGAGCAAGCATACAATTAAATATAAGTTGCCGGTAAAGAAGGGGTTAAGTAGGTAATCAAAACAGCCAACGCATTCAATCCCGTCAAGATTACAATCCGTGTATTTATTGCTTGGCCGTAAACTACCCGGAGCAGCCGATCTTTTGTTCCCGAGTGACGGAGGGTTTGGAAGCTGTGTGTGTGTGTGTGTGTGTGTGTGTGTGTGTGTGTGTGTGTGAGAGAGAGAGAGAGAGAGAGAGAGTCACACGGAGTTACAAGGAATAGTTAGTATCTCGGAGACCTTGCAGTCCATTCCGGGGAGATACGGTACTCGAAGTGGAAGGAGAGAGATTGTTAAGTGCACAACACTAATGTGCAAAATACTACCTACTCTCTTCTTGAAGTGCTCTACTGGAGAATTGTTTACAACTTCTGAGAGAAAGAGAGAGAGAGGTGTGAAGGATGGTTTGGAAGGCGTGAGAGCATGAGAGTGAGTGAAGTATGGTTTGCAAGCCGAGATAGAGAGTTACATAGATACACAGGCTGCACAGTCCTTGAGGTCTAGGCAGTCCGGACTTAATGCTAACAAAGAATTTGCTACAAAGTGGAAGGTAATGATAACAAAGCAGAAGAGAGAGAGTGAGAGTGAGAGTGAGTGAGTGAGTGAGAGAGAGTAGTGTGAAGTATAGTTTTGAAGCCATTAGAGAGAGAGAGGCTGGTTCTTCCTGAATTGCAGGCTGGCTATCGCTCGCCAGGAAAAAAAAAAGACACCTAAATTATACAAAAGATCTTAGAATCGCCAAACTAATGTGGCGAATGTCTTAAAATCTCAAAACTAATGGTGCTAAACATGAGGGAGAAGGGGGTCCAGAAACCCCTCCCTTTGGAGATACGAGGACGTGTCTCTTCCTTTCGTTCTGGCTATTAGTAGAAGATTTTAATCAACTTAGGAAGAACTTATGGGACTCAAGGATAATTGAGAGATATCTTACCCCTTTGGTGCCCAGACGACCAATCAAACCCTAGTAAAATCGCCTAATGATAGCCACAATAAAACAGAAGAAAGGGTTAAAGGCTTCTCGGTACGAATGATGTCCTGTTCATATTATACCGTATTTAATTTCATATATAGAGGAGTTTGTGCAATTTCATATATAGAGGAGCTTGTGCAATTTCATATATAGAGGAGTTTGTGCAATTTCATATATAGAGGAGTTTGTGCAATTTAGGAAGGTAGAGGTGGAATTGGTTTACATTACTCTTAAGGGGAGGTTTTTAGCCTGTTCCCTAGACCTCCATCAAGCTTAAAATTACACCCCCTAGACCTCCTTTCAAGATAAATTTGTACATTTTTCGGTAGAAAAATGTCCTGGCCGAAGGTCGGTTCCTCTTAAATTACAGGCTCGCTATCGCTCGCCAGGAAAAAATCGACACCTAAAAGGCACGAAAGGTCTTAAAATTGACAGAAATTGGGTGAAAGTTCTTAAAATCGCTAAAATATTGAGGCGAACGTATTAAAATCTCAAAACTATAGATCTAAACATGAGGGAGAATGGGGTCCATAAAAAAATCCCTCAAGTGGAAATCTCCCCTTAACGACCTACTAATGGCCGCACTCCCCTTTAGTTCTAGCCATATACAGTAGCCTGTAGACGATTTGTTTATGTAATTTAGGAAGCTAGATATGTAAGTGGTTCATATTACCTGTACTTCCCTTTAATTCTATAGCCACATGTATACGTTGTTATGCCATTTAGGAAGCTAGAGATGGAAGTGGTTCACATTACTCCCAAAGACCTACAAATGACACCCCTTTAATTCTAGCCATATTTAGACGAATATATGCCATTTAGTAAACTAGAGATGTAAGTGGTTCATATTACTCCAAACAGAAGAACATAAGAACATACGAATTACGGTACTCCCTTTCAATGCTAGCCATATTTAGACGATTGTGTGGCGTTTAGGAAGATAAATATGGAAGTTTTAATAGGAACAGTATAACGAGCGAGGCAGCGAACAACATCTTTATTACCGGTATCATTTTGGTCCAGACGTTTCGAACACAGCTGTATCAGAGATGTACGGTACCGATAAGTGGTTCGTATTTTACCCCTAACGACTTACAGATTGCTCCCCGAAGGTGTAGTTAGTGCCTCTGGGGGTCATTAAAGTTAAGGGGAGATAGTTTGTTAATTTGTTTCTTTATTTACATATATATTTTGTTTACGTCGCTTCCCTAGACCTCCATCAAACTTTAAATACCGTATTAATACAAAAATAAATAAATTAAAAACAAATATATAAAACGGTACACAATATAACAAGACACCCCTTTGAGATAAATGCATGCATTTTTCGGTATACAAAGGCTTCGTGCGAAGGACGATTCCTCCTAAATTTCAGGCTCGCTGTCGCTCGCTAGGAAAATATCAACGCCTAAATGGCTCGAAAGGTTTTAAATCTTACACAGAAGTGGGGCAAAACGTCTTAAAATAGCCTAACTAATGGGGCGAACGTCTTAAAATATTAAAACTAATGAGGCTAAATGTGAGGGAAAAGGGGGTCCAGATAAAATACCCCCTTGAATTCTATCAATAGCCACATCAACTTCTTCTAAACATTGTTCTCCCTACACATATCTTCTTCACCATCATCATCTTCAATCTATCATCACCATGGTGTTAAGGGGAGCCAGACAGTTTGTTTGGTCTATTAATTCATTTATTCATATATTTTTTTAGTTTCCTCCCTAGACCTCCATCAAGCTTAGAAAAACACCCCGTAGAACCCCTTTCAAGATAAATCTATACATTTTTCGGTAGAAAAATGTCCCGGCTGAAGGCCGGTTCCTCTTAAATTTGCAGGCTCGCTAACGCTCGCCAGGAAATAATCGACACCTAAATGGCACGAAAGGTCTTAAAATTGACAACGAAATGGGGCGAAAGGTGTTAAAATCGCCAAACTAATGGGCCGAACGTGTTATAATCTCAAAAGTAGTGGGGCTAAACATTAGGGAGAAGGGGGTCCAGAAAAACGGTCTGCCTCCCCTTAAGTTTTATCATTATCATCATCACTTTTATTATTGTTTTATTACCGGTATTGTAATTTATCATCATATTATTATAATGCATTATTATTTCCATCGTACTCTTTATTATCATCATCATCATCATCATCTTTATCATCATCCCCATCATCTTTAGTATTATTGTCATGAGCATCACCTTCATCATTTATATCATCATAAGCATAATTATCTTTCGAACACACATATTTGTTCAATGTTTGTTATTCTTGTGTACGGTATCGGTACATCCTCCTCTTATTCATGTCCTCCCTTACTCTTTCCATATTTGTCTATTATATACTGTATATATATATATATATATATATATATATATATATATATATATATATATATATATATATATATATATATATATATATATATATATATATACAGTATATATATATATATTGATTTTTAGCCACCTCTTCCCTCTCCTACCTCCTCCCTCCTTCTTTTTCCTCCACCACCACCACCACCACCACCACCACCACCACCACCACCATCATCATCATCTTTTTCTTCTTCTTGTTTTTCCTCCCCCCTCCTCCTCTTTCCTCCAAATTCCTTCCTCCTCCTCTTTCAGTATTAACAGGATTTTCTTCTTGTTCTTGAGTTTCCTCCCCTCTTCCTCTTCTCCTCCTCCAACCTCCTTCTTCCTCCTCCTCCTTCAGTATCATAACAAAAAAATCCTTCTTGTTCTTGATTTTCTCTAGTCCTTCCTCCTCCTCCTCCTCAATTATATGTAAATAATATAATTTAATATTTCACTCTCAACACTAAACACCTCCCAATGAAATTAATGGAAGTAATGAAAGCATGTGATCCTCCCGGGATTCGAACCTGGGTTACCACATACAGGTCTTAAACATCTTAAGCCATCAAGACAATTAAAGGTAAAGTACATGACTATGATTTTATATCCAATTATCAAATACTGGATGTCAATCTAATCATGTAGACCTGCTCAGAACCAACTGCACACTGAATAGCGTAATGTTTAAGTGAAATAAAATACAATGTTATGGGGCACAGATCTCTATGGACCGACCTCTCTATTCCTGAACCTATAAGAATAATCTAATATACCGTATAATTATATTCTAATCCTAACACCAACTACCTCCCAATAAAAATAATGAAAACATGTGATCCTCCCGGGATTCGAACCTCTTTTCCCCAATTAGACGGAAGATCACTTATAGCTGTGTTATGTAATCAACCCAAATTATCCCCTACGAACATCTGCCATGTACTTAAGTTCTAGGGCAGTACTTCCCTTTCCAATGTGTCCCTTTATCTACTCTAAACCACATTTGAACACTGTGAGCAGCAATGATTTAGATGGCAAGCAGACTGGAAAAGTCATTAGAGCTGTTGTTACTTGACTTCCTTTGTAATCCTTCCCCGTAAGGACCAGTAGATCTGTTGTAGTCTGTATGTCTGTTGTATTCCTCCTGCTCCTTCAGCAGAAGCATCATCATCTTTTTCTTCTTGTTCTTGATTTTCTCTTGTCCCTCCTCCTCCTCCTCCTCCCCCTCCCTCCTCCTCCACCTCTTCCTCCTCCTCCTCCTTCAACATCATCTTTTTCCTTCTTGTTCTTGATTTTCTCTTGTCCCTCCTCCTCCTCCTCCTCCCCCTCCCTCCTCCTCCTCCTCCCCCTCCTCCTCCTCCACCTCCTTCAACATCATCTTTTTCCTTCTTGTTCTTGATTTTCTCTTGTCCCTCCTCCTCTCCTCCTCCTCCCCTCCCTCCTCCTCCACCTCTTCCTCCTCCTCCTCCTTCAACATCATCTTTTTCCTTCTTGTTCTTGATTTTATCTTGTCCCTCCTCCTCCTCCTCCCCTGTCTCCTCCTCCACACATTTTACCTGCCATCTCTGCCCCGAATCCTTTGTCACTAATGAAGTCCCTCGGTCAGCCCAAGAGAGTATTTTCTTTCCACTCACATTATCCGGAGCGCCGTATTATGTGGCAAGGTAACACACACGGGGACTTTTACCGGCAACTTTCCGATGCTCACCATTGTCTGGCAATTTTTCTGGGTTCTTTTATCGTCAACTTTCCGATGCTCGACAAATTTCCGGCAACGTTTCGGGGTCCTTTATCGTCAACTTTCCGATGCTCGACAAATTTCAACTTTCCGATGCTCGACAAATTTCCGGCAACGTTTCGGGGTCCTTTATCGTCAACTTTCCGATGCTCGACAAATTTCCGGCAAAACGTTTCGGGTTCTTCTATCATCAACTTTCCGATGCTCGACAAATTTCCGGCAACGTTTCCGGGCCTTTTATCGTCAACTTTCCGATGCTCAAAACATTTCCGGCACCACGTTTCGGGGTTTTTGGCACTGGTATCGGAAGCTAAGACGGAATATTGAATTATGAACTATGGGTAATCGGGTTATTTATGAAGTTTTACCTGCAGGCCGGTATCACACGAGCGCTTATCCCCTCAGCATTTATCCTTATCACTGATCTGGCAGCTTATGAGGTAAACTTTTACAATTATTATCTATCGTCAGTATAGGTGTCCGATACCAGTGTACGGTAGCGCCAATATGCCATGGCTCAGCTTGCATTACGTTTGGCTCGCTCTGAGCTGTATTATTGTCTGTCAGATGTTGGATAGGGTGGGAATGATGTTAAATGTTGAATAGTATAGGAACATATTCATATATCTCACTCGAAATGAATTAATCAAGTTTAGATATTGCTGATACCAATTATTGATCAAAATGTACTTGGTGCCGAGACATCACTTATGTGGCCGACTGTACAACATCCCCAAATTGTTGCCAGAAAAATGTTGAGCACAGCAAGTTGACGATAAAAACTCTTTAGTGTGATACCCGCCTTCACCCTCAACGTCTATCGGCAGCACTAGTCTGGCAGCTTAGGTCATATTATCCGATGTCAATAATTATCCGATCAACCTTTATCCGATGTCGATTATCCGATCAACCGTCGTCCCCTTGTGTGTTATGACGCGTTCTGACTGTTAAGGGGGCTCACCTCGTTTTTTTTCTCCTCTCTGGGTTGTATCCATTCGGCCCCAATCAGCCTACTGTTTTAAGACGCTTACCCCCATCCGATTTTTTCCTGGCCGGTTCTTCCAAAATTACAGGCTCACTATCGTTCGCCTGGAAAAAATCGACACCTAAATAGCTAGAAAAAATTATAAATATTGACAAAGAAATGGGGCGAAAAGTCTTAAAATCGACAAACTAATTAGCCGAACGTCATAAAATCTGAAAACGAATGGGGGATAAACACGAGGAAAGGGAGCCAGCAAAACGGCCCATCTCCCCTTAGATAACCATATTAAGGGGAGATGGGCTGGTATTTTGGTCTATTCATTAATTTATTCACGTATTTTTTAGTTTCTTTGCTAAACCTCCATCAAACTAAACAAAAAAACATCCATTAGATCCCCCTTCAAGATAAATTTGTACATTTTTCGGTAGAAAAATGTCACGGCCGAAGGCCGGTTCCTCCACAATTACAGGCTCGCTATCGCTCGCCAGGAAAACAAATTACACCTAAGTCCTAAAGGACACGAAAGGTCTTAATATTGACAAACAAATGGGGCAAAAAGTCTTCAAATCGACAAACTAATGAGACAAATGTCTTAAAATCTCAAAACGAATGGGGATAAGTTCGAGGGAGAAGGGGGTACAGAAAAACGGCTCAGCTCCCCTTAAAGTATACAAATGAGTCTTCCAATACTGAAAGAGTTAACCCTTTGAAGATTATGACGCGTGTTGACAGTTTATTCTGGCTGTCATTAGACGAGTTTATGCAGCTTAGGAAGGAGATGTGAGCGTTAAAAGTATAAAGACTATCTCAAATAACCCTCTGACTTCCACATGTCCTTCCTAATCTGAATTCAATCGTCTAAGAGTAGTCAGAAAACCGAACAGAAATGCGTCATCGGATATGCTAAGGGTTCCTCATATCTTAGTGTTCCCGTGTAGCGGATGAAAGTTGCGGATAAGGAGGGCTCGTGTGATACCGGGTCCAATCTTTCATAATGGGGGCACACAAAGAGATGTGCCACACACAGAGAGAGAGAGAGAGAGAGAGAGAGAGAGAGAGAGAGAGAGAGAGAGAGAGAGAGAGAGAGAGGAAAAGGGAAAAGGCGAGTAATGAGCTGGCTACTGCTGTGTGTGTGGGGGGGGGGGGGGGAGAAGAAGATCTGTGTGCGTGTGTTTGAGTGAGGTAATATATATGTTTGTGTGTGTGTGTGCGTGTTAAAATGAAGGATAGGTCCCAGTGATGTGTACACTTTGAGAGGGAAGCGGTTCATATCCCTCCTAATGACCTACTTGATTATCTCTATTGTTCTCCACCCTTCATTAATTTACAAACTATGTACCGGATACACATCATATGGAACCTTACATACATTACGGTACATGTTTGTATACATACATGCATATACACATACCGGTACACGTAAACCCACACCTACACGTATGTTTATATACTCAAATGCATGTGTACTATTGTGTAGGCTATAAACTATAACTTGCGGTCAAAATATCGGAATACTTTTTTTTCTATGTGAGTGAGGGAGCCAAAAGGCAGAACTGCATGTAGCGAGTGCCTCCCCCATCGTTGAAAGAGTGACAGGGCCAAGATCAAGGCATGTTCGAGCCAAAATGCCTGTACACACAGAGTTTGAAGCAATTTAAGTCATAGGAGGAGGGAAAGATGGATTCTGGGAGAGAGTTCCAGAGCTCAGCTGTTGAATAGAAGAAAGTCTGAGAGTAACGTTTCACTCTTGGGTTGGAGAGTTATATAGAATATTAAGGCAACAAGGTTTGCTCTGCCCCAATTGGAAATAGGGGCTAGTTCAGAAGACAAGTGTTGTACGGCTTCATTACGTTTGTCCTTGAGGGATTGTTGGCTGGGGCGTTCTGGAAAATTAATTGAGTACCGGTAGTGTAAGGTAGAGTCGTCTGCTTATGAATGGATGGGAGTGGAGGTACAGTTGAGAAGATAATTTTTTAAAATTAGAAAGAGAATAGGAGATAGGACAGAGCCCTGAGGAACACTGGAGTTGATAGGATGAGGAAGTGAGCGATGGCCGTCCACAACCGCAGCTATGGAACGGCCAGAAAGGAAATTAGAGACAAAAGCACAGATGGAGGGATAGAAACCGAGGGAGTTTAGAAATTAAAGATTTGTGCCAGACTCTATCGAAGGCCTTCGATATGTCCAGCGCAATAGAAAAAGTCTCACCGAAGTCCCGAAAGGAAGATGACCAAGAGTTAGTAAGATATGAAAGATAACCAGTAGAGCGACCCTTGAGGAAGCCATACTGGCGATCTGAGAGTAGATTATGAGAAGAGAAATGCTTAAGAAATTTGGAAACAAGAATATTTTCAAATGTTTTAGAGATACAAGAGATGAGAGCAATTGGAAGGTAGTTGGAGGGTTGAGAGCGGTCACCCTTCTTTGGGACAATGGTCACTGTTTACCTAGGATAGAGCTGACACATTTTGTATGAGTTGCATTTTGGTAGTTTTTCTAGTTCACTGGAGACATGTTTACACAATTTCATACAGATAGTATTTTTGTAGGCTAAGTCAAACTGATAAGGTACCGTATCATTATCAAGCTCTTCTGGGCTATTGTAATGTAGATGGTCTAACACAGGGTTGGGGGAGTGATACTAGATATGTTAGAGCATTATGTGTGTGTGTGTGTGTGTGTGTGTGTGTGTGTGTGTGTGTGTGTGTGTGTGTGTGTGTGTGTGTGTGTGTGTGTGTGTGTGTGTGTGTGTGTGTGTGTGTGTGTGTGTGTGTGTGTGTGTGTGTGTGTGTGTGTGTGTGTGTGTGTGTGTGTGTGTGTGTGTGTGTGTGCGCGTGCGCGCTTAGGGGGAAGTTGTTTATATCCCTCCTAATGGTGTCTGTGTGTGTGTGTGTGTGTGTCTCTGTGTGTGTGTGTGTGTGATGTGTACACTTAGAGGGGGAAGCGGTTCATATTCTCCCTAATAATGACCTACTTATCTGTCTATTGTTTGCCACCCTTCATTAATTAATCTCTCTCTCTCTCTCTCTCTCTCTCTCTCTCTCTAGGCCGGTTCCTTATAAAATTACAGGCTCGCTATCTCTCGCCAGGAAAAAATAGATACCTTAGATACAGAGTTCGAGAATTCTTCACTGACGAGCAGTTGGCCGTGATATATAAAAGTCATGTGCGTTCTCAGATGGATTACTGTTCACCTCTGTGGGGTGGAAGTGGAGTGGTTGCATTGAGGCAGTTGGACAAAATTCAAAATAAAGCTATTATATTAATCAATAACCCTGCAATCACACAGGACCTTCCTACATTATCCATACGAAGAAACGTTGCATCCCTTGCATTATTCTACAGATATTTTCACAGCAATTGTTCCGAGGAACTTGCTTCAATTGTGCCGCCTCTCCACATCTTTCCCCGTAGAACTAGGGCAGCTGAGAGCGCCCATGAATTTGCACTTTCTCCTCCACAATGCAGAACTTCTGCTTATCAGAATTAATTTATCCCCAGAGCTACTACTCTTTGGAATTCACTTCCCTCGAATTGCTTTCCACAAACTTACAATCTACAAATGTTTAAATCCAGTTGTTACAAACATTTTATGAATGGAGGATGCCTTTAGGCACATGGACCTTTTTGTTTTATCTGTGTTTTTCCTTCCTCCGTTCAGTCTCTTAAAAAAAAAAAAAAATTTAGGTGTCGATTATTTACTGGCGAGCGATAGCGAGCCTGTAATTATAGGAGGAACCGGCCTTCGGCCGTGAAATTTTTCTACCGAAAAATGTACGAATTTATCTTGAGGGGTGTCTAGGGGGTGTTTTTTAAAGTTTGATGGAGGTCTAGCGAGGAAACTAAGAAATAAAGGAATAAATGAATTAATAGACAAAAAAAAAACCCGGCCCATCTCACCTTAACGTAATCATTCCTAATCTTACCCAGATTATGAAAATATGAACTATATTAACCCCTTGAAGCTCTGACGCGTTTTAGCAGTTTATTATGGCTATCATTAGACGATTTTATGCAGTTTAGGAAGGATCTGTGGGTATTAACAGGGTAAAGACTATCTCAATCAACCCTCTGACTTCCATATAGGCTACCCTTCCTAACCTGAATAAAATCGTCTAATAATTACCATCAAACAGAACAGAAATGCGTATTGGATCTTGCTGGCTCGCCAGGAAAAAAATTAACACCTGGATTTTTTTCTTTTTTTCTGTGATTGAGGGAGGCAAAAGGCAGAACTGCCTATAGCGAGTTCCTTCCCCATAGTTGAAAGAGTGACAGGGCCAAAATCAAGGGACATTCGAGCCAAAATGCCTGGACACACGGAGTTTGAAGCAATTTAAGTCATAGGAAGAGGGAAAGACTGATTCTGGGAGAGAGTTCCAGAGCTCAGCCGAATGGATACAATCCAGAGAGCGAGGGAGAGAGACAAAACAAAAAAAACGAGGTGAGCTCCCTTAATGGCGTTATCGTTAATTATTATAATGGAGTTGGCGCTGTTGGGGTTTAATAATAGATACCAATAAGTTAATTACAAGAAGAGCTGGTTTCGGGAATTTAATTAATCTTTATGATTTTGAAAATAAGGAATGATATCTGATATGCTAACCGAATAATATTATATAAATACATGGTACGGTACATAAATTAAACTAGTACCGTATACAAATAATAAGTAAATATATAAGTCAATAAATAAATAAATTTACGCACACACACACAATCACACATACTGTATATATATATATATATATATATATATATATAATATAATATATATATATATATATATATATATATATATATATATACATATACTGTGAATATATACCGGTATATATATATATATATATATATATATATATGTATATATATATATATATATATATATATATATATATATATACACCGGACGGTGTTCCTCCTGTTGTTCTCAAAAACTGTGCTTCCGTGCTGACTCCCTGCCTAGGCATACTCTTTCGTTTCTGTCTATCCTCTAACGTCTTCCCTTCATGCTGGAAGTTTGCTCACATTCAACCTGTCCCAAAGAAGAGTGACCGCTCTCAACCCTCGAACTATCGTCCAATTGCTCTCATCTCATGTCTTTCTAAAGTTTTTGAAACTATTCTTGCTTCCAAATTTCTTAAGCATTTCTCTTCTCATAATCTGCTCTCAGATCGCCAGTATGGCTTCCTTAAGGGTCGCTCTACTGGTGATCGTCTTTCATATCTTATTAACTCTTGGTCATCCTCCTTTCGGGACTTATGTGAGACTTTTTCTATTGCGCTAGACATATCGAAAGCCTTCGATAGAGTCAGGCACAAATCTTTAATTTCTAAACTACCCTCCTTCGGTTTCTATCCCTCCATTTGTGCCTTTGTCTCTAATTTCCTCTCCGGCCGTTCCATAGCCGCGGTTGTGGACGGCCGTTGTTCACTTCCTCACCCTATAAACTCCGGTGTTCCTCAGGGCTCTGTCCTATCTCCTATTCTCTTCCTAATTTTTATAAATGATCTCAACTGTACCTCAATTCCCATCCATTCATACGCAGACGACTCAACCTTACACTACTCCATTAGTTTTTCAGAACGCCCCAGCCAGCAATCCCTCAACGACAAAAGTAATGAAGCCATAAAACTCTTAAATTCTGATCTAAATACTATCTCCAATTGGGGCAGAGAAAACCTTGTTACCTTTAATGCTTCCAAAACCCAATTTCTTCATCTATCTACCTGTAAGGAACTCCCAGCTGACTATCCCTTATTCTTCAACAATACAAAAATCAATCCTTCATCTTCTCTCAATATTTTTGGTGTCTCTTTTTCTTCTGCTCTCAGTTGGAAGGACCATATTACCAGTCTTGCTAAGGCAGCCTCCCAGAAGCTGGGTGTGCTCAACCGCCTTAGGGGGTTCTTTTCCCCTGCACAGCTTCTTGCTCTGTACAGGGGCATAATGCGTCCTTGTATTGAGTATTGTTCACATGTGTGGGGAGGTTCCTCTCACACCGCTCTCCTAGACAAAGTTGAAAGGAAGGCCTTTCGTATCATTAACTCCCATCCACTCACCAACTCTCTGCAATCTCTCTCTCTCCACCGCAATGTTGCATCTCTCTCGCTATTCTGTCGCTACTATAATAATCAGTGTTCCTCAGAGCTTTCCCAGTGTATACCACCTCCTTTACGTAGGGCACGTGGTACCCGTCTTGCAACTCAATCCCACCCCTACTCTGTGCAACTCTCCAACCCAAGAGTTAAATGTTACTCTCAGTCTTTCTTCTACACAACAGCTGAGCTCTGGAACTCTCTCCCAGAATCAGTCTTTCCCTCTTCCTACGACTTAAATTGCTTCAAACTCCGTGTGTCCAGGCATTTTGGCTCGAGCGTCCCTTGATTTTGGCCCTGTCACTTTTTCAACTATGGGGAGGCACTCGCTATAAGCAGTTCTGCCTTTTGCCTCCCTCAATCACATAGACAAAAAAAAAAAAAAAAAAAAAAAAATATATATATATATATATATATATATATATATATATATATATGTGTGTGTGTTTGTGTGTTTAAGCAAGACACTGAACCAATGAGTATAATAAACAAAGACAAATATATCTGAAAATATCCATTAGCCAAAGGAAAGCCTGAGTGAACCGTAATGAAAAGAGGAGGCACAAAGTTCATTTTCATAATAGGTCTTTGGGATTTTCGCCCACAGTACCGTTCGCCCGAAAGTGTATGTGTGTGTGCGTGTGTGTGTGTCTTTTCCATACTCAAGATTTGCCGCACACACTTTAGATATTTTAGGTTTGTGAAGTTTGGTGTTAGGTTAGATTAAGTTAGGGTATATTACGTTAGGTTAGACCGTTAGATTATGTTAGGTTAGATTGTTAGGTTAAGCGAGTGTCACACGAGCACTGTTTCAGGCAATTTTGGATGACCAAGTTATATTTCTTAATATGTTGAGGCTCTTTCGCATTGGATCAGAAACTAGACTTAAGGTACGGGCCGAGTTTTGATACAACTTAAGTTTTGAAGCTGCCAGACTACAACTGCTCGTAAACATTGAGGACAAAAACGCTAATGTGAAACTGCGGAAAAGACTAACTTCCAATTACAGTAGATACAGTTAAGGCCCCTAACAGGCCATTAAGGGGATAGTGGCTGTTTTTTGGTCTATTAATTCATACATTCATTTAGTTTTAAGTTTCTTCGCTAGACATCTTTCAGTCTTCGAAAAAAAAAAAAATAGAACCCCCTTCAAGATAAATTTGTACATTTTTCGGTAGAAAAATGTCACGACTGAAGGCCGGTTCCTCTTAAAATTACAGGCTCGCTATCGCTCACCAGGAATGAATTGACACCTAAATGGGACAAGAGGTTTTAAAATTGACAACGAAATGGGGTGAAAGGTGTTCAAATCGCCAAACTAATGGGCCGAACGTCACCTCCTTTTCCTTGCTTGAGTCTCTTTCTTATCCTCCCTACCCCTTATGGGAGTAAGAGCTGGCTACTGACTGACTGACTGATATATATATATATAAATATATATATATCGGTATACTATATATATTACCTGGTACCGGTATATATCTAACGGTATATAACAGATGGGAGGGATTGCAATACCCTAGTTAGTGCACAGGGTATACTGAAAGTGTTTTGGCAGGAAAAATTAGGAAGAGGTGAAATGAAAATCAGTTTATACCGTCTGAAAAAAGAAATGTGATAGTAAATCCAATTAAGATAAGGGAGAGAACTGGGAACTTGACTAAAGGAAAAACAGGAGAGCTTTGTTTGTTTCGAAGAGTTACATTGAGTTTCATAGATACACGAGCTGCATAAACTCTGTGGTTCCTACGAGAAAGCCTGGACTTAAATCTAGAATTACTGAGCACGTTTTTTGTAGAGGTACAGGATAGTAAACCAGATAGCTCTCTCCTCACCCACCTATCACTCCGACCAATAGTTCGACAATTACAAAACAAAAATAATAGAACAAATAAATACACAAAACCAAAAATAATAAATAATAATACCGGTGGTAATAATATAATAGTAGGCCCTCTCCTAACTGCCAGGAAGAAATTTAAGTCTGAAGGACAAATAAATTAATTTTATGTTTAGGCTGTTTAACATATCCAGAACGTTACTAAACCAGGTAATATGTCTAAGTAAAGAATAAGTAGATGTAGAATGACGGGTACCGGTACTTCAGCAAATGGGAGATATCTCCTAGAGGGCTTAGAACTTTCGTAATTGTTTGATGTCAATTCACCTGAGATATTTGTCCAATATTCCAATATTTAAACTACTGAGAGAGAGAGAGAGAGATATTTACATAGATTTACATAGATACACTGGCCACACAGATCTTACGATCCCTACGAGGTGACCAGGACTTAATCCTAATAGAGATAGCAACCCTAAGAGAAAGTGGAAGGAAAGGATAGCAAAGATGAAGGCTCTCTCCCCACCCTCCGCTCCCTCCGGCAATATGCCGTACATGAAAATAGTTAGAAGTGAATAACCTTGCAGGGCTTGGAAATCGCCTGAAGGAATTTATAGTATAGTTAGAAATGGAAAGGAAAAGGCATGCACACCTTCACTTTTTTTTTTATTTTTTTTTTTTTTCCCTTTTCCAACTGAAAATGTTTTCATTTCCGCCAGGTTCTCTTATCAGTGATCAGCTTCTACTGCAGACCAACTTTTCTGTGATATGTGTCTAACCTTTTTTTAAATGTGTATATCGAGTCACTGTCAATAACTTCATTAGGGAGCTTATTCCACTCATTAATAATACTGTGGGTGAAGAAATTTTTAGTTATGTCTAGGTTCGCTTTCCTGCCTGTTAGTTTTAATTTGTTTCCTCTTGTGGAACCTTCTTTGGCTATCTTAAATAGATTATTAGAATTGACGTTACTAAAGCCTTTTAGTATCTTAAAACACTCTATCAGCTGTCCCCTTATTCTCCGTTTCTTAAGCGAAAACAGGTCGAGTTCTCTTAATCTCTCATTGTATGGCTTATTTCTAAGGGAAGGGATTAACTTTGTTGCTCTACGCTGAACGGATTCTAGTTTCTCTGTCTTTTTTTAAGTAGGGAGACCAAAACTGCACAGCATACTCCAGATGTGGCCTCACAATACTTTTATATAGTGGTACAACTATGTCTTTACTATGACAATGAAAATTTCTTTTAATGAAACCTAGCGCTCTATTTGCTTTGTTAGATGCTGCGGTGCATTGGCTTGTAGATTTTAGATTTTCATTGATAAGCACTCCTAGGTCTTTTATCTGTGATACGCTCTTTATCTTTTCTCCATTCATATGGTATTCGTATTTGTTGTTTCGGGAGCCTATTTGTAGTATCAGGCATTTGTTTACGTTAAAGGGCATCTGCCAATTTTCTGACCACTCTGATATCTTGTTTAAATCTGATTGCAGGCTACTTCTATCGCTTTCTGATATTATTGCATTTCCTATTTTAGTGTCATCGGCGAATTTGGAAATTATGTTATTAATGCCGTTGTCTAAATCATTAATATATATTATGAATAATAATGGGCCCAGAACTGAACCCTGTGGGACTCCACTAGTCACCGGAGTCCATTCTGATTCCACTCCATTAATAATTACTCTTTGTTTTCTTTCGCTTAACCAATTCCTTATCCAATTAAGTGTGTTGCCTTGTATTCCTAGATTCTCGACCTTCTGAAGTAATTTATTATGAGGGACCTTGTCGAAGGCCTTCTGGAAGTCCAAGTACACTATATCAAGACTTTTGGTAAAATCATTAATCTTAAATAGGTTGTCATAAAATTCGATAAGGTTCGTTAGGCATGATTTTTTTGCTCTGAAGCCGTGTTGACTATTATTAATAAGATTATTATTCTCTATGAAAAGTACAAGTTCGTCTCTTATAATTGATTCTAATAGTTTTACAACAACGGAAGTTAAGCTAATGGGTCTGTAATTCCCTGGTTGTTTTTTATCTCCCTTTTTAAATATTGGTGTAATATTCGCTGTCTTCCAGTCAGTGGGTAATTGTCCATGTTGGAGTGACATGTTAAACATTTTGGTTAGGGGTTCGGCAACTTCATCTTTGACCATTTTTAGGATTTTAGGGATGAATAGGTCTGGGCCGGGAGATTTATTTATTTTCAGTAATTCAATCTGTCTAGTGACGCTTGATTGGCTAATTTTGAAGTCAGGGAGCACAATGTTGCTTGTTTGATTAGTAGCTTGTGGAGTGTTCGTGTTGGCAGCAGTGGTAAAAACGGAGCTGAAATAATTGTTAAGTGTAGAGGCTATGTCTTTGCTATCTGTTTCTAGAACACCTTGAGTGTTAAGTATGGGTCCTATCCCGCTTTTGATTTGTTTGCTACTGTTAATGTATCTGTAAAATTGCTTAGGATTAGTTTTACTATCTTTAGCTATGCTTATTTCATAATTCCTCTTAGCTGTTTTTATTAGTGATTTTACTTTTCTTCTGGCGGTCAGGTATTGCTTACATATGGTATTATTCTTTGTTTCTCTCTTTAAGTTGTATAAACGATTTCTTTCCCTAATTGCTCTACTGATATATATATCGTACCAAAGGGGTTTGTTTATTTTCTTACTGTGTCTTTTACGCATTGGGATATGTTTCTTTTGAGCACTCATGAATATTTCTTTAAATCTTTCCCATGTATCGTCAATGTTGGTGAGACCTTCGAGATGCAGATTAATATCTTTTAGGTCATTTCTTAGGCTATTGAAGTCTGCCATATTATAGTTGGGAATAAAAGTTTCACTAGTGCTGTTTGTGTGCGACATATTAATTTGGAGCCTGACGATATTATGATCACAATTAGATATTAATTCCCCAACTTCTAAGTCAGAAATTAAATTTTCGTGGGTCGTTATTACTAGGTCTAAAATATTATCTCCCCTCGTGGGTTTCTGGACTAATTGATATAAGAAATTATCTTTAATAAATTCGGTTATTTTTTTCTGATGCATGGCCAGACCCTTTTACATCTCCCCAATGAATATTAGGAAGATTAAAATCGCCTATGATAAGGGTTTCTTTTGTTGATAGAGTTTTTTCTAAATTATTGTATAAGTCTATATCCTCTTGATAGGTATGAGTTGGACGACGATATACGACAACCACATTAATGTCTATATCCTTGTTATTAATTTTCACACATAACAGTTCTGAGTTATTAGAAGGAATTTGAACCTCAAGTGAGCATATATTTTCTTTTATATACAGTAATACACCTCCTCCTCTCTTACCTACTCTGTCCTTGTGATATAGTTTATAGGAATTGATCTGATATTCGTGTGTGAAATCGATATTGTTGGTGTCTATATACGTTTCTGTTATCGCAATTATATCTATTTCTTCATTTAGTAACATAATTCTTAGTTCGTCAATCTTATTTCGTAGACTTCTGGCATTAAAATACATTAATTTGATTGCTTGTTTATTCTCTCTCGATCTTTTGTAAGTGGGGGAATCCGACAGCAGTGACACGTTCGGTGGTTGGAGAGAGTTTAATAGTTTTTTTGTTCGGGTAAAGAGTGATTGAGTCGTACGGAAAATCTAGGTGATGGTACGGGTGGAGCAGCGGGAGAGCTGTGATTGAGGGTAGGGAGTGAAGGCGTAATGGAATAAAGGGGAGGAGAGGGTGGTGCGAGAGATAGGGCGGGGTTTGGAGGCGAGGAGAAGGGAGTTTGGGAAAAGGTATGGGGTAAGACCTTGGGGAAGGATTAGGAAGAATTAGGTTCTCTGAGAGAGTAGGGTGGCTTATCAGGCTTTTCTTTGTCCTGTCAGAGTTTGAAGGGGATTTGTGAGAAGACTGGTGATTATCCCTAGTTTTCTCGTGGGCGTTGTACACAGCTGCATTTAATTTCGCAGCTAGCCACGTGGAACCAGTGTGGGAGAGATGAATTCCATCTCGCTTGAAAAATTCCATTTTCCCTTTTACTTCATTAAATGGGTTAATGAATGCGACTTGCTGTTGGATGCAGAGTTGATTTAGGGACTCGTTGATGTCATTGGCCCTGAGATTACTGTAACTGCTTTCTTTCATGCGGGGAGGGATTCCTAGTATGATACAATTTTTAGTTTTAGTTTTTGCTTCTTGGATGAGTGTTTCATATTTGGTCATTATTTGTTTGCTACTTGTGTTACCCCCGTCGTAGGCATCGTTACTCCCTACACTGAGAACTAGGCAAGTACTTTGTTTGATTTGGGAGTTCTTGATGTCGTTGGTGATGTGGGTAATTTTAGCACCTGGTATGACTTTGACGGATCTTTTACCTGGTGCTAATGTAGCCCATTGGGCCCCCTCCACGTGAGAGCGAGTCACTAACTATTTGTGACTTTATTTCATTTTTGCTAACCAGTGTAGCCTTGGACTCTTGATACGGTTTTCTTTTCGTTACTTTACTTTTGTGTGCATTGTCTGCACCTGCGGCCTCAGAGAGAGAGAGAGAGAGAGAGAGAGAGAGAGAGAGAGAGAGAGAGAGAGAGGTAGAGGTAGTACGGTATAGTAGAATGATCTATCCCTACTCTCCATTCCCTCCGGTAAATAGCCATACAATGAAGATAGTTACATATGAATGCCCTTGCAAGAGAGAGAGAGTGAGAGAGAGAATGAAAGATAGATATAGCGAGAATGAAAGATAGGGATAGCAGGCATCGAAGCAGTGTGCGAGAGTGGGAGACCTGGTAAATGAGGCTCTATGTAATCCGACTGCGACCCTGCAAGGAAATTCTCAGAAGGTGGATAAGAACAAAATATCTGCTTCCAGGTTAAGGACCTTCTTTTAAGGGGGGATGGTTCCGTTTTTGGTCGATTTTTTTCATTTATATATTATTTTCTAGTTCCCTCCATAGACCTCTATTAAACTTAAAAAATAACCTCAGGATCCACTTTCAAGATATATTTGTACATTTTTCGGTCGAAAAATGTTCCGGCCGAAGGCTGGTTTCCCCTAAATTACAGTACAAGCTCGCTGCCAGGAAAAAATCGACACCTAAATGACACGAAATGTCAATATTGACGGAGAAAAGGGGCTAAAGGTCTTAAAATCGACAAACTAATGGGGCTAAGTATGAAGAAGAAGGGGGACCAGAAAAACGACCCATTTCCCCTTAAAGTGTGTTTTTCAGGGCCAAACCAAGACGCAGAATTCACAAGTATCTTAGAAGTTTGCACCAACTTAACCCTTTCTGTACCAGCGACGTCCTTTTCACTATTGAGCCGAACGTAAACAAATCTGGAAACTAATGTGGCTAAACATGAGGAAAAAGAGAGCCCATGAAAACGACCCATCTCCCCTTAATATGATACGGAGACATTATAATTTCTGATTGTGTCATTTAGTATTGATAAATCAGTTGCTAAGGGCTTCTATTTACCGTCAGCTGAAATATAACTAGGCCTAACTATATAATCCACTTGTTTATAAACAGCTTTATCTACTGGGGGTGCTCAAGATTAGTTAGATATGCTGCCGGGTTCGGAGGTTTGAACAGAGACAAGGTGCAGGAGTAGAAACAGAAGATAGTGGTAATAGTGACGGTGGTATGCTCTATTTTATATGTATACAGTATATATATATATATATATATATATATATGTAGGCATATATATGTATTTTGTTTTTTACTTCAGCCTAGTTAGGCCTATATGTGCTTCAGGGGTGAACAGAGACAAGGTACAGTAGGGGAAACATGCCAACCTTTAACCTTCAGCGAGTCATGTACAGCATATTCTAACCTCTCAGCCAGCAAGTCGGCCTCTTACCTACTTGAGCCTGCCATTTACACTCTTCACAGGGACTTGGGTTACTCGCACCGACTACTTATTACACTTTACATTTTAGGAGGACCAGGTTAACGAGGGCAGGCACGAACAACATCTTCATTGGTACCAATGTTTACACTTGTTCTAAGCTCACCATCAAGGTATCTATCAAACAGACGAATACATCATCAATTTGGTAATTATGAATTACAATTTAGTAATGGGCTGACTCTACCAGAGTGAGGGTTGATGTCCTTAACTTCACAGCCTTTTCTATAATGTTATCTTTCTACATTTCAACATTTCTAATTTCGTAAGGATGTGGCAACCCCAGCGCCCGCCACTATCTGGTGCAGGTGGCCTCCTCTGTGGTAAAGGGGAACACATTTCTACCAACATACGGTACTCCCTGTGAGCCATAAATGATGGCCGAAATGGGCTGGGGCGGGGGCTAGGAATCCTCCTCCCCTTGAAAAATGTACCTACTAGAGTCTAGTAACTAGACGAAACAGAGATAGGGGCGAGGGAACGTGAACGTGGTCCCGAACTCTAAGAATTGTAACTTTAAATGTTGTTTCTGTTCGGGTTCTGTCTCGAGTCGGCCACTCCCAGCTGTAGAGTTGTGCCTGACTACCGCTGTATATATATATATATTTATATATATTGTGAGTTGTTGGTTGTTAAGGATTTTGTTGGTTGAATATGTTGGCTGGTTGGTGGGTTGTTGTTGGTTAAATATTGTGAGTTGTTGGTTCGTTAAGGGGAGGCAGACCGTTTGTCTGGACCCCCTTCTCCCTAATGTTTAGCCCCACTAGTTTTGAGATTATAAGACGTTCGGGCCATTAGTTTGGATATTTTAACACCTTTCGCCCCATTTCGTTGTCAATTTTAAGACCTTTCGTGCCATTTAGGTGTCGATTATATCCTGGCGAGCGATAGCGACCCTACAATTTTAGGAGGAAACGGCCTTCGGCCGGGACATTTTTCTACCAAAAAATTTACACATTTATCTTGAAGGGTGGTCTAGGGGGTGTTTTTCTAAGCTTGATGGAGGTCTAGCGAGGAAACTAAAAAAATATATGAATAAATGAATTAATAGACCAAACAAACGGCCAGTCTCCCTTTGAGGTTGTTGTTATTGTTGTTGGTTGCGCAATGTGGTTGGTTTATATTGCTTCCACTGTTGTGTGAGAGGTAATGGTTTTGTGTGGTGGTTGTGGTGTGATTCATTTATCTTTACATTGGAGAGTCGTACTGGTCTGGCAAAGCTTTCAGGAACACGCACTTATATATACGCACACGTGTACGTACATCGTACATACATACATACGCACTTATGCATACACACACATATATACATACACACACACACACACACACACATATATATATATATATATATATATATATATATATATATATATATATATATATATATATATATATACCGGTATATATAATCAAGCACGCACTCCCTCTCCCTCACACACACACACACACTCTCTCTCTCTCTCTCTCTCTCACACACACACACACACACACACTCACATACCGAAATACAAGCTTCTTTAATATCCAATGACCAAATTAATGATGAATAGAAACACAGAATAATACACAGAGATGAATAATTAACCTTTCCCCGACCTGGAGAATACAAACACATGTACCCAGCATTATTTAACCCCTTCTGTACCGTCGATCTCCTTTTCCATTTATTGGGGCTACTACTAATCGATTTAATTCAGCTTAGGAAGGATATCTGGAAATTGTTATATATTCAAATGATTAAGGGGAGGTTTTCAGTTTGTTTCCTACTCCTCCAGCAATCTTAAAATGTCACCTCCTTGACCCCCTTTCAAGATAAATTTGTAAATTTTTCGGTAGAAAAATGTCCCGACCGAAGGCCGGTAACTCTTAAATTACAGGCTCGCTACCGCTCGCCAGGATAAAATCGACACCTAAATGGCACGAAAGGTCTTAAAATTGACAGAATGGGGGCGTAAATTCTTAAAATCACCAAACTAATGGGGCAAACGTCTTAAAATCTCAAAAGCCATGGGGCTAGACATGAGGGAGAAAGGGGTCAAGAAAAAAGTCCCTCAAGTGGAAATATCCCCTTAACCCCTTCTGTACCGTCGACCTCATTTATGTTTTATTATGGTTACTAGGTTACTACCAATCAATTAAATTCAGCTTAGGAAGGATCTCTGGAAATGTTAAGGCTTCAAGCTCTCTCACTTAACCCTCTTAACTCCCACAGATCCTTCCTAATCGTCATACAATTGTCTACATATAGCTAGCATATAATTATGATGGCAGACGTCGCTGCTACAGATAGGGGTTAAGGGGGGTCACCGTTTTCTTTTCTTTCTCTCCTTTTCTTTCTTTCCCTGGCTTGTATCCATTCGGCCCCATTCAGCCAACTGTTTTAAGACGTTTATCCCCATCCAGGTGTCGATTTCCTCCTGGCGAGCGATAGCGAGCCAGCATTGTTTGGAGAAATCCGGCTTCGAGACATTTTTCTATCGTAAAATCTACAAATCTAGCTTGCTATCAAAATACAAATATATATATGCTGGCTCGCTACCGCTCGCCAGGAAAATATTGACACCTGGATGGGGTTAAACGTCTTAAAACAGTAAGCTGAATGGGGCCAAATGGATACAAGCCAAAGAGAGAAGGAGAGAAAGATAAAAAAATAGCGAGGTGGGCTCCCTTAATATACATTTACATAATTATACCCTGTTCCAAGTAAGTGGGCCAAAACTCTTGAACGTCAACCTCTATAGCTCACAAACGACTGGAGTAATCGGGCTAATATGTTTACCATTTGGGAAGGGTCAGACAGAAAATAGGTGTGGGAATTTACAGCCCATTTGCTCTAGCCCTTTTTGAGTTACAGAGGCTAGGGTTCACGATCTCCGGCCTACCTATTTGGAACAGTGTATAGTAAGTTAGGTACAGTTGCGATCAATCAAGTGTCTAATATTTAAATAATTTGAAATAGCATTTATGAATGCTCCTAAAAGAATATATAATCTTCCAAATATAACAAGCAATCACTATTTATCAAATAATGCAGGTATACTTATGTTGAGGCATCATCT
>CM064513.1:25928158-25980658 GCA_032716605.1 Paralithodes platypus | reverse complement strand
GTAACAGAGACCGGCCAACCTCCGCCATCTTGGTACCCTAGAGACCCTATAGTAACAGAGATCGGCCAACCTCCGCCATCTTGGTACCCTAGAGACCCTATAGTAACAGAGACCGGCCAACCTCCGCCATCTTGGTACCCTAGAGACCCTATAGTAACAGAGACCGGCCAACCTCCGCCATCTTGGTACCCTATAGTAACAGAGACCGGCCAACCTCCGCCATCTTGGTACCCTAGAGACCCTATAGTAACAGAGATCGGCCAACCTCCGCCATCTTGACAAATGGGTCGAAGGTTCTTAAAATCGTTTAAAAACGTTTTAAAATTAGAAAAAGCAATGGGGCTAAACATGAGGGAGAAAGGAGTCAAGAAAAACTCCCTCAAGTGGAAATCTCCCCTTAAGGGGGTAGTGCTTGGTTTTTGGTCTATATACCGGTTTATATTAATTTGTTTATTTTTGAGTTTCCTCGCTAGACCTCCATCAAGCTTAGAAAAACACCCCCTTTCAAGATTAATTTGTACATGTTTCGGTAGAAGAATGTCGCAGCCGAAGGCCGATTCCTTCTATAATTACAGACTCGCTATCGCTCGCCAGGAAAAATCGACACCTAAAGGGTACGAAAGGTCTTAATATTGACAAAAAACTTAGGTGGTTACGTGTGTTATTAGTCTGTATACGTCGTTGAGTTGTCCGCCGACTATAATCTATTTTGTTTCCAGTTGATGGTAAATTGCCATATCTTCATTTTCATTACTTAGCTATTGCGAAGATTTTGTAGCGAAATATGTTGCTAATCATGAACACTTGGTAATAAGATGATGCAGAGACCTAGTAGTATCATATTTTTGTGTTAGGTATCGAAAAATCAGCTGCTAAAGAATTCAGTTTGTCATGAGCTGGACATTTTACCGACCATAGTATGCGAAACACGCTAGGACCCACTACCACACCCAATAAATATGTCCGCCTTGGCAACTTTGTTTGATAATTGTGGCACTATAATGGCGTCCAAAGTATACAAAAACAAATAAAAAATAAAAAGGAAAAAAACCCATTGAGGCCGATATAGCATTTCAATTACTATAATATATCTATTACCGGTATTTATCTATAATTTGTTATTTGTGTAGGCCTATCTATTAAGATCTATTATTTATCATATATATTTTCTATATATATGATATTATTTAGTGGTCTATTATCTTTCATTTATCCATACCCTTCTTCCCTATTAGTTCTTTAGTGGTCTATTATCTGTCATGTATCCATACCCTTCTTCCCTATTAGTTATTTAGTGGTCTATTATATTTCATTTATCCATACCCTTCTTCCCTATTAGTTCTTTAATACTTATATTATCCCCTACACTACGGTACATCCTATATACTGTATACTTTATACCGGTATGCGAGTATATTAATCTAATATTGATCCATAATTTACTAACAGTATATATTAATCGACATCTATGATTTATGCATAATTTATTATTTATTGATATATTATTATGCAACATTTATCTATAATATACTTTTGCTCAATATTATACCCTCTTGCTTTGATAACACTGAATGTTTATGACCATCATAATATAAATACTAATATTTACGGTCTTCTAAATAGTAATTGACCGAAACTATATTAAAATTGGCTTTTCAAATATGTCTTATCGTCTGAAAAATTGTTCTTGCAGAAGTATGTTTAACTTTATCAAGGTCATCATTAATCGATTTAAAATAATAATATATATTCTCAGTACCGGTAACCTACCGGTAACTATGATAAATTATGTGAATTTATTAGGTATAAGCAAGAACTTAAGGGGAGACTGACCGTTTGTTTGGTCTATTAATTCATTTATTCATATATTTTTTGAGTTTCCTCCCTAGACCTCCATTAAGCTTAGAAAAACGCCCCCTAGACCCCCCTTCAAGATAAATTTGTATATTTTTCGGTAGAAAAATTTCCCGGCCGAAGGCCGGTTCCTCTCATAATAACAGGCTCGCTATCGCTCGCCAGGAAAAAATCGAAACCTAAATGGCACGATAGGCCTTAAAATTGACAACGAAATGGGACGAAAGGTGTTAAAATTGCCAAACTAATGGGCCGAACATCTTATAATTTCAAAACTAGTGGGGCTAAACATTAGGGAGAAGGGGGTCCAGAAAAACGGTCTGCCTCCCCTTAAATTTACCCGAAGATAATAGGATGACTCATATCTTTTCGGTGTCATGGCTATTATTAGACGGTGGCATTCTGATTGGGAAGGGTATATGGAAGGCAGAGGGTTGATTGGGAAGGGTACATGGAAGGCAGAGGGTTGATTGGGAAGGGTATATGGAAGGCAGAGGGTTGATTGGGAAGGGTATATGGAAGGCAGAGGGTTGATTGGGAAGGGTACATGGAAGGCAGAGGGTTGATTGGGAAGGGTATATGGAAGGCAGAGGGTTGATTGGGAAGGGTATATGGAAGGCAGAGGGTTGATTGGGAAGGGTATATGGAAGGCAGAGGGTTGATTGGGAAGGGTATATGGAAGGCAGAGGGTTGATTGGGAAGGGTATATGGAAGGCAGAGGGTTGATTGGGAAGGGTATATGGAAGGCAGAGGGTTGATTGGGAAGGGTATATGGAAGGCAGAGGGTTGATTGGGAAGGGTATATGGAAGGCAGAGGGTTGATTGGGAAGGGTATATGGAAGGCAGAGGGTTGATTGAGGGTTGATTGGGAAGGGTATATGGAAGGCAGAGGGTTGATTGGGAAGGGTATATGGAAGGCAGAGGGTTGATTGGGAAGGGTATATGGAAGGCAGAGGGTTGATTGAGCTATTCGTTACCCTTATTATTCCCACAGAACCTTCCTATGCTGTAAAATCGTTTAATGATGCCAGAATGTGGCCAGATGTGTTTAGTAACGGCAATGTACCGGTTATTCCAAATCAGCGAGGCTCTTTAAAATGTGTTCAGTTGCACACGTAAAATGAGTACTGGTAAATAAATATATATACTGTATATACATATATATATATATATATATATATATATATATTATATATATATATCTATATATATATATATATATATATATATATATATATGTATATATATATATATACAATATATATATATATATATATATATATGTATATATACATACCGGTATATATATATTACAGACATCTTTGCCTTTTGTGTCCTTCATACACATAGAAAAATAGAAAAATAAATAAAGCCATTTTAGATTTACAGAAGAGCGACCATTACTTGCATTACGTCAAATAACTCTTGTTTTCTGTGTGCAAGTATTGTTATACTGTACAAAGGAGTACAAAGGAGTACAAAGGAAATCAAGCAACAACATATCTAGTGACCCTTCTAGGTTGCTTGTCCTCCAAAACACTGAGGATCAAGTGTCCAAACAGTGGTTTAGAGTGGGTAAGGGAACATTGGAAGGGGAATTACTGCCCTGGAACTAATGTCCGTAGCAGGATTAGGAAGTTAGTAGAGGACAGATGGGTTAGTAACTGAGGGGGGGATAAAATAAAGTTATTCACTTACAAACGCAGTCAGTCGCGGGTTTGATGCGAGATATTTGTCTAGGCGGAGTTTAAATGAGTCAACGGTGATGCAGTCTATAACGTTTCGGGGAAGCCCATTCCACAAGTTGACAACTCGATTGAAGAAGAAATTCTTAGATTCGTGCAAGTTAAAAGATTTACCAATAATTTTGCTACCGTTTCCCCGTGTGTAATAAGATTGGTCGATAGTGAAGTACTTACTACAGTTCATATTGTCGATGCCTTTGATGATTTTGAACACTTGAATTAAGTCACCGCTTAACCCCTTCAGACTCATATGACGCAGAGGTTGCCAGATTAGCAATAAGAAATAGTTCTCTCACTCATAAAATTACCTCTCCAAAATTAGTTTCCTGCCCACAACTAACTCAAAGACAACTGCAGAGGATGAAGTAACTAAACTAAAGGTTTGTAAATACCCCTGATGGTAACAAAGGCTTTAAAGTATCCCTAATAGGCTCAAAATTGCGTCTTATGTCGGAAAGGGTTAATCTGCGCTGGGTTAAAGGAAATAGATTTAATTCTCTAAGACGCTCTTCGTATGGTTTGTTCTTTAGGCTAGGTATCATTTTGGTAACTCTACGTAGAACTCGTTCTAGCTTGTTTATATCTTTTTGGTAATAAGGGCACCAGGATTGAACGCAGTATTCCAGAAGAGGGCGGACTAAGGAATTGTAAAGGGTTAGGATAACTTCTTTGGATTTATGCTCAAATGACCTGCCTATAAAGCCAATTATTTTGTTTGCCTTCTTAACAACTTCTGAACATTGTTGACTCGGTTTTAGGTTACTCGATATTGTTACTCCCAGATCGGTTTCTCTGTTTACATTCTTAAGCTGAGTGCCATTCATCGAATAGTTTGCTTTCTCATTTATGTATCCGATATGTAGTATTTTACATTTATCCGCATTGAAACTCATTTGCCAAATTTGGGCCCAATGTGACAATTTATCTTGATTGTGTTGCATATCGTCAACTTGTTCTTTTGAGAGTACGCTATTTGCAATTTTTGTATCGTCAGCAAATTTTGAGATTGTACAGGTGAGACCCTCATCTATGTCGTTGATGTAAATTAGAAAGATAATTGGTCCTAGTACCGATCCCTGGGGTACCCCGCTACTTGCATTGGTCCATTTAGATGCCTTACCGTTTATGACTACTCTTTGCTTTCTGTTGCTGAGCCAATTTTCTATCCATTTCAACACACCGTCTTGTATTCCATGCGCTTTTAGTTTTAGCAGTAAACGTTTGTGGGGAACTTTGTCAAAGGCCTTTTGAAAATCGAGGTATATTATATCTACAGCTTTACTCTCATCGTAGAGGTTGAGGATATCGTGGAAGAAGTCTAAGAGGTTTGTTAAACAGGAACGTTTTTTACGAAAGCCGTGTTGAGTATCTTTAAGTATGTTATTTTCCTCTAAGTGATTTACGAGTCTGTCTCGTATGATCGTTTCTAGCATTTTACATACAACTGAGGTTACGCTAATTGGACGATAGTTACTGGGTAGGGATTTGCTGCCTTTTTTGAATATCGGTGTTACGTTGGCTAGCTTCCACTGATCAGGCATAGTTCCAGACTGCAAGGATTTATTGAATAGTAATGTCAGTGGTTTGGAGAGCTCATTCTTAGCTTCCTTTAGAACTCTAGGCGAGACTGTATCAGGTCCAGGCGTTTTATTTACCTTGAGTTTATCTAAACAATTCAAAACTTCTCTCTCTGTAACGGTGATATTGCTTAGAACATCTGAATTATCAATCTGAATCGGCTATGGTGTACGGATATCACTGAGGTCTTCTGTTGTAAAAACTGATGTAAAGAAGGTATTGAGGGCATTACTCATTTGTACTTCGTCTTTGGTGTATTCTCCATTTTCATCGACTAACGGTCCAACAGTTGAAGTAACTACTTTTTTCTTTCTGATATAAGGTGTACTTAGGTGTTCCAATGTGCACGCCCCATTTACGCAGTATGGTAAGTGAATCAAGGTCAAACCAAGCCGGCATCAAGGAAACTAGGTTAACCCTATTTGGTCCGATAGGGGTCTTTTGGATATTCCCATGTTTCGCTGCAATAGTTTGGATACTTAAAGATGTTTCACCCCATTATTTTAACGATAATACAATACCTCACCCTTTTCAGGTGTCGCAATAGCGAGCCTGTAACTAAAGAAATAAACATAACAATAAAATAAAATAGCGGCTTCGGCCGAGATTATTATTTGTTGTTATCAACATATATACATATTTACAAATGTACACATTTATCTTAAAGCGGGTTTGGGGGGATTTATTTATCTATTTTTTTTTTTTCGAAGGAAGTCTGGGAAGGCGTTTTCGTTAGCCTAGGGGATAAGCTAAAATACATGGCTCGAAAATGACAAAAGCAAGCAAAATCCTCACTAATCATTAAGCAAAATATCCTAATAACCCACCAGACCTCGGATCAGCTAGTGTTAATCCCGCCATTCTAATACCGTCATATAATATGATTAATGACGGCAATATCCTCATTTCATCCATCAGTGCATATGGAAAAATCAACCTTAATTATGATTTGAACCTGGGTGATGAATTACTCATATTTATTTATTTTGTATTGATATGTTATTTTGATATATTTATAATTATTTTGATTTGGTGTTAACATAAGCGCTAAATATTCGTGAACTAATGGTAAAATATGTTTTCTGTTTATGCATATGCATCTCTATTTGTCTTTTCTTATTAAAACAATATTGTTACGGATATCATTATTTACTCGTTTTTTTTTTTTGGTAAATTTATTTAAGGAGCGAAGAATACCAAGCCCCCCGCCCCCGATCCCCTTTTAGATGTGTGTGAATTTGTGTTTTTATCTGTGTTTGTTCGTTGTTTTATGTTGTTTTTGTGTTTTCCCTGTTCTTGCTCTGTCTTGAGTCGGCCACCCCCAAGAAAAAAGGAAAAAAGATAATAAAATAGAATGAAATAGAAAATAAAAATAAAAATAGGAAAAATTGGGATTGGGCCTGAGCATATAGATAGATAGATAGATAGATAGATAGATTATTTACATTTACGGCTCGTTGCAAAAATACATGTATTTGCTTGTCATAAGTGCATTTAGTTTTCAAGATATACTGTATATAAGAAAATACATGTCGCCTTTAATAATCGCCAGAGTAGTAATATAGGCCTAATATTCAACGCACAAAATCAATACGGAAACGATTTGTAGGTTTTGTAATAATGTAATACTGTAACAATGGCACGACAAATCTTAATATTGCCAGAAATGGGGCGAAAGGTCTTAAAATCGCCAAACTAATGGAACGAACGTCTTAAAATTTCAAAAGTACTCGGGCTAAAGCTGAAGGAGAATGGAGTCCAGAAAATAAAAATACCCCCTTAATGCGTGTGGAGGCCTTTGTACCGGCTCCTACACTGTTAAACATTATGCGTGTGAAAAGGGTAATTTAAGTGTCCGTAATAGACCCTTATAGAGATATATTACCGGTAGTAGTAACAACTTCCATGTACCGATAGAAAGATAAATCATATCAACATATCCACTGATTTTATATTATCTTAATACATTTTGATTCTTAACATCAATAACCTCCAAAGGAAATTAATTAATGCCATTTTTTTCTGTGGATGATGGAGACAAAAGGCAAAACTGCCTGTGACGAGTGCCTCCCCCAGAGTTGAAAGAGTGACAGGGCCAAAATCAAGGAATGTTCGAGCCAATAATTATGCCTGTATACACGGAGATTGAAGCAATTTATGTCATAGGATGAAGGAAAGATGGATTCATGGAGAGAGTTCCAGAGTTCAGCTGTTGAATATAAGAAATATTGGGAAAGATGTTATTCTCCCGGGATTTCCTTCCGTGTTGTCTAATATGCCTGTAGGTGGGTGGTCTCTGTTGTTGCTTTCTTTCCATTGTGTCTATTACTCCTGTACATGGGTGGTCTTCTGTTGTTGCTTTCTTTCCATTTGGTGTTATATGCCTGTAGGTGGGTGGTCTCTGTTGTTGCTTTCTCTTCCTGCTATCACTAAACCTCTACACCGCCATAATGGGCCCGTGTTATGACCCTAATCCATCACACACAGACAAAAAAACACCCCATGGTTTATAGATAAAGGTGATGGGGTCGTTTCTGTAGGTGTATTTCTGTAGGGGGTCGATGGGCATGTTTGTGGGTATATAGGCTGAGTTAGGTGGGATCTCTATGTGTTGTTGCTCTCTTTCCATTCTGCCACTGCCACTATGGGTCTGTTATGGCCCCAGTCCAGCACACACAGACAAAACACCAATGGTTTATAAATGGCCGGAGTATCTATAGACGAAGGTGATGGGATCGCCTCTGCGGGTGTATCTGCGGTCGGTAGCTGTCTCTTTTCGGGTTTGCACGTTTGAAAGTGGGGTGTTTTTGTGGGTATGTAAGTTATTGTAGGTGGGTTAAGGGGAAGAAGACCGTTTTTCTGGACCCCCTTCTCCCTAATGTTTAGCCCCACTAGTTTTGAGGTTATAAGACGTTCGGCCCATTAGTTTATGGCGATTTTAACACCTTTCGCCCCATTTCGTTGTCAATTTTAAGACCCTTCGTGCCATTTAGGTGTCGATTATTTCCTGGCGAGCGATAGCGAGCCTTGAATATTAAGAGGAACCGGCCTTCGGCCGGGAAATTTTTCTACCGAAAAATGTACAAATTGATCTTGAACGGGGGTCTAGGGGGTGTTTTTCTAAGTTTGATGGAGGTCTATGGAGGAAACAAAAAAAATATATGAATAAATGAATTAATAGACCAAACAAACGGCCAGTCTCCCCTTAATGTTTTGTTATGCCTGTAAGTGGGTGATCTCTGTTGTTTGCTTTCTGTCCCTGTTATCACTAAACTCCTATATCGCCACTGCCAAGCCGCCAGAATCCATCACACACAATCCATCCATCCATCACACACAATAACACACAATCATGCACAATCACACACACAATTACACACAATCACACACACACAATCACACACAATCCATCACACACAGACACAAAACACCCATGGTTTATAGGAAGCTGGGGTATCTATAGATGAAAGTGATGGGGGCTGTCTCAGTGGATGTATTGCTGTAGGTGGTAGGTGGGGCGGGTTTTTAGTCCCTGGTAAGTGGGAAGGTTGTTTTATTGGTATAGAAGCTAGTTTATAGGAAGCTGGAGTATCTATACATAAAAGTGATGGGGCTGTCTCAGTGGGTGTATTGCTGTAGGTGGTAGGTGGGACTGCGGTGGGTTTTTGATCTCTGATTAGTGAGAAGATTGTTTTATTGGTAAATAGAGGCTGTGGTAGGTGGATTCTCTTTATATTTTTGAAGGTGGGTGATATATCTGTTATGTTGTTGTTGTTGTTGTTGTTGTTGTTCCCAAAGCTGCCTGGCCGAACAGCCCCAAGGCCCCGAGCAAGGCCAAGGCCATAACCGAGCGCCCCCACAGAACCCTCCCTGCCAGCCACAATAAAGCCTGGGTGACCGAAGCCACTCCATGGCGAGGAGCTGAGGAGGGTACGGAAACGCCCGGGAAACCAAAGCTCAACCCAGGGCCCTGTGCCCCTCAGCAATTATGAAGAGAAAGATGAGGGGCAAAGGAAAAATGTGACGCTTTGGCTTCCAATCTTGGTAGATTGGGAGGTCAATCCACGGAAGAGACGCCGTCACTTGAGATCTAGAAAATATATTAGTAAAAGGAACAGTCAGAGTAAGCTATGCGTATGACAGAGTTCGCTCAGTTCTCACTCTGATAGACCAGCCCATCACCACATATCTGTTATTGTTTGCTTCACATTCCAAAACTAAACTCGACCATTTGTATACGGTAAGGTAGGTGGTGTTATTTTGTATGTTTGTTATTTATTTTTATATTTATATATATATTTATTAATTATTCGTAAAGGGAGGTCTTTTATATGGATTTATAGATGGGAGGTTGGTCGTGTCTGTTGGTTTACACTGTAGTTACCAAGAAGGGTAGCTATAAATTGGGCTGTCTTTGTGGGCATATAGGTTGTGTAGGTTGTTGTTAGGAGGCAGGGGTTGTTTCTATACAACGGTCATGTGTGTGTGTGTGTGTGTGTGTGTGTTGTGTATGTGTAGTGTATGTAGTGCCATGTAGTGCCAGTAGTAGCAGGAAGGAAGGAAAGGCGGCACTGATGGGTGTTGTCTCGTTAGCAGAGGCCCGGGGTAACGAGAAAATATGAGAGGGCCACCTTGTCATATATAGGGGCGGGGGGGGGGGGGGGGTTGAAAGTGATGATGGGAGGACTGAAGTGATGTTGTGATGCTGGGAGGGTGGTGATAAGGTGAGGGTGATGATAATAATGTGGAGGTGTGATGACGAAGGTGGTGATAGGGTGAGGGTGATGATAATGTGGAGGTGTGATGACGAAGTTGGGGAGGGTGGTGATAGGGTGAGGGTGGTGGTAATAATGTGGAGGTGTGATGACGAAGGTGGGGATGGGGGTGATAGGGTGATGATAATGATAATAATGTGGAGGTGTGATGACGAAGGTGGTGATAGGGTGAGGGTGATAATAATGTGGAGGTGTGATGACGAAGTTGGGGAGGGTGGTGATAGGGTGAGTGTGATGGTAATAATGTGGAGGTGTGATGACGAAGGTGGGGATGGGGGTGATAGGGTGATGATGATGATAATAATGTGGAGGTGTGATGACGAAGGTGGGGATGGGGGATTATTGGAGGATGGATTTGGGATGGTGGGATGGGTATGACGCATTCATACATTATACTGGGTCTATAGTCTATTCGCTGTAAGTAGGCAATACATCATGACCTCTATCCTCTGTAACTCAAAAAGGGCTTGAGCAAATTGGCTGTAAATCTCCACATCTATTTCTTGGCTGACTCTTTCCAAATGGTTGAAATATTAGCTCGATTACTCTAGATGCTTTTGAGTTACAGAGGTTAGAGGTCATGATTTCTCGCCTAGTTACAACGAATAGACTATAGTATTAGACGATTATATTAAGTTAGTAGGGGGCTGTGGGAGTTAAAGGGAAAATGAAGATCGATATGACAGCTTGGGTCGCCTTAATTCCTTCTTAAGCTGTATACAATTGTCTAGTGATAGCCAGAATAAGCAGAAGAAAAGCGTCCTGATACTGAAAGGATGAACAACAAATATTATAAACTTGGGGAGAAACGTAACCTGGCTCATTATAATGTGGTAATAATATATATAGTTATCGTAACACAGCCATTCCCAAAGCAGTGAAGGGATTGAAGAGAAAGGTCTGGGAAAGGGGCGAATTTGTGAGTGGAAGTTGATGGGGTGATCAAGAGATAAATTGGAGGGCAGAATATAGACAGTGTCTCACGAGCAATTTTTACGAGCAATTGTTGTCTGGTAGCCTCAAATATAAATTCTATAAGAAGTAAACTGGCTAAGATAATCTACCCTCGAAATTATTTCCGATTCCAATGCGAAGAAGTCTCAAAATATTACAAGAAAACCTTACTCTTCGAAAATTGCGGGAAAGAAGTGCTCGTGTGACACTGGCTGAACAAAAGTGTGTAAAGCCGGAATCAATTGATTCAAATTCCGTGTGTCCAGGAATTTTTGGCTCGAACGTCCCTTGATTTTGGCCCTGCCACTCTTTCAACTTTGGGGGAGGCACTCGCTACAGGCAGTTCTGCCTTTTGTCTCCCTCACGCACATAGGAAACAAAAACACACACGAACGTTTTTTTCCTCAATGTTTATCATCAACAGTGGCCAGGTAGCTTGTGAGAGAAACGTTTATAATAGTTGAGTCATATTAACCCGTTGACTACCGGTGACGTACTTTTCATTATAGTTTGGCAACATTCAGACGATTTTTTGAAGCTTAGGAAGGATGTATGGTAGCTAACAGTAATAATTGAGTTAGTCCGTAGCCTTTTAGGCTAGTTGGTAGATGTCTTTCCTAGGCTATATAAAATCGTTAAATAATTGCCCAGTATAATGAAAAGGATGTCCCCGGTAGTGAAGGGGTTAATTAATGTGTCACCAGTCTAGTTTTCGATACCAGTGCAAAAGATCCGGGAAATGTTGTCAAAAAATAAAAACAAAATCATGAGGATTTTAAGTTGCTCGTGTGATATCCCTTTTGCTTAATGGGATACGCGCCATTTCCTTGAGGAGGAGATTACGGGATTATTATAGGATTATTATGGGATTATTATGGGATTATTAATGGATTATAGGCAAGGGTGTGATGCGGGGCCTTGAGTAAAAATCGGTTCCGAAGCTTTGGCACCAGATTATTTAGTCTGGGTGATAAAACTAACATGAAAATACTATATTAATCTATCCTATCTTAAGTAAGGGGGGTGATCTGTTTTTTTTTCTCTTTCTTGGTTGTATCCATTTGGCCCCCTTCTGCTTACTATATTAAGACATTTATCCCCATGCAGGTGTCGATTTTTTCCTGGCGAGCGATAGCGAGCTAACATTATATGGAGAAATCCAGCTTCGCCGGAGACATTTTTCTATCGAAAAATGTACTAATTTAGCCATCTGTCAAACTCTTTATCCAAAATATGGTGGCTCGTTATCGCTCGCCAAATATAAATCGACACCTGGATGGGGATAAACGTCTTAAAACAGTAGGCTGAATGGTGCCAAATGGATACTACCCAGAGAGAGAAAAAAAGCAGGTCACCCCTCTGAATTTAAACTTGTACCGGTAACTGTTGCTTCCGATGATGTGAAACTATGATTTCGGTCCCTTTAATAAATCTTAATATTAAAATAATCTATAAATCCGCCATATTTGGCTATTTATAAATCAAGATTTGACGTAGGTGACTTATTTAACCCCTTCTGTACCGCGACGTCTTTATGATTTGATTCTAGCTATATTTCGACGATTGTGTGCAGCTTAAGAAGGATCTGTGGAACCGCTAGTAAAAGTGGCTAAGCGAGATAGTTCGAAGCCTGTTAATTACTGGAGGTCTTTTTTTAACAGAATAAAATCGTCTAATAGTAGCCAGAATAAAATCAAGAGGACGTCACCGGTAGAGAAGGGGTTAATATGAATTGACTAATTGACTTATGGCATAAACCTCTTTCAATGTAATTACAACTTTGCTATGTTACGGTATTCAAACTAATACTAAGCAATCATATTCACTCTTTGAAAGCTTCTCTTGGACTCAAAGAAAAGAACATCTATTTCAAGCACTCTTACGAAGCTTCCTAATAACATCCTTATTTTGAATGTTTGTTCTAATGTCTCCCAGGCAATTTTGTGAGGATATGTTGGACCTTTTTTTACTAAGATGACTGAGAGAGAGAGAGAGAGAGAGAGAGAGAGAGAGAGAGAGAGATTTGGTTTCCAGATGTAATATAGTTAGCGGGCTTATGCTAGGCTTCGCTCTGTCGAGGCACCAATCTCAGTGGCTTTTTTCATTAGAGCCTGTAGTGGGTGAGATATCCCGCCTGGTCCACAAGGGCTATTGCATATTATTCAGTTTATTTTCCAAGATAAGATTAACATTTTTGCCGTATGACCAAGCTTGGCCTCAAACTCGGGCCATCGAGGAGCTAAAAGTGATCGTTTCATTTGGAATAAGTTCCATCCACTGCCACGTTTGGACTAGTAACTAAGTACTAGAGAAGGGTACCCTGGGGCACTTTCCATGGATGACCTTACTTAGTGTACAAATAGAGCTCAATGGAATTAACACGTTTGCCGTATGACTAGGCCGGGCCTCGAACCCGGGCCACTAATATCAGGTTCCCTGGTGAATAAAGGCATCGGGCACCAAGAGACTGCCCATCAATCTCACCAAGTCCATGGTTATGAGCCGAATGTGCTACGTAACACGCCACAGGTCACCATTAACCGTTCAAACCAGATACCCTTATGACTTGCATTATATTATATGGCTAACTCCAGACGATTTTGTTCAGTTTACGATGGTCCTCGAGGTTACGACTGACTTGACTGAATCCTCGCACTTGTAATTTGGTGGTGGTGGTGGGCGGGGTGGACAAAGGTGGTGGTGGAGGTGGTGGGCGGGAAGGTGGTGGTGGTGGTGGACAAAGGTGGTAGGCGAGTTTGACAAAGGCGGTGGTGGTTGTGGGCGGGAAGGTCGTGGGCGGGAAGATCGTGGTGGGCAGTGAAAGGAAGGAGAGGGAACAAGGAAATAGGATGAAGGAAGGGAACAAGGAAATAGGATGAAGGCAGGGAGGGATCAAGGTAATAGAATGAAGGAAGGAAGGGAACAAGGAAATAGGATGAAGGGAGGGAACAAGGAAATAGGATGAAGGAAGGAAGGGAACAAGGAAATAGGATGAAGGGAGGGAACAAGGAAATAGGATGAAGGAAGGAAGGCAACAAGGAAATAGGATGAAGGAAGGAAGGGAACAAGGAAATAGGATGAAGGAAGGGAACAGGGGAAATATGATTAACGAAAGGAAGGAACAAGGGCTAAATGATAAAGGGAAAGATTTGGGAGAGAGACAGATAATGGGCGATGATAAAAGAAGGAATAACAAAGAGAAGAATATAAATGAAAGGGAGGGGAGGAGTAGAATATAAATGAAAGGGAGGGGAGGAGTAGAATTAAGGGAGGGGAGGAGTAGAATATAAATGAAAGGGAGGGGAGGAGTAGAATATAAATGAAAGGGAGGGGAGGAGTAGAATTAAGGGAGGGGAGGAGTAGAATATAAATGAAAGGGAGGGGAGGAGTAGAATATAAATGAAAGAGAAGGGAGGAGTAGAATATAAATGAAAGGGAGGGGAGGAGTAGAATAAATGAAAGGGAGGGAGGAGTAGAATATAAATGAAAGGGAGGGGAGGAGTAGAATATAAATGAAAGGGAGGGGAGGAGTAGAATATAAATGAAAGGGAGGGGAGGAGTAGAATATAAATGAAAGGGAGGGGAGGAGTAGAATATAAATGAAAGGGAGGGAGGAGTAGAATATGAATGAAAGGGAGGGGAGGAGTAGAATATAAATGAAAGGGAGGGGAGGAGTAGAATATAAATGAAAGGGAGGGGAGGAGTAGAATTAAGAGACAAGTAAAGAGAGAGGAAAATAACATAGGTGATAATGGAAGAAAGTAAAGAAGGACAGAAGAAAAGGTGATACAAGATAGGAGCTAGAGAGAGGTAAAGAAGGAGAGAAACAAGGGATAAGAGGTGATAAAAGAGAGATGGGCTATTTATTTGCTAATATATTTATCTTTATATTATATATTTTTTTATTTTCCTATCCAGACCTCCATCAAGCTTAAAACAACATCCCCTAGACCTCCACTTCGAGATAAATTTGTACATTCTTCGGTAGAAAAATGTTCCGGCCGAAGGCCGGTTCCTCTTACAATTACAAGCTCACTGTCGCTCGCCAGAAAACAATCGACACCTAAATGGCACGAAAGGTCCTCATATTGACAACAAATGGGGGTTAAAGGTCTTAAAATCGCCAAACTAATTGGTCGAACTTCTTAAAATCTGAAAACCAATTGGACTAAACATGAGGGAGAAGGGGAACCAGAAAAACGACCCACCTCCCCTTAAATAAAGACATAAGGCAATTAATAGGTTATGAAAGGAAGGAACAAGAGAACGGTAACGAAGGAGAGAAATAAACGAGAAGAGGTGATGAAACAAGGAATAGAGAAGATGCTAATGAAGGAGGAACATAGAAGAGAAGAGGTGATGAATGGAAGGAACAAGAGAGCGGTAACAAAGGAGAGACATAAAAGACAAGAGGTGATGAAACAAGGAATATAGAAGATGCTAATGAAGGAGGAACATAGAAGAGAAGAGGTGATGAATGGAAGGAACAAGAGAGCGGTAACAAAGGAGAGACATAAAAGACAAGAGGTGATGAAACAAGGAATATAGAAGATGCTAATGAAGGAGGAACATAGAAGAGAAGAGGTGATGAATGGAAGGAACAAGAGAGCGGTAACAAAGGAGAGACATAAAAGACAAGAGGTGATGAAACAAGGAATATAGAAGATGCTAATGAAGGAGGAACATAGAAGAGAAGAGGTGATGAATGGAAGGAACAAGAGAGCGGTAACAAAGGAGAGACATAAAGACAAGAGGTGATGAAACAAGGAATATAGAAGATGCTAATGAAGGAGGAACATAGAAGAGAAGAGGTGATGAATGGAAGGAACAAGAGAGCGGTAACAAAGGAGAGACATAAAAGACAAGAGGTGATGAAACAAGGAACAGAGAAGATGCTAATGAAGGAGGAACATAGAAGAGAAGAGGTGATGAATGGAAGGAACAAGAGAGCGGTAACAAAGGAGAGACATAAAAGACAAGAGGTGATGAAACAAGGAATAGAGAAGATGCTAATGAAGGAGGAACATAGAAGAGAAGAGGTGATGAATGGAAGGAACAAGAGAGCGGTAACAAAGGAGAGACATAAAAGACAAGAGGTGATGAAACAAGGAATAGAGAAGATGCTAATGAAGGAGGAACATAGTAGAGAAGAGGTGATGAATGGAAGGAACAAGAGAGCGGTAACAAAGGAGAGACATAAAAGACAAGAGGTGATGAAACAAGGAATAGAGAAGATGCTAATGAAGGAGGAATAGTTAGAGAAGAGGTGATGAATGGAAGGAACAAGAGAGCGGTAACAAAGGAGAGACATAAAAGACAAGAGGTGATGAAACAAGGAATAGAGAAGATGCTAATGAAGGAGGAACATAGAAGAGAAGAGGTGATGAATGGAAGGAACAAGAGAGCGGTAACAAAGGAGAGACATAAAAGACAAGAGGTGATGAAACAAGGAACAGAGAAAATATAAATGAAGATCGAGGGGAAGGGTAGAGAAAGATCAAGGGATAAGTCAAAGAGTTCGGTGACCCACACAATATATTACCAAGAAAAGCAAGCAACAACATACTGAACCACAGCAGGCTAATTGATCAATTGCGAGTTTCATTCTGTGAGGAAGTTGGAGCTGTAGACATAGATCATTAGCAGACTAACTAGCTATAATGAAGTTTTAGTACATTTATACATACACACAATATAATTAAACATACTATTTATCCATCAGAAACCTACATAATTACTGTATTTGTGTTTAATATCGATGTTTACAGCTCCAACTTCCTTATAGCCTGAAACTCCACGTGGTCAATTGACCACTTGCGAGTTTGAGGCTATAAGGAAGTTGGAGCCGTAGACGTCGATATTTAGCAGAATTACCAGCTAAAATTCTGTTGTAGTGCATAATTATATAAACACAAAATAACATTCACCATCATTTCCATCTATCAGAAACATACATTATGATTGCATTTCTGTTAAATATCGATGTTTACGGCCCCAACTTCCTTATAGCTTGAAACTCGCAAGTGGTCAATTGATGGAAGGTAAGAATGGGTACCGATACACTCTAAAACAAACATCCTGGCTTAAGGGGAGATGGACTTATTTATTTGCTCATGTATGTATCTTTTTATTATCTATTTAGTTTCCTTCCAAGACCTCCATCAAACTAAAATACACATTCATTAGATCCCCCTTCTAGATTAATTTGTACATTTTTCGGTAGAAAAATGTCCCGGCTGAAGGCCGGTTCTTCCATAATTATAGGCTCACTATCGTTCGCCTGGAAAAAAAATCGACACCTAAATAGCACGAAAGGTCTTTAAATTGACAAAGAAATGAGGTCGAAAGGTCTTAAAATCGACAAACTAATGGGGCAAATGTCTTAAAATCTCAAGACTAATGGTGTTAAACACAAGGGAGAAAGTGATCCAGAAAACCGGCCCATCTCCCCTTAATATGAACTCTCGAACAGCAAAACGAAGCTCCGAAATGTAAATATTAGGTAAAGAATTAGTAGGAAGATTCGAGTCAGTTCGGGATAGCTTCGAACATAGAAGGCCCCCCCCCCCCCTTCTGCCTCATTAGTTTTCAGATTTTATGACACTTGGCCTATTAGTTTGGCGATTTGGCGACGACCTTTCGCCCCATATTAAGACTGTCTGTGTTATTTAGTTGTCGAATTTTTCCTGCCGAGCGATAGCGAACCTGTATTAAAGGAGTAACCGGCCTTCGGCCATGAAATTTTTCTAACGAAAATGTAAATATTTGTCTCGAAGGGGGATCTTGGGGATGTCTTTTTTATGATGGAACTCTAGGGAGGAATCTAAAAAATAAATAAAAAACAAAAAACAAAACAAAAAACATAAATAAATCGACCAATAATAAACCCTTCCCCCCTTTAACCCGTTCAGTACCAGGGATGTCCTTTTTAATCTTAATCTGGCAATGATTAGACGATCTTATTCAGCTAGCAATAATAAGGCTTCAAACTATCTCAACCAACACTTTTAACTACCGGTACTACATACCCTTCTTAAGCTGCATATTATCGTCTAAATATAGCTAGAATATAATATAACACACGTCGCTGGTACTCAAAAGGTTAACCACCATGATATAAATATATGTTAGCTGCGCGTTAATGAAAGCCCCCACCGATAATTTTATATCTGTTGCCTCTAGTGGCACTTACTGACTTACTCATTACCGAGTTGTTTGATCGTATTAATCACTTGAATCAGGTCTCCTTTAATTCTGAGCTTCATGGCGATAAATATGTTTGCATTTCGTTAATCGTTCCGCGTTTGATTTATGTTTTAGTCTGGTAATTCTCTTAGTTATTCTCCAATGTATTTTTTCTATATTTTGTGAATTATACAGTATATATACTGTATATAATATATATATATATATATATATATATATATATATATATATATATATCTGTAATATACGTATTGTTTATAATTGAGGCCAACACGGAATACAATATTACAGACTATTTTATATATATTGCAACGACACTGGTACAAGTTTGATTAATATATATATTTTTTTTTTTTTTTTTTTTTTTTTTAGAGATTTAATCATCACTGGTTTGGCCTTCTTTGTATACTAGTTTTATAATAGGCATTAGTCATTAGTCATTGGGTAAACAGCATAAACAACTGGTCGAATTGTTCCGCAAAAGTATTATTATACACTCTTTATGAAAGCAAGTTTTAAAGGGGAAGGGTTTATTTTTTGGTCGATTATTTCATATATTTATTATATATTTAGTTTCCTCCCTAGACCTCCATCAAACTATAAATACGCATACATTAGATCCGCCTTCTAGATTAATTTGTACATTTTTCCGTAGAAAAATATCCCGGCCGAATGCCGATTCTTTCAAAATTACAGGCTCACTATCGTTCGTCAGGAAGACAATCGACACCTAAATAGCACGAAAGGTCTTAATATTGACAAAGAAATGGGTAGAAGGGTCTTAAAATCGACAACCTAATGGGGCAAACATCTTAAAATCTGAAAACGAATGGGGCTAAACATGAGGGAGAAGGGGGGGGGGTCTAGAAAAACTACCCATCTCCCCTTAAATACAGTGATATACTCATTCTATAATATTCAGTATACATACGTTTATACCGTGTGGGTGGTTGAGTATACATACGTTTATACCGTGTGGGTGGTTGAGTATACATACGTTTATACCGTGTGGGTGGTTGAGTATACATACGTTTATACCGTGTGGGTGGTTGAGTATACATACGTTTATACCGTGTGGGTGGTTGAGTATACATACGTTTATACCGTGTGGGTGGTTGAGTATACATACGTTTATACCGTGTGGGTGGTTGAGTATACATACGTTTATACCGTGTGGGTGGTTGAGTATACATACGTTTATACCGTGTGGGTGGTTGAGTATACATACGTTTATACCGTGTGGGTGGTTGAGTATACATACGTTTATACCGTGTGGGTGGTTGAGTATACATACGTTTATACCGTGTGGGTGGTTGAGTATACATACGTTTATACCGTGTGGGTGGTTGAGTATACATACGTTTATACCGTGTGGGTGGTTGAGTATACATACGTTTATACCGTGTGGGTGGTTGAGTATACATACGTTTATACCGTGTGGGTGGTTGAGTATACATACGTTTATACCGTGTGGGTGGTTCAGTTCGGCTTTATTTGACTTTCTTTAAGGGGATAGTGCTTGGTTTTTTGTCTATATATTTTGTTATTAATATAGTTTGTTATTAATATATTGTTGAGTGTCCTCGCTAGACCTCCATCAAGCTTAGAAAAAAAGACCCTAGACCCCCTTTCCAGATAAATTTGTACATTTTTCGGTAGAAAAATGTTTCGGCCGATGGCCGGGACAGGAAGAAAATCGACACCTAAATGACACGAAAAGTCTTAATATTGACAAAGAAATGGGGAGAAAGGTCTAAAAATCGCCAAACTAAGGGGCCGAACGTCATACCATCTGAAAACTAAGGGGCCGAACGTCATACTATCTGAACAATAAGGGGGCTAAACATGAGGAAAAAGCGGGGACCAGAAAAACGGACCATCTCCCCTTAAATTATAGCTCTGAAACGGGTCAGCCTGTCAAGATGAAACCAGCGTCATATTATAGTATTCAATGTCTATCTATCTATCTATTTATCTATCTATCTATTTACTCAGGCCTAATCCCCACTTATCCTTTTTTGTTTTCCTTTTTTGTAAGTTGGCATAAATCAAAGGAGAGAATACGTCATAGGATACAGCAAAGGTTAAGGGGGGGGTGGTGGGTATTTCTAGACCCCCTTCTCCCTTAGGTTTGGCCCCCATTAGTTTACAGATTTTATGACTTTCGGTTCATTAGTATGGCGTTTTTCAGACCTTTCGCCCCATTTCTTTGTTAATATTAAGACCTTTCGTGCCATTTAGGTGTCTATTTTATCCTGGCGAGCGATAGCGAGCCTATACTTATAAGAGGAACCGGCCTTCGGCCGGACCATTTTTCGACCGAAAAATGTACGCATTTATCTTGAAGGGGAGTCTATTTTGTTTTTGTTTTTAAAGCTAGATGGAGGTCTAGTGGGGAAACTAAAACAACTAATAAAGATATAAATATGTAAGCAATATAAATACACCCATCCTCCCTTAAGGGACCCCACCTCGCTTTGTTTATCTTTCTCTCCCTCTCTCTTTGGCTTGTAGCCATTCGGCCCCATTCAGCCTACTGTTTTAAGACGTTTACCCCCATCCAGGTGTCAATATTTTCTTGGCGAGCGGTATCGAGCCAGCATATATATAGTTTTGTCTTACAACAGGCTACATTTGTACATTTTTCGATAGAAAAATGTCTCTGGCGAAGCCTGATTTCTCCATACAATGCCGGCTCGCTATCGCTCGCCAGGAGAAAATCGACACCTGGATGGGGATGAACGTCTTAAAACAGTTGGTTGAATGGATATAATCCAGGGAAAGAGAGAAAAGGAAAGAAATATAAAAAAAAGCCGGGGACCCCCCTTAAGCTAATGGTACCAGGTATTACGTTGAAAGGGTTTTACTAGCGCACCTGCAAATGTATGCTTTCAGAAAACAACTAGAAGGGTATTATTGGAAAAAGGCTTCTACACACACACACACACACACACACACGTACACTAATACTCTCACTCGCTTATTTTCATCACATATTTCTCTCTCTCTCTATCTCTCTCTCTCTCTTTCTTTCTTTCGCTTTCTCTATCTCACACGCACGCACGCACGCACACTCCAAGATATCAGTTAGTCTTTTAACGAGTACCTAACCTAGTATATTAAAATACGGACGACTGAAGATCATATCATATACTCACCCCTTTATTAGCAAGGCGTCTGTTCTATCTTATTCTTCCTAACAGTAGACGATTTTAAACAGGTTAGGAAGGACATCTAGCCATTATATAGGTAAACTTAGCATCAACTAACCAACGATTGCCACATATCCTTCTTATGCTGAATACAATCGTCTAATGATAGCCAGAATAATATGGAGGAATGTGTCAAGGTCTACTGAAAGGGTTACGATTAAGGTCACCCGAGAAATAATTCCATAATAATAATATTTAAATCACAATATTTTTATTAGAACAATGACTATTATTAGATGTAGGCTAATAAAAATAAAATAATAATAATAATGCTAATAATACTAATGCTAATAATGCTAATAATAATAATAATAATGATAATTCTGTGGGGGCGCTCGGTTATGGCCTTGCTCGGGGCCTTGGGGCTGTTCGGCCAGGCAGCTTGGGGAACAACAACAACAACAACAACACAAATATATGACATAGTACGGTAATATTGCCATGAGAGAGAGAGAGAGAGAGAGACTGATGACCTGGAGATTCTGGTGAGATTGAAGCCACCTTGTTCGGGCAGAAAGGGACAGATATGTGTGTATGTGTGTGTGTGCGTGTGTGTGTGTGTGTGTGTGTGTGTGTGTGTGTGTGTGTGTGTGTGTGTGTGTGTGTGTGTGTGTCCCCCCCCCCCTCTTGAGATGAGAGAGAGGCTGTCCATACAGATTCACGTTGAATGGAAGGCTTTCAGTATTCATTTCTATTAGATATAGCAAAGAGAAAGACATTGAGTTAGAATGTACGTGAGAGAGAGAGAGAGAGATAGCAGGAACGAGAGCAAGCAAGCCTAGGGGAGTTCAGGAAGGAGGAATGACAGTATCGGCAAAAATACAGAAAGAATTGAAAGGTGAAAAAATCATAGGGGAAGCTGACAGTTCAAAGATAGTGACATACGAGAGAGAGAGAGAGAGAGAGAGAGAGAGAGAGAGAGAGAGAGAGAGAGAGAGAGAGAGAGAGAGAGAGAGAGAGAGAGAGAGATGGGAAGGAAAAACATCACCAAATATAAAATGCAGAAAGGGAGGATGTATACAGAGGCAAAAAATACATTTGAGAAATACTGACAGAAAGGTTAGATAGGATAATAATATATCCTATCTAACCTTTCTGTCAGTATTTCTCAAATGTATTTTTCCCCCAGCATTTTCTGACCTAATTTTCAAGTTTTCTTTTCTTTATATTTGTTGATCTAACTTTTATTTATGCCCTATCTTTCGCTTAGTCTTTTCTTTAAGCATTGTCTAACAATCTGATTTTGTTGTCTGCCCTGTGTTTGTCTTTGTATATCTATCTATTGCCTGACGCCGTGATCCCCGAAGGGGTGGCCACGAACGAACCGCCCCCATGCACCTCTGTCCCCAGTCAGTCGACGCCCCTCCCCCCAACCAGCACCGCCTTCGTTCATATACTTCCTCACTCCATCCTTCCACCTCTCCTTCGGTCTACTCTCCCTTTCTGTCCCTCCACCTCGCTCTCGTACACCCTCTTAGTCATTCTCTCGCTTTCCATACGTTCCATATGGCCGAACCATCTCAAGTTGTTCCTTTTCACACTTTCCAGCACATCTACCTCCACACCACACCTCCTTCTTACTTCTTCATTAGTCTGTCTATCCCTCCATGTAACTCCGCACGCACTTCTTAAGTAATTAATTTCCACTGCTCTCACTCTTGGTCTGAGTCTCTCAACCAACGTCCATGCTTCGCTTCCGTAAGTCAGTGTCGGGATTACCACACTCTCATGCAAGGACTTCTTCACTTCCTTCGTATATACCTTTCTAATATCCGACATTATTGTTTGTATTGTTTGTAGGGCAGACAACAACATCAGATCGTTAGACAATGCTTAAAGAAAAGACTATGCGAAAGATAGGGCATAAATAAAGGTCAGATCAACAAATATAAAGAAAAGAAATCATGAAAATTTAGGTCAGAAAATGCTGAAACAAAAAATAGTACCGGTACACGAGGAGGGGGATGAGACTGCAGAAGAAGGAGAAGAAAGGGATGAGTAGGGGATGAAAGATGTTAATTAGAAGCCATTGATTTTCTCCTCCACTTGTTTCGCAGATTACTTTTCCTCTTTCTCTGTTTCGGCTTATTCTTGTCATTAATTTTCATCTTAAGGGGGAATGCCACATAATAAAACTGCGCAGAAATAAATATAATCAGATCATCAACGAAAATTAGATTAAACACGACAAAATTGTTAAAAGCTAAGACAGTCAAATCAGAACAATCTAAAATGAAATTAACGAATGAAAACACAATTTTAAAACGTACGAAATGCCGAGGAATAAAAGGACATTATAATGTAAAACTTGGAAAACAAACAAACCAAAACAGGAACCTCAGAATATAATGACAAAACAAAAACTTACCAAATCACTGTGTGGTAATAACGCATTGAATATTTAGCAAAACAGTTCTATGAAAAAAAAACCAAAAAAAAAACATCAAAATCACTGTGCGGTAATAACGCATTGAATATTTAGCAAAACAGTTCTATGACAAAGACAAAAAAAAAATACAACAACAATACAAAAGAAGAAGAAGAAGGAGGGGATGAATGATGCTAATTAGTTGCCATTGATTTCTTCCGCTTGTTTTGTAGATTACTTTCATTTTTCTCGTTTCTTTTCCTTTTCTCTTGAGGTCTCTTATTGATTAACTTTCTTCTGTTTTTCTTTTCCTTATATCTTGAGGTTTCTTATCGATTTACTTTTTACTCTCTCTTCTTGTAATTTTCTCTTGGGGTTTCTTATTGATTACTTTTGTTTTCTCTTCTTATTTTCCTTTTCTCTTGGGGTTTCTTATTGATAACTTTCTTCTTTCTCTTCTTATCCTGTTCTCCTGAGGTTTCTTTTTTATTACGTTCTTCTGTTTCGTCTGCCGGTACAGATGGGAAGCTGCCAGATCACGCTTACCCAAAATATATCGACGGAACAAAAATACAAATAAAGAAAGAAAATATAATCGCCAGTGTTACCCAGGCTATGTTTATGCCAGGATCTGCCCTCACAAAAAAATATGACGCCGAGTTGACAGCCAGTTGAGAAGTGACGCAGACGGTGGTGATGTGTGATGTAAGCTTGACAGGGCGTCACGTCAGAACGCTATTATGAACCTCTAAGGTGTAAAAAAAAAAAAAAAAAAAAAAAGTTAGTAGCCGTGTAAAAAGTTAAAAGAGCTTGTTAGTCATTTTAGCCCTCTCATATCCAGAGGCGTATTTATGTTTTTAGTTTGTTTTTATTCGTTTTTTGATCATCCTTGTTTTGTCCCCTTAGTTTGGGAATTTAAATGAGTTTCACTCCATTTTTGGGTGACTATAAGACGTTTCACCCCATTCAGGAGTTGGTTATTTCTGGCCGAGCGAAAGCGAGCATTTAAGGTAGGGACAATCGGCCTACGGGATACTTTACTACTGAAAAATGTATACATTTATCTGGGGAGTATTTTTTTGTTTGTTTATTAGGAGCAAACTAAAAATAAATTGCAAATGGGAATACAAAAAAAAAAATCATCAGTTCATAATTGAATATATGAAACGAATAGGTGTTTAATATTCCACAAGAAAATATTATTAACATTAGGAAGAACGTTTCGAACTATTTATATTAAAAACAAAATATATATATATATTATACACGTCAAAGTAAATTATCTTGTTAGACATTTTTTATCCAATGCGTAGCTGTTTCTTTTCCTGTCACTTTAGATTCCATTAGTCATTATTATATGCCTTTCGAATTAATTGTTAAGCCCTTCTGTACCAGCGACATCTTATTTATTGTATTCTAGCTTTATGTAGATGATTTTGCGAAGTTTAAGTAGGATCTGTTGCGAGTAAAAAGGGTTAAATGAGATAGTTTGAAGCCTGTCAAAAGCTGGAAGCTCTCTTTATTCTGAACAATATGGTCTAATAGTTGCCAGAATATAGTTTAAAGGACGTCACCGGTATTGAGTGGGTTAAAGAAAGCTAGATCAAAATTCCAGTGTTCACGTAGAAGTAAAACACCTAAAACAAAATAATAATAAAACATAAAAAAATAAACATTTGTATCCAGTGCGTATGTTTTTTTGTTTTTTTTAATCAGCTGTTATTATATTGTTTAGGAAGAACCTTTCGAACAAATTATACAACGCATACTTGATAGACATACTATTATCCGCGTATATGTAAAAGACTTTTTGTTAGTTTTTGTTATCTATTTTGCCTCTATATATTTCTGAGAGATACATATATGCTGAATATAATTGTCTAAAATAAAATATATAAACAATAGAAAATAATAATAATTATAAAAGAAAAGAAATACATCCAAAACCCACATTTGAGATAAATTTGCGCATCTTTCGGTAGACAATGTCATGGCCAAAGGCCGGTTCCTCCTAAACTGCAGGTTCGCTTTCGCTTGCCAGGAATAAAATCAGCACATAAATAACACAAAAGGTCTTAAAAAATTACAATGACAAAAAAATAGGGCGAAAGGTCTTGAAATCGCTAACTACAGTAATGTGGCGAACGTCCTAGAATGTCAAAAATGTATGGGGCTAAACAGAAGGGAGAAGGGAGTCCAAAAAATAATTAATAATAATAATAATCCCTTTCATGTCGCCGTGGCCATAAACATCACAATACAATTAGCATAACCAATACGACAATGGGAATATATTACTGGGAACGTTACTAAGGGGGGGGGGGGATGTTTATTGGGCCATATACAGTATATATATATATATATATATATATATATATATATATATATATATACTGTATATATATATATATATATATATATATATATTTTTTTTTTTTTTTTTTTTTTTCTTTTTTAGTTTCCTCCCTAGACCTCCATAACAAAACAAGACTGTCCTTCAAGATAAATTTGTACATTTTTCAATAGAAATATTTCCCGGCCAAAGGCAGGTTCCTCTTAAATTACAGGCTCGCTATCGCTCGCCAGGAAAAAAATCGACACCTAAATGACGGGAAAAGTATTAATATTGACACAGAAATGGGGTGAAAGGTTTTAAAATCGCCAAACTAATGAGCCGAACGTCACAAAATTTGAAAATTAATGCGGCTAAACATGAGGAAGAAGGTGGCCATGACGCCTTTTTACCTTTGATTCTGGTTAAAGTTAGACGATTTTATGCAGTTTAAGAAAGATCTATGTTATTAAGAGGGTTTATTGAGATCGTATTTATCCATTTAAGTCGTATAAGTAGATTACAACCTAAAGAAAATTGCTTAATGGTAAGCAGAATAGGGTGAAAATTACGTCATGGTGCTCAAGGGGTTAACCCTTTCAGTCTACTATTACACCTGGAGAGAGCGGTCACCTTTTTCTTTGGACGCCATGTTGGTTCCCTAATGCTCAAAGTAATGGAGTACCCCTGCAAGATAAAATTGTGCATTTTTCGGTAGAAAAATACCTCAGCCGAAGGCTGATCCTTCTTAACCCTCTCCGACATATGACGCGATTTTGAGCCTATTAGGGATACTTTAAAGCCTTTGTTACAATCAGGGGTATTTAGAAACCTTTAGTTTAGTTACTTCAACCTCTGCAGTTGTCTTTGAGTTAGCTGTGGGCAGAAAACTAATTTTGGAGAAGTAATTATAAGAGTGAGAGAACTCTATTTCTTATTGCTAATCTGGCAACCTCTGCGTCATATGAGTCTGAAGAGGTTAAATTGCAGGCTTGCTATCGCTTGCCTGGAAAAAATCTACACCTTAAGCACGAAAGATCTTAAAATTGACAAAGAACTAGGGTAAAAGGTCATAAAATCACTCGACTAAAGGGACGAACGGTTAATGATGTCAAAACTAATGGGGCTAAACATGGGGGAAAAGGGATTAAACAAAAATCCGTAAGATATTTTGTTCCAACTAAGGAAGGACATCTAGGAGTTGAAAGGGTTGTCTCTCTCAAGAATATAATTTGCCATTTTTCAGAACTCCCAAGACATTTTTAGCGTAGTCAAAGAGAGAGCTGCATAATGTGGAATTGGTCCTCATTATATATTTAGATGAGACTGAGGCAATGCTTGAATATTTGATAGTTTTTGTTCCGTAGACTAAGTATTATTAGTATGTCCCTTAGAATAAAGATAAAAGAAATAATAATAATAATGATAATACTATTAATAATGACAATAATAATAATAACAATAATAATAATAATAATTATAACAAATACAAATATTAATAACAAGCTTCCCCAGACCCCTTTCAAACAATAGAAGATGCTCTCCAGACCCCCTTCAATCTAAATTTGAACATTTTGTGATTGAATATTATCCTAGCCGATGACTGATTTATCTATAATTTGCAGGCTCGTTATCGCTCGCTCAGAAATATATCGACACTTGAATGAGGCGAAGCGTCTTATGATCCTCAGACTAATAGGAGGGGGGGGGGGTTATATAAAACAAAACAAAAACTAATGTGAAATAGGGAGCTTCCAAAAAGACCCTTCTAGCACCAGATAGGGTATAAAGGTTACCTCACGAGAGAGAGAGAGAGAGAGAGAGAGAGAGAGAGAGAGAGAGAGAGAGAGAGAGAGAGAGAGAGAGACGAAGAGAGAGAGAGAGACAGAGAGCGAGAGAGCTACATAATGTTGGATAAGTCGTCATTATATATTTAGATGAGGCTGAACTACCGTAAATATTTGATTGTTTTCGCTCCGATGGCCCGCAGAAATGATTGTCAGTCATAGCAGGAAATACTGTTAAATATATAAAGTTATAACGTTATCCTTAATTGTTAATATATACCGGTAAATATATATATACTGTATATATATATATATATATATATATATATATATATATATATATATATATATATATATATATATATATATATATATATATATATATATATATATATCAGCTAGAGATCTTGAGCGTGAAAAGCGCAGAAGTATAAGGAAGATAAACCAGTGTACGTAACCACATCTTGAATTTATTTGCTAACGTTTCGATACGATACTTGTATCATCATCAGAGCCTATAATTATGGAACAAAATAACTTCTTTTACAAAAAAATTATACATAGAGATTTAATTCTAGTAAAAATACATAATCAATATATATGACTGCATAGTAGAAATTAAAAGAAATGTTGAATGGTCAGCCGACAAAAGATCTTAGAATGAATTATATTTTAATTTTAATTAGAAACTAAGAGGATATTTCTTTATCCTCTTAGTTTCTAATTTCAATTAAATTATAATTCATTCCATCTCCCCTTAACCCCTTCTGTACCGGCGACGTCTTATTAACATATTTCTGGCTACTATTAGACGATTTTCTTGAGTTTATAAAGGGCCCCCAGCAATTAATAGGCTTTGAAATATCTCACTTAGCCATTTTTACTACCACAGACCCTTTTTAGACTGCACAAAATAGTCTAAACATACATAGCTAGAATAAAATTCCAAAGACGTCGCCGGTACAAAAGGGGTTAAAAGGGTAGATTATATAGAACACCTTACTTACTCTTTTATTACCCATTATGTATGAGTACAAAAAATAAAAAAATATCTTATGGACAACGAAAAAGTGCAATACAGTTTTATTTATAGCGTGGTTTGTGATATAGTATCTCATATTTAAATTGTAATACCTTTTATGCAGTTTTATATCACTACCAAACTGACTTTTATGAACGACAACAAAATTTGTATTTTATGAATGTAAACGAATCCCGTGAATTATATATTTTATAAACTTGTATGCTTCTCACTTTCTCTCACACACACACACACACACACACACACACACACACACACACACACACACACACACACACACACACACACACACACACACACACACACACACACACACACACAGTGGTCCAGTGGTTTAAGGCGCTGTGTTTCGCGCTGACCGCGAGGGGCCGGGGCGAAGGTGCGAGCCATGCCGTCACAATCCTATTGTTTATTATTATTACAAACTCTCTCTCTCTCTCTCTCTCTCTCTCTCTCTCTCTCTCTCTCTCTCTCTCTCTCTCTCTCTCCATATGTATTAAACAATCCCATTATTAATTATATTCGTTACAACATATATTTCAGCGTGAAGTGCACTGCGTTAATTCCAGTCCTAATGCGCTATTATGACCAAATTAGCAATATTCACCTGCAATATTTAATTGTCAATGCAATTATCCGTTTTTAGACAAACGAGTGTCTTTATGGATCTTCCCTGTTTCGTTCCATTAGTTGGAGTTTTTAAGAGTTTTTACCCCATTAGTTTGGTGATAAGACGTTTCACCCCATTCAGGTGTGTGTGTGTGTGTTTTTTTTTTTTTTTTTTTTTTTTTCAGGCGAGTGATATTGAGCCTGTAACTTAGAAGAATTTGACCTTCGGCCAGGACATTTTTCCATCGAAAAATGTACAAATTTAGCTTGAAGGGGGTATAGGTGGATTTTTTTTTAGATTGAAGGAACTCTGGGAAGGCGTGTTTTTAAGCTTAGGGGTCAAACTGAAATACAATGTTTGGGTAGGCGTGTTTTTAAGCTTAGGGGTCAAACTGAAATACAATGTTTGGGTAGGCGTGTTTTTAAGCTTAGGGGACAAACTGAAATACAATGTTTGGGTAGGCGTGTTTTTAAGCTTAGGGGTCAAACTGAAATACAATGTCTGGGTAGGCGTGTTTTTAAGCTTAGGGGACAAACTGAAATACAATGTCTGGGTAGGCGTGTTTTTAAGCTTGTTTGGGTAGGCGTGTTTTTAAGCTTAGGGGACAAACTGAAATACAATGTTTGGGTAGGCGTGTTTTTAAGCTTAGGGGTCAAACTAAAATACATTGCTCTAAAATGGCAAAAACAAGGAAAATCCTCAATATTTATTTAACAAAATATAATACTAACCCCCGAGACGTCCGACCATATAGTGTTAAACTCAAATTACACAGAGATTGCAGTCGTTGTGGAAGTGTAAATTATAAGATATACAGGGTGTTCCAGGAGGAAAGGGCATAACTTCGGGAAATGATAAAATAAGGCATTCTAAGCCTAAAATGCTCTATAAAAAAAAAGTCTAAATCTCAACCGTTAAAAAGATATTGAAGGTTTTAAGTAGTGTGCTCCCCCGCCTGCCTCGCTGTAATGGACTCTTCCATGTCAGATAGTTTCCAACTGGTCCAAAGTGAGCTATTATATCTATAATCATTTTCCAACTTACAGAATTATAATATCTTTACAATAACATGGTAAAATAATTGCACTTAGATGGAGGTGTGGTAGGTACTAGGACAGCTAGGCCACCCCTATGGGGAAATACTTAAGACAATGCCATTTTCAACATGTAATATCTATTTACTGGTTGATATTTGGAATATTTGGAATATAACATTTTAGGCTTGGAATATTTTGTTTTACCATTTCTCAAAGTTATGCCCTTTCCTCCTGGGACACCCTGTATAAATGAACACATACACACGCCCATCCCCCCATTAACCCATTCTGCACCAGAGACGTCTTTCTACTTTTATTCTGGCTATAATTAGAGGACTTCATGCATTTTAAGAAGGATCTGTGGTAGCAAAAACGTTTATGTGAGATAGTTCGAAGTCTGTTAATTGCTGGAGGCGGTATTGAACTGAATAGAATCGTCTAATAGTAGCCAGAATACAGTTAAGGAGGGTCACCGGCTTTTTTTTTTATCTTTCTCTCCTTTTCTCTCTCTCCCTGGCTTGTATCCATTCGGCCCCATTCAGCCAACTGTTTTAAGACGTTTATCCCCATCCAGGTGTCGATTTCTTCCTGGCGAGCGATAGCGAGCCAGCATTGTATGGAGAAATCGGGCTTCGCCGGAGACATTTGTTTTTATCGAAAAATTTGACAATTTTATTTTGCTGTTACAACAAAATATATATATATGCTGGATCGCTACCGCTCGGCAGGAAAATATTGGCACCTGGATGGGTCTTAAATCAGTAGGTTGAATGGGGCCGAATGAATACAAGCCAAAGAGAGAGGGAGAGAAAGAGCAAAAAGGCGAGGTGGGCTCCCTTAAAAGGACGGCACCGGTACTGAATGGGTTAGCTATAAACAAATATGATGAAAAGGGAAATTAAAGAGTGTAATAATCTGCGGTACCCATTTAAGGGGGTATGGTTCACTTTTTGGGCGATTTTTGCATGTATTCATTATTTTTCTAGTTTCCTCACTAGACCTCCATCAAATTAAAAAAAAAAAAACATCCATTAGATCCCCCTTCTAGATTAATTTGTACATTTTTCGGTAGAAAAATTTGCCGGCCAAAGGCCGGTTCTTCCAATATTACAGGCTCACTATCGTTCGCCAGGGAAACAATCGACACCTAAATAGCACGAAAGGTCTAAATATTGACGAAGAAATGGGGCGTAAGGTCTTAAATTCGACTAACTAATGGGGCACACGTCTTAAAATCTCAAAACTAATGGAGATAGACATGAGGAAGAAAAGTGGCCAGAAAATCGGCCCATCTCCCCTTAAAGGTATATTGATGGTAATAAACCCAGCTGATACCAGGTAGAAAGGTAAATAACTCAGCATACCCAATGATCTTATAGGCCTATACCTTTTCGTACCCTTGTTATACCCTATATTATTGCAGTGTAATTACTATCACTCAATATACTCAATCACTCTCAATATACCCAATGTTCATAAATACCTTTTTCCGTGCCCTTATATAGTGTTATTAATATAACTCTCAATATACCCAGTGATCGTATATACCTTTGTCATACCCTTTGTATACCCGTATAGTATAATCAATACCAATATCAAAATACCCAATGGTCGAATATACCTTATTTTATACCCCTATAGTGTAATTAATATCACTATCAAAATACCCAATGATCGTATTTACCTTATTTTATGCCCCTATAGGGTAATTAATATCACTCTCAAAATACCCAATGATCGTATTTACCTTATTTTATACCCCTATAGTGTAATTAATATCACTATCAAAATACCCAATGATCGTATTTACCTTATTTTATACCCCTATAGTGTAATTAATATCACTATCAAAATACCCAATGATCGTATTTACCTTATTTTATACCCCTATAGTGTAATTAATATCACTCTCAAAATACCCAATGATCGTAAGTACCTTCTTCATACCCTTGTTCTGTCCCTAGTATGAGAGTGATTGTAGATTGTTATAGTCTATTCGCTGTAAGTAGGCAATAAATCATGACCTCTAACCTCTGTAACTAAAGAACGACTAGAGTAATCGAGCTAATATTTCGACCATTTGGGTAGAGTCCGGCAAGGAATGGATGTGGAAATGTACAGCCAATTTGCTCTAGCCCCTTTTGAGTTACAGAGGATAGAGGTAATGATTTATTGCCTACTTACAGCGAATAGACTATAGCTGATCAGTGATTAGCACCACACCTGTGCCAGGGGGTAATGTAAGGTATACCTGGCCTAATTACCGATCTTTATTACCCCCTGTGAGTGAGGTGGCCTTGGCAATTAAACTTAATATGCGCACCCATTTCCGCCCTTTTGCACTCATTAATTTCCACATATACATGCACACTCTCTCATTCACTCTTAAGCACGCAATCGCTCAAGCTGACTCACCACACACACACACGCACATTCACACACACACACACACACACAAATTCACACACACACGTACACATTCACACACACACACACCCGCACACACTCTCTCATTCGCTCACAAACACACACGCGCTCATGCTGACTCACCACACACACACACGCATACATACATACAAACACACACTCTCTCATTCACTCACAAGCACGCACGCGCTCATGCTGACTCACCACACGCACACCCACACATACATACAAACACACACACTCTCTCATTCACTCACAAACGCGCACGTGCTCATGCTGACTCACCACACACACATTCATACCCTCTCATTAACACACAAACTCTCTCTCTATCTATCACACAGACACACACATACTCACACACTCGATAACCTACTTTTAAACACACACACACACACACACACACACACACACACACACACACACACACACACACACACACACACACACACACACACACACACACACACACACACACACACACACACACACACACACTCGATAACCTACTTTTAACAGCCATTATGAAACAATTATCCACCAGACTGTCTAGGGAGAGATTTCAGACAAACAGACAAGCTTTGCAAACATACGTATTATTTTGTTTAACCCTTTCAAGATACAATAACGCATTTCTGTTATGTTGTATGGCTATTATTAGACGAATTTATTTAGATTGCGAGGAATAAATGGAAGTGTGAAGGTTAATTGAGATAGTTTGTATTATTTTACTTCCAACAGATCCTTCCTAAACTATATACAATCGTCTAAAGATAGCCAGAATAAACTGTCAAATTGCGTCTTGATCTTCAAAGGGTTGATAATTATTGTTGGTTTTCATGGCTTTTGTAATTTTCGAACAAAGCAATATGGAAAGTATATTTTGCCTATCATCAGCTGATATTATGCAATTTAGGAGAGATCTGTGGGAACTATAAGGGTAAAAACTATCTCAATTAACCCTCTGACTTCCATAAACCTTTCCTGATCTGAATAATATCGTCTAATATTAGCCAACAGACAATTAGCCAACAGACAGAAATGAAGAGCGTTATCTTATCTTCTAACGGTTTAAGGAGAGATGGGTCGTTTTTCTGATCCCCCTTCTCCGTCATGTTTAGCCTCATTAGTGTTCATATTTTAAGACGTTCGGTCCATTAGTTTGGCTATTTTAAGACCTTTTCCCCATTTTGTTGTCAATATTGAGACTTTTCGTGTCATTTAGGTGTCGATTTTTTCCTGGCGAGTAATAGCAGGAATGTACTGTAAGAGGAATCGGCCGGGACATTTTTCTATCAAAAAATGTACACATTTATCTTGAAGGAGGGTCTTGCGGAGTGTTTTTATAAGCTTGATGGAGGTCTACGGAGGAAACTATAAAACTTAATAAAGAATACATAAATGAGTAAGTAAATACACCCATTCCCCCCTTAATAAGTCTACTCAGTTATAGCAATTAAAGAGGTATAAGTTATATCAAGTTTCCTTTTCATAGACCACAGGTACGAAATGTGTGTGTTTTGTAATCCTCCCCGTTTCACTTCATTAGAAAGATTAATTAATATACCCAATGATCTTACATACCCTTTACACACCCATATCATACTCTAACTATTTTTGAATTAGAATGTATGATGTCTTTTTGTCAGTTTATTCTGGTTACAATGAGACGATTTACTCGGCTATGTAATTATCTATAGACATTTATATCATTTATATCAATCAACTTTTTGTATAATCCCGCGTAACCTTCATATCTTCTAATCAAAACCTTGTTGCTAACCTTATTATTTATTTATTTAGTAGTAGTAGTAGTAGTAGTGCTGACCCCGGAATAGTAAGTAGCTGAATGACTACCAAGTCGGACGCTTTGATGACTGTTCTGACCTGGTTTAGGGTCCAAAGAGGGGATGCACAGGCTGAGTGGTTTAAAAAAAAAAGTAGTAGAAGTAGTAGTAGTAGTAGTAGTAGTAGTAGTAGTAGTAGTAGTAGTAGAAGTAGTAGTATTTTCATAGTCATGATAATATCGAGAAAGACTATCGCACCGAAATTTCGCCTCAAATATTTTGGATATGAAAAGAGTTATTGAAGTGTCCATAATAATCTACCCTTTTAGTGATACATTGGTAGTAATAAACCCATCTTAAGCATGGATGGAAATCATAATAATCTATCCTTATTTTGGTATTTTGTAAGTAATCAACCCATGATATACAAGGATAAAAAGCATAATAATCTACCTATATATATACAGTAGTGGTATATTGGTAGTTATAAACCCATGATATACAAGGATAGAAAGCATAATAATCTACCTATATACAGTAACAGTAGTGGTATATTGGTAGTTATAAACCTATGATATACAAGGATAGAAAGCATAATAATCTACCTATATACAGTAGTGGTATATTGGTAGTTATAAACCTATGATATACAAGGATAGAAAGCATAATAATCTACCTATATACAGTAGTGGTATATTGGTAGTTATAATCTCATGATATACATGGATAGAAAGCTTAATTATAATTTACCTATATATTCGTAGTAATAATCCCATCTTATACAAGGGTATAAAGGTAAAGCACTATCAATGTATGTACTGAATGACCTTATACAGTATACCCTTCACGTTTAATATTTCAGATCAATGGCTGCACATGCACTAGACATGCGATGTACTGTATACTGATCGTTACTCCAGTTATTGCATAATTGTTAATTAAGTTTATTTATAACTTTGGTTAATTCAGAGTTATGTGTGTGGGGAATATATTAGGAGAGCCAGAGGTCAGCGTGTATAAAGGTGGTAGTCTAGGCGTCAAGGAAACAGCGACAACAACAACAACAACAACAACAACAACAACAACAACACCACCACCACCCACTATCACCACCACCAACAACAAACACAACTAAAGCCGGTATCACACGAGACCTTTATAGTCAACATTCAGTGATCAAAATTTGTCTTGCAATATTTCTGGAATAATTTACACTGGTATCAGAAACTAGACGAATAATATGTTAAATGTTAACCTCATAAGCTGCCAGACCAGTGTTAAGGATAAATGTTGAGGGAAAAAGTGCTTGTGTGATACCAGCTTAACCAACAACCACAACTTTCTCTTCATAATTGCTGAGGGGCACAGGGCCCTGGGTGGGGCTTTGGTTTCCCGGGCGTTTCCGCACCCTCCTCAGCTCCCCGCCATGGAGTGGCTTCGGTCACCCAGGCTTTATTGTGGTAGGCAGGGAGGGTTATGTTGGGGCACTCGGTTATGGCCTTGGCCTTGCTCGGGGCCTTGGGGCTGTTCGTCCAGGCAGCCTGGCGAACAGCAACAACAACAACCACAATAACAAAACAACTAATTGACAAAAACCAGCAACAATAACACAAAAAAAAACTAACCAAGAACGGAACAACAAGACCAACAACCAAACAAACCCCTTACTAAATCTGATACTATTAACCCTTTGAGTACCAGCGACGTGTTATAATGTATTGTAGCTATATTTAGACGATTTATGCAGCTCAGTAAGGACGTCTAGTAATCTGAGACTGAGAGGTGCATTATATCTCCATTATTTCGTTGCCTATCAAAAATCCTCCCTTGTAAAGCTATATTGCTAGCACTAAAACCATCTCATATAAAGATAAACATTTGAATCAGTATCATTATATACCTAGAAATTATATATATACCGGTATATATATATATATATATATATATATATATATATATATATATATATATATATATATATATATATATTCGTACTCTTCTTAGAATTCATATTGACAGCAGCCTCAAATTAAGTTTGTTTCTATATTGAGCGAAATTTTTGAGTGACGGGTTTCACCAAAAGAATTTTTCACATTTCACCGAAGCTTACCTCTACAGGGAGTTTATTAAGGGGGAAGGGTATAGGTTATTTAGTGGTCAATATAATTATATATATATATAGTTATGATAACCTCAGCAGGTGATCTTGGACACCGCAACTTCCAAATTAGTAGGGCAATGAGAAGAAATACGTTGTGGAACATCATGATTTATTCTAATTTTCGGCGACGTCACGCAGCCATCCTCAGGAAAGGGTTACCAACAGATCCTAAAAATTGAGTATAACTCTGTATATATTGCTAAAACAGGATCACTAAAATGTAATGCATTGTTGAACACGGGGCAATTTGCCTATCTAAAAACAATTAAACAACATAATTTTGGCGTTTGAATATAAAATAAATCTACGGCTAGACACCATCAAATTCAAAATTGCTAAATCTCAATGCAACAAAAGAAATCAAAACGCATAAGATATCAAATTTATATTATCATTTCTTTTTCAATTCAAATATTATTCTGAACTGTAAAGGCTAAAATCTATTAAACAAAATTTAACCTACCGCTAAACAGCGTCCAAAGTATTATGCCAATATCCAACCATGTGAGGACAAGACTTAGCAAAAGCAATCATAATAAACGAGAATATTAAAATGAAGGACTTTACAAAACATTTCAAATTATCTAGTAAAATTAGAAGCAAATCATAGTAATCCCAATCACATCGAACCGCAACATAAAGCAAAAAAGTACATTTGAATTACTTGACTCTAAGAAACAGAAGATAAATGTTGAAAATTCACATAAAGGAAAATTGTCACAAACAAATCGGAACTCACCATGATACCACCAGTCTCCAATGAAAGACGATGAGGGACTGATTAACTGAACACATTTGAACTCTATATGTAAACTCAATATATGGTGAAAATTAAACGAAATAAAATGAAAAACCAAACTACATGAACACCCAAAAAGCAACCAATTGTACCCAATAATGAACCTTCAACTATTATTGACAAGATTTATTTCTGGTTTGTGCTTATTTATCAGCATTTTTTCGCCTATTAAAGCCTCATACGTGCTTCTAAACCTGCCGATGATTTCAAAATCCCTCTCCGAAAAAGGGTGATCTTCATTACGAGAGTGTTCCCTTACTGCAGAAAATGACATACTCCTCAAAAATATTCCAGACCTGAAGCTTTTCCCCAAATGCTCATATATTCTCATTTTGAATGATCTACTCGAACATCCAATGTACCCAGCCTGACAACTGGGACAAGTGAATTTATACACGATATTTGAGCATAAAGAGTCCGGCACCTGATCTTTGAAATTGAAGAAGGTTACTATCCTGAAATCATTGGTGGAAACAATTCTAAAATTTATTGCAGGAAAACTTTCCCGGAGTACGTTACTAAGTAACTTGCGAAAATCATAGCTCACTCTCCCATAGAAAGGCATTTTGACATACTTAACAAGATTAGGCACATCGTAAGTTACCGATCTGCTGTGTAACACTTTATTATACATAAATTGTTTTAGCACTCTGTAAAACAAATCCATCCTATAATTATTTTTCAAAAAATACTCTCTTAGTTTGTAAAATTCTTCATGAAGTGTGAAATAGTTAGAACAAATCCCGTAGGCTCTCTCAAGAAGTGTTTTGATGGAATTAAGTTTATATATTTCAGGGCAATAACTAAACCACGTTAAACCCAAGCCAGTGAAAGTGGGCTTTCTATAAACTCCAGTGGTTAACCGATTACATGATTTAGTGATTAAAACATCCAAAAATGCTAAAGTATTATTATCCTCGTTTTCACAGGTAAATCTTATGTTTTTATGCTGCTTGTTCATGTAACTGAAAAATCTATCATTATCATCCCTATTTTTGAATATTAAAAATGTATCATCTACATACCGCCTATATAAGATAGGCTTACAATCTGGTGGACAACTCTCAAGCCACTGAACCTCCTTGTTACATAAAAATGCATCAGCGAACAAAGGCCCTAAACTCGATCCCATGCTAACGCCATCTACCTGGCTAAGGTTGTTATTAAAGAGAAAACCTTCAAAATATTCAAACCTTGCCTAGTTGGCCAAAATTATGTTGTTTAATTGTTTTTTAGATAGGCAAATTGCCACGTGTTCAACAATGCATTACATTTTAGTGATCCTGTTTTAGCAATATATACAGAGTTATACTCAATATTTAGGATCTGTTGGTAACCCTTTCCTGAGGATGGCTGCGTGACGTCGCCGAAAATTAGAATAAATCATGATGTTCCACAACGTATTTCTTCTCATTGCCCTACTAATATATATATAGTATTTTTTATTTTCCTTCCTAAACCTCCACCAAACTTTAAAAAAAAAATCCCCAAAATCCCCTTAGTAGATAAATGTGTATATTTATCGGTAGAATAAACAGTTTCTTCACAAATTACAGGCTCGCTATTGCTCGCCGGGGAAAAAAACGACATATATATGGCATGAAAGATCTTAATATTGACAAAGAAATAGGGTGAAAGACTTAAAATCGCAAAATTAATGGGCCGAACGTCTTTGCAATCTGAAAACAAATGTTGCTAAACAAGAGGGAGAAAGGGGTCCAGAAAAAATAAATTCCCCCTTAATGATGTTCTTATCATTTATTAGAGCAGAGCGGGGCTTTTCTTAGCAACTTTTGTTTCACTCCATTATTATAGAGATTTTAAGACATTTCATCTCATTAGTTCGGCGATCATAATACGTTCCACCCCATTCAAGTGTCAATATTTTTTATGGGCGAGCGATAGCGAGCCTACAAATTAAGGGAAATGTCCATCAGGGTCATTTTGCTACCAACAAATTATGAATATAGCTTGAAGTAGGAGGGTGTAAGTGTATGAATGGGGGGGGGGTGCTTTATAGCTTTAAAGGGACCGACCTGCTTTTTCTCTCGGGGTTTTATCCATTCGGCCCCATTCAGCCTACTGTTTTAAGACGTTTCTCCCCATTCATGTTTCTATTTTTTCCTGGCGAGCGACCTCGAACCATCATTGTATGGAGATATCTGGCTTTGCCGGAGACATTTTTCTACCGAAATATTTCCAAATTAAGTCAGCTGTCTAAAACAAAACAAAATATGCAGGCTCGCTATCGCTCGCGAGGTGTAAATCAACACATGGATGAGGATAAACGTCTTAAATCAATAGGCTGAATGGGGTCGAATGGCTACTACTCAGACAAAATAAAGCGGGGAAATATTCGATTTTTTCTGAGCCCCCTTCTTCATTGTTAGTTGCCATTAGTTTTCAAATGTTAATACTTTGGTCCATTGCTTTCTCAATATTAACCCTTGTCTAGCGATGGGGTGGACTTAAGTCGGGCTAGAGAACCAAGGACAATGTGGCGGGGCCCGACTTAAGCCTGTGTGCAATTTTTGAGCAATAATGGCTCTGAGAGAGAGACGAGCGGGTGGAGGAGCGTAGGTTGGCTCATGACCGCTCGGCACGGGTCCCGCGCGACTACTGACATTTACTCCACACACATCCACGCTCCCTCCCTCGCTACACAGGGAATTATGTAAGGAAATTACCGTATTTTAGGGATTTTGCACTCGTCTTGCACGATCGTTGCAAGAGAATGCGTGGTCGTAGAAGGATGGTTCTGGTGTCATTGGAAAGCTCAATTTATGCCCTTTCAAGGATACATAATTGTATTACGCTCTGGCTCTTGTTTATGCATGAAAAAGAGCAGGGAAACAAGGTCGTTTAGGGTAAAACCACCCGCTTGGCGGGTAGTAGAAGTTTCACTCGGGCCTGCTCGTAACGCGTTCAGACCTTTCGTGTATTTAGGTGTAAATTATTTCCTGGTGAGCGATAGCAAGCCTGTATTTTAGGAGGAATCGGCCTTCGGCGACCACTTGATAGAGTTCTAGGGAGCAAACTAAAATAAATATAAATACCGGTAATAATAACAAGTAAATAATAAAATAAAATAACGTGCCCTTAAATGAGATGCTTATAAGCCTCTAATATAGTCTAATATAAATTAAATTGTGTGTTTAAATGGTGAATGGGATACTTTCAAATCCCTTGACCTTTTGTAAGGTAAAAAAAAAAAAAAAATTATACGTAAATAAATGTAATAGTGTTCTTATGGGAAATCCATCCTAATCTAAATACAATGGTGTCATTAAATGAGATATGGGAGGCTGAAACCTCCGCTGAGCACAGACATCAAAATTTCTAATTTTTGTGTTCTTGTGTTATAATGCTTCTTTCAACATAGAATAGCATAGGAAGGAACAAAAAAACATATCGCATCCATAACCCCCCGGGCCGGGGGTTCGACCTCGACCCCCGAAAAAGTTTTTGTTTTTTTCTTTCAGCCACCCAAAAAAAATTGTTGTGTCTGTAGTCTAAAGGGCTGCTGTAAGCAATAGAAATAATCATATGAGGGCATAAACACCCATATGACATCCCTAGGGCCACCTTGGGAGGGCCCCAATATCATGGATTTTGGTAAAAAATTATCATAAAACCAGTGAAGCCTACCCATGACGAAAATATTCTTTAGTTGGTCATTAATCTCGATCTTCTATGTGCGCGCTATGGCAGAAAACGGAAGCTAAGTAGGACTAACTATTTTATCTGCCCCCAAAATAGCTTTGACTGATGAAAATCTATGAATTTGTGTGGTTTGCTATCATTTTTTTGCACTTATGAGTGCCACTATATATTTATGTATTGCTCAAATGCATTCCCCTTCTAAATAGAGTACATAGGGGTACATAGGAACGCCTGTGCATTTAGATAAATGCCGTTTTGCCGAAAATGTCCGAATTTTGACCATTTTGGTGTCAAATCAGCTGTAACCCAAAAATAATTATGTAATATATTTTTTTCAGCACTTTCTATTATTCAATAGGGGTATATTTAAACGTTATGTTGTAGGGAATGCTTGTACGCTAAGCCATGCAATAATTGCGGGAAATTTGAAATTTTTTGAGTGACTAGATGATTTTACGAAAGTACAATGAAATTTTGCGGTCGCGCGCGCACACATAGAGATCTGATTTTTTCAGCGAGTCTTAGTATTTCCATATGTAATAAGATGGTATAATGCCAGAAACACAATCTCTTATACAGGCTGACTTGGGGGTGTAAGGTTCAGCCTCTCCTTTAGGGGAGATTTTAACTTAAGGGATTATATTTCAAACCTCCTTCTCCTCCATGTTTAGCCCCATTAGTTTTGAGATTTTAAGGCATTTGCCACGTTAGTTTGGCGATTTTAAGAAATTTTGCCCAATTTCTGTCAATTTTAAGACATTTTGTGCCATTTAGGTGTCTATTTTTGCCTGACAAGCGATAGCGAGCCTGTAACTTAGGAGGAAGCAGCCTTTGGCCGGGACACTTTTCTACCGAAAAATGTACACATATATATCGAAGGGGGTCTTGTGGATATTTTTTTTAAAGCTTGATGGGGGTTTAGGAAGCAAACTTAAAATCTCCCCTTAAACCTCTGATCCATGCTAATTTAAGAATGTGGTATGTTTAAATGGGAGACTATTAAATCGACGAACCAACCTAATCTAAATATATGGTCGTGTTTGTAGCCCAAGTAATTTGAAGACAGGCGGGCCGCCACCCATTTGTCCCCGCTAGGCACTTAAACCGGTCGTCAAATGGTGGGCGACGCTCGTTGCCGGGGTGACCAAATTTAGGTGGGAGGAGGGGAGAGAGAGAGAAAGATCTCTCTCTCTCTCTCTCTCCTACTGCTACTATTGCTTCTACTACTACTACTACTACTACTACTACTACTGTATTGTAAACAATATAAATAATATTATTAGCAGAACACCTACATTAAAATCCATACCAAAAATACCATACAAGCTCGTTCACACACACACACACACACACACACACACACACACACACACACACACACACTACTATAAACCCTCCTCCTTTTCCTCCCCCTAATGCCATAACAAAATAAGCTCCTTATATTATTAGTAAAACGGTCTTCTAATTCCTTTTAAAAAATAAGCTTCCTATTCCATTGGGGGATGGGCCGGTTTTCTGGACCACTTTCTCCCTCATGTTTAGCCCCATTAGTTTTCAGATGTTACGATGTTTGCCCCATTAGTTATTCGATTTTAAGACCTTTCGCCCCATTTCTTCGTCAATATTTAGACCTTTCGTGCTATTTAGGTGTCGATTTTTTCCCTGGCTAACGATAGTGAGCCTGTAATGTTGTAAGAACCGGCCTTCGGCCGGGAAATTTTTCTACCGAAAAATGTACAAATTAATCTAGAAGGGGGATCTAATTGATGTTTTTTTTTATAGTTGATGGAGGTCTAGGGAGGAAACTAGAAAACTAACGAATACATGCAAAAATCGCCCAAAAAGTTAACCATCTCCCCTTAAAAATAAGCTACTTTATTACCAGTGGGAGAGAGAAGACACAAATATAACCAAAGAAAATATATAACCCACCAAGCTTAACCCTTTGAGGATTGTGATGCGTTTTGACAGTTGACTCGGGCTGTTATCAGACGGTTTTATTCAGCTGAGGAAGGATGTGTGGGTGTTGGAGAGTTAACAGAGATCGTTTTCACCCCTTTGAATGCCTAGAGATCCTTCGTAAAAGTACAGAAGAAAGAGAGTGTCAGTGAGAGTAAGTGTGAATGTGTGTGTGTGTGTGTGTGTGTGTGTGTGTGTGTGTGTGTGTGTGTGTGTGTGTGTGTGAGAGAGAGAGAGAGAGAGAGAGAGAGAGTTAAGAGTTAAAGGAAGTAGGTTAAGGATAATATTCCAAGGCTGGTGGGTTAAAGGAGAAGGAATAGGTAATATAAGATATAGGAGAAGGAATAGGTAATATAAGATAAAGGAGAAGGAATAGGTAATATAAGATAAAGAGGAAGGAATAGGTAATATAAGATATAGGAGAAGGAATAGGTAATATAAGATAAAGGAGAAGGAATAGGTAATATAAGATAAAGAGGAAGGAATAGGTAATATAAGATAAAGGAGAAGGAATAAGTAATATAAGATAAAGGAGAAGGAATAGGTAATATTATTTTTATTAATCTCACCACCACACCCCCAATGAAATTAATTAAAGTATATGATCCACCGGGATTCGAACCCGGGTTATCACACACATATTTTAACCATTACACCACCAGGACGGAAAGGTTTATATAGATAAAGGAATACTGGATATTAATCTAATCATGTTCATAAACCGCACTATGGTAGCATACTGTTTAAGTGAGAGGAAAGGAATAGGTAATATAGACCGGCCTCTCGAAGAAATATCCCTAAACCTACTAATAATATTATTTTTATTAATCTCACCACCACACCCCCAATGAAATTAATTAAAGTATATATAAAGTATATAAGATAAAGGAGAAGGAATAGGTAATATAAGATATAGGAGAAGGAATAGGTAATATAAGATAAAGGAGAAGGAATAGGTAATATAAGATAAAGAGGAAGGAATAGGTAATATAAGATAAAGGAGAAGGAATAGGTAATATAAGATAAAGGAGAAGGAATAGGTAATATAAGATAAAGAGGAAGGAATAGGTAATATAAGATAAAGGAGAAGGAATAGGTAATATAAGATAAAGAGGAAAGGAGAAGGTAAAGGATACGAAAGGAAGTGGAGAGATAACAAATGACAGGAGGAAAACAAATAAACAAATAAGCAACTGAGGAATAGAATAGGTATTGAATGAAGGAAGGAAGGACGTGAAGGAGGTAGGATAAATATGAAAGGAAGGTAACTAATAAAGGAAGGAAGGGAGAACTGAAGAAAAGAAGTACAGAAACATAAACGAGAGGGATAAACAAGGGGCGAAAAGAATAATGGATAAATGAAGGAAGGAAGGTAACCGAAGTATAGCCTACGAGGAAGGTTGTCGAATGAAACAAAATGAGGAATTAGAAAATAGAGAGAACAGACGATGAACGGAAGATATTACATCAAACCAGAAGGAAAGTAAGAAGGATGTGAGAAGGAAGGAAGGATGGAAGAAATGAAGGAAGCAAAGGAAGGAAAAAAAATAAAGCAAAAATGAAGGAAGGTAGGAAGATAAATAAGGAAAGAATGAAGTGAGAAGAAATGAAGGAAGGAAGTGAGAAATAAGGAAAGAGTGAAGTGAAAAGGTAGGACAGAATGAAGGAAGTGAAAAATAAGGAAATAATGGAGTGAGAAGGAAGGAAGGAAGCGAATGAAAGAATGAAATAAGAAGGAGGAAGGAAGGAAGGAAGGAAGGAAGGAAGGAAGGATCTAAGTGAACGAGATGGTTACCGAAGAAGAATGACCCACTTGAAGAAGGGAGTGGAGTGGAGTGAGGCATGAAAAGGAAGTGAAGGAGGGGGCGTAAGGATGGAGATTGGAGTGAAGGATGGGGCTTCATGTCTTGGGAACTGTACACCGATGTATGAAGTACTATACCCTGTTCCAAATATGTAGTCCAGAAATCGGGAACCCTAACCTCTATAGGCCTAACTCACAAAGGGCTCGAGCAAATTGAATGGGCTGTAACTTCCCACACCTGTTCCCTGGTTCACACTTTCCACACCTGTTCCCTGGTTCACAGTTTCCACACCTGTTCCCTGGTTCACACTTTCCACACCTGTTCCCTGGTTCACACTTTCCACACCTGTTCCCTGGTTCACACTTTCCACACCTGTTCCCTGGTTCACACTTTCCACACCTGTTCCCTGGTTCACACTTTCCACACCTGTTCCCTGGTTCACACTTTCCACACCTGTTCCCTGGTTCACACTTCCCACACCTGTTCCCTGGTTCACACTTCCCACACCTGTTCCCTGGTTCACACTTCCCACACCTGTTCCCTGGTTCACACTTTCCACACCTGTTCCCTGGTTCACACTTTCCACACCTGTTCCCTGGTTCACACTTCCCACACCTGTTCCCTGGTTCACACTTCCCACACCTGTTCCCTGGTTCACACTTTCCACACCTGTTCCCTGGTTCACACTTTCCACACCTGTTCCCTGGTTCACACTTTCCACACCTGTTCCCTGGTTCACACTTTCCACACCTGTTCCCTGGTTCACACTTTCCACACCTGTATCCTGGTTCACACTTTCCACACCTGTTCCCTGGTTCACACTTTCCACACCTGTTCCCTGGTTCACACTTTCCACACCTGTTCCCTGGTTCACACTTCCCAAATAGTAGAAATAGTAGCTCGATCACTCCAGTCGCTTGTGAGTTATGAAGGTTGATGTTTAATAGTTTTGGCCTAGTTATTTAGAACAGAGTATATCACTCGTTACACCACCGTACAGCTCCTTCCTAAAAGACACGCACACTTCTTAGCTACCGTAAATATATATTTATCTATATAATGTATCTGTTTAAAAACGTTTTTTTATCTACTGTGTTATCTATTGATCTATATTACACCGCCGTACGCCTCCTCCCTAAAAGACTCGCACACTTTATAGCTACGGTATCTATCTATAAGGGGTATCTATTTATATACTGTGTTATCTGTCTAACTATATTACACAGCCGTACGCCTCCTCCATACAAGACACGCACATTTTAATAGCTACCGGTTCTATATATCTATCTACTGTATATGTTGTATCTATATATCTACGGTCATATCTGTCTACGATATACAGTATGTTGTATCTATATATCTACTGTATTATATGGCTGGCTATACTGTATATATATTGATGTATAAAATATAGTCGCGCTAATAAGTCATGTATCAGCTGTCATTTCGTTTGGCTCGCTCTGTGCTGCATTAATATCTGTCAGATGTTGAATAGGGTGGTTAAGTGTAGGAACATGTTGGTATATCTCACTCAAAAAGAAGAAATCAAGTGTCAATATTTCTGATACCAATTATTGATCAAAACATAATTGGTGCCTAGACATCACTTAGTAGGCCGACTGTACCTGTTTACACAATCTCTATCTGTCTATCTATCTTTGTCCCGTTTCGATAGGGTCTATCTGGACTTTATCTATACACTGCCGCACACCTCTTTCCGAAACGATGGAGTCTCGAGCACTTCACCCCATCAATTTTAAGCCCCCCCTCCCCCCCCCCCCATTATTCTGAGCACCATTAATATTCTTCGGAACTTCATCCCTCCTTTGGAAGAGTAAGTGCCCCGCCTGTCAACTGCCTCGCCCCTATTATGTTCAGCTCTCTAACCCATAAGTGAACCGTTTTTCACCGTCCACATTTTACACGACCGGTAAGCTTATATTATTTGCCCCATTCCGAGTACACATTTCTTTTCTGTTTTCTGGCTATTATTAATCGATTGTATTCATATTAGGTAGGATATATGGAAGTCAGAGGGTTAATCGAGATACTCCTTACCCCTATAATTCCCACAGATCCTTCCTAAACTGTCTAAAAGCGTCTAATGATGGCCGGAATAGACTGTGATAATGCGTCACAATCTTCAAAGGGTTAACCATATTATCCGTCTATCACATATCTCGTCGTTTGTATTGCTCGTGTGGTGTCGTCTGAGAAAAAAGCGATGTTGGGAAGGAAGAAAGATTAGTAGAATGTCGTCTAAATAATTATAAGGTACGAGAATAAGATCATATTACTTAAGGGGGGTGACCTGCTTTTTGTTATTTCTGTCCTTTTCTCTCTTTCTCTGGCTTGTATCCATTCGGCCCCATTCAGCCAACTATTTTAAGACGTTTATCCCCATCTAGGTGTCGATTTCTTCCTGGCGAGCGATAGCGAGCCAGTATTAATTATGAAGAAATCCGGCTTCGCCGGAGACATTTTTCTATCGAAAAATTTACAAATTTAGCTTGGTAACAAAAATAAAAAATATTCTGGCTCGCTACCGCTCACCAGTCAGAAATTGACACCTGGATGGGGATAAACTTCTTAAAACGGTAGGCTGAATGGGGCCAAATGGATACAAGCCAGAGAAAGATAGAAAAGGACAGAACAAAAACGGCCGGGACATTTTTCTACCGAAAACTGTACAAATTAATCTAGAAGGGGGATCTAATGGATGTGTCATTAAGTTTGATGGAGGTCTAGGGAGGAAACTAGAAAAAACAATAACTACATGAACAAATTGACCAAAAAGTGAACCATCCCCCCTTAAAATGAAACATAGGAAGAACGTACAGTCACTTACAAAAATATGTGGACCCCCTTATGTTTTCCTTTGTGCAACTATAACTATTTGGAATGATTTTTGGAGGGAATGTCCTTTTCAATAAATAGTGTATATAGTTTTGTAGTTGATGTATAGAAAATAGAATATATATATATATATATATATGTTAGTAAAGCCAGGTAATACATTTTCTTTAATACATACGAGGTTGAAAGAAATGACAATTTCTGCGTTGGAAATTTTATTATTCAAAGTTTCCAGGTCTCTGATGAGTTTTCGCTGGGTGGCAGGAAGTAGATGAAGGAGATGAGCAAAATTCATAGTGGTACAGGGTTACATAAATGTAAATGATGATACAGGATATACGACGCGTTTCACTGGACAACCAGCATTATCAAGTAAGGATGGAATGATATAAAAGGTAAACAGGAAGGGTATATATAGAGGGTGGAGGATCAGAGGAGGCGAAAAGCAAGGGGCAAAAGTCTACTATTGGTGGAGGGGTAATTTGGGAAAGAGAAAGGGGGGAACCGCTTCACGCATGCGCACTGGATGCGGGATGGTGGTCGTTAGGTGGGGTCGAAGCTGATTGGCTGCGTGTCGAGGGGCGTGGCCTAAGTTGTGTGGCGCCTGCAGAAGACGAAGCTGAAGGAGGTAGCGCGGGGGGCTGGGTCAAGGGCACCGGGGGGCGAGGGGGGGTGTTAGGTCCTGTAGGAAAGTGCCTTTTGGCAGAAGGAAGGATCTGCCAAAAGGCACTTTCCTACAGGACCTAACACCCCCCCTCGCCCCCCGGTGCCCTTGACGCAGCCCCCCGCGCTACCTCCTTCAGCTTCGTCTTCCGCAGGCGCCACACATTTACATTTATCCGCATTGAAACTCATTTGCCAAATTTGGGCCCAACATGACAATTTATCTAGATTGTGTTGCATATCGTCAACTTGTTCTTTTGAGAGTACGCTATTTGCAATTTTTGTATCGTCAGCAAATTTTGAGATTGTACAGGTGAGACCCTCATCTATGTCGTTGATGTAAATTAGAAAGATAATTGGTCCTAGTACCGATCCCTGGGGTACCCCGCTACTTACATTGGTCCATTTAGATGCCTTACCGTTTATGACTACTCTTTGCTTTCTGTCGCTGAGCCAATTTTCTATCCATTTCAACACACCGTCTTGTATTCCATGCGCTTTTAGTTTTAGCAGTAAACGTTTGTGGGGAACTTTGTCAAAGGCCTTTTGAAAATCAAGGTATATAATATCTACAGCTTTACTCTCATCGTAGAGGTTGAGGATATCGTGGAAGAAGTCTAAGAGGTATGTTAAACAGGAACGTTTTTTACGAAAGCCGTGTTGAGTATCTTTAAGTATTTTATTTTCCTCGAAGTGATTTACGAGTCTGTCTCGTATGACCGTTTCTAGCATTTTACATACAACTGAGGTTAAGCTAATTGGACGATAGTTACTGGGTAGGGATTTGCTGCCTTTTTGAATATCGGTGTTACGTTGGCTAGCTTCCACTGATCAGGCATAGTTCCAGACTGCAAGGATTTATTGAATAGTAATGTCAGTGGTTTGGAGAGCTCATCCTTAGCTTCCTTTAGAACTCTAGGCGATATTGTATCAGGTCCTGGCGTTTTATTTACCTTGAGTTTATCTAAACAATTCAAGACTTCTCTCTCTGTAACGGTGATATTGCTTAGAACATCTGAATTATCAATTTGAATCGGCGATGGTGTAGGGATATCACTGAGGTCTTCTGTTGTAAAAACTGATGCAAAGAAGGTATTGAGGGCATTACTCATTTGTACTTCGTCTTTGGTGTATTCTCCATTTTCATCGACTAACGGTCCAACAGTTGAAGTAACTACTTTTTTCTGTCTGATATAACTATAGAATTCTTTCGGTTTTGTTTTACTTTGATTCGCAATATGTAACTCTAAGGTCTTTTTACTTTGCTTAATTAACTTTTTGGCTTTGCGTCGTAGCTCTACAAATTTCACCCGTTCTTCGTCATTTTGTGAGGATTTGAATCTATCATTAGCAAAAAAAATTAGCAAGCAGGCAGTTTGAAATATCTTTATTCCACCATTTGGGCTTATTATTATGGCCTGGACGCCGTATTTTCGATGGTATGCAGTCTTCCACTGCTTTTAGGTAAGTGGTTTCGAATAACTTCCAAGATGTATTTATGTCGTTATTGTTAATTAAAAAGCTCCAGTCAGTTTCTTTAAACATATACAAATTTTATGGAAGTTTGCTTTCTTGAAATTAGGGACTTTTTCGATGCTACTATTTGGTTCGTTACTAGTAAACTTTAAAGTGAAAGTTATTGTACGATGGTCGCTGTTACTGATTCATCACCAACATTCAAATTCTCTATCAATTCTTCTTTTGTTGCAAGTACAATGTCAAGACCGTTATTACCACGGGTCGGCGTTCGAACAAATTGATAAAGCGAACTCTCTTGCAAGTTCGTATACAAGTCATGTCCGGAGTGTGAAGTAAGAGTATCGCCCCACTTGGTCACAGGTAAATTAAAGTCGCCAAAAATTACGGTATCTTGTGAGTTACTTACATCTGCAATTTGTTCGTAAATTTCTCGGTCAGTTTGCACTGATTGAGCTGGAGGTCTGTATATTAACGCAAGTATTATTTTTGTACCTTTATTATTCTTTATTAGCACAAAAAATGTGTCGACGTTCACAATTTGAGGTTTTGACACGAGGGTCGGGTTAAGACTTTCTTTGATATAAAATAAAACGCCACCTCGGTACTGCTATCTCCAACACTATTACCTCTTTACACAGTCGCGCACACACACACACACACACCCATACACACACACAGCATGCAGGTATATAGAGAGGGGGAGGGAGGGAGGGGAAAGTGTGTGTCTGTGTGTGTGTGTGTGAGAGAGAGAGAAATAGAGGTGGGTGTGTGTGTGTGTGTGAAAGAGAGAAAGAGAGAGGTAGGTGGGGGTGGAAGGAAAGATGTAGTTAGGTGGAAGTGTGGGTGGGGAGAGAGTAAGTAATGTGGTCTATCCCTTTCTCACGGATTAACTTTTTCTCTATGGCTATCTATTGACCTATCTAATTCTATCTATCTATATATTTGTCTATCTATCTATCAATCTATATATATCTATCTATCTATATCTACCTATGTGTATCTAACTCTGCTCAATCTATATAGCTACTGTATTAATATATCTATCTATCCATCTTTAGCTGTTCTACATATATATATATATCTATATATCTATCTATCTATCTAGCTAGCTAGCTAGCTAACTAACTATCTATCTACCTATCTATATATCCATCTATCTCTTTGTCCCATCTGTATGAGGTCATCGAGTGAGTGCCCTTGGGACCTGTGTATAGGGGGAGAGAGAGAGAGAGAGAGAGAGAGAGAGAGAGAGAGAGAGAGAGAGAGAGAGAGAGAGAGAGATAGAGAGAGAAGGGGGGGGGGGAAAGAATGGGGGGGGGAGAAAGGAAGAAAAGGATTGTGTTAGGTGGAGAAGTGAGTGAGGGCAGAATTAGGTGGATTACCCGGTAAACCTTTCAAGCAGATGATTTTCTCTATCACTCACTCTCACTCTCTCTCGCTCTATATATATATATATATATATATCTTCAACCTAGGGAGACGATTGGTAGACGAGAATAAAGGAGGGCTGACTTCGGATAAATATATACAGTAGGTGTTATATAAAGTATAAACCCGTGGCTGGTACTGTACTAAGAATACAGAACATTATAATATTTAATACTGAATAACTGATGGGGGTAAGAGTATAACAAAGATAAAGGGTACGACCAAATAATGCTGTATTGTACTAGCCTATATATTGCATTATACTGTATATATTGTAATATATTGCATACCGGTGCCCTTATGTTTACGGTTAGTTTGATACATAAATCTAGGTCACATTAATTTTCTCTGCGAAATTAAGAACCATAGGAAATGTACCAGAGGGGCACTCGGTAGAGCGCATACCTCAGTCTACGCTGGCTGGTTCTTTACCATTAATATTATCGGCCTAGATTTTCTTCTGGAATTGGGCTCCAGGATATGATCTCTATCGCCTCCTAAATTGAATTACTTTTTCCTTTGAGAAGATCATATTAACCCACCAAATGTCATGAACATCGGTTCATAGCGTATATCCTGTCTGCCGTGAGAATTTGCCCATCAAATTTCGTGAAGATTGGTTCATAACTTTGTGAGATATCTTGTTTATAAATAGACAGACAGACAAGGAAAAGGATGCACAAACATAAACTCCGTTCAACTTCGTTGGTGAAGGTAAAAAGGAGACGGCAATAGCCTGGAAATGAATAAATATGAGGTTGCTTTTTATGTATGTGTTCATCTTTTTTATTTATAGCCCTTGACTGTGAGAGCTCTTTCTTCCTTTTAAGAGCGGGTTACACAAGCAATTGTAAGTTCCAACCCAAAGAGTCCCTTTAGTGGTGGCTGGCTTTGAAGTCACCCTTAGCTATTTTATTATATAACGGTATATATACAGTATATACTGTATATATATAATATATATATAATATAT
>CM064513.1:25869234-25928058 GCA_032716605.1 Paralithodes platypus | reverse complement strand
TAAAGATAGCCAGAATAAACTGAAAAACATGCGTCATAATCATTCAGAGGGTTAACACTATCGGGATTAACCGGTCTTCATTTTTATATTTCATGAATTATAATGATTAACTCTGACCTTCTATATCACATCGATTATCTATTTCCTATTTCGAATATATATATATTATAGTGTGTGTGTGTGTGTAATAATAATAATAATAATAAACGGTTTATTAAAGAATGGCAGCCTCATGAGCTGAAAATACACATTTTACAATGTGTGTGTGTGTGTGTGTGTGTGTGTGTGTGTGTGTTAACTATTACCTAGCTCGATAAGCAAGTTTTCATATTATTCATGAAAATCTGTTATCTCTTGAAAATAATCCTACATAGATGTCTTCCTTCAATCTAATACCATATAATTATATATATATATATATATATATATATTGTATTTATATATTATCATGTGCTTATCTGACATATAGTAATATTCCTTTGTATAATTATTCGGACATTATCATTTATTATAATCTTGTATTCTTCCATGCTCGGTCATAAATCTGTGTCTCGCTTACCCCGTTCATCTTCCCCTCGCTCCCTATCTCCACAGATTATATCACATTTTACCATAATCATTCTTCCCTTGTCTCTTCCATCTTCCTTAGTCACCCCTCTTACCCTCTCGTTAATTATAGCTTGTATTGTTAACCCCTTCAGCACCATGATCCCTTTATAACTTTGATTCTGGTTAAGATTAGACAATTTTAGTCAGTTGAAGAACCTACTGTATGGCATAATTGGCATTAACCCCTTCTGTACCAGCGACGTCATTTTAGTTTTCTTCTAGTTCTATGTAGATGATTTTGTGCGGCTTAAGGGGAGATTTCCAGTTGAGGGATTTTTTTCTGGACCCCTTTCTCTCTCATGTTTAGCCCCATTGCTTTTTAGATTTTAAGACGCTCGCCCCCTTTACTTTGGCGATTTTAAGAACTTTCGCCCCATTTCTGTCAATTTTAAGAACTTTCGTGCCATTTAGGTGTCGATTTTTTCCTGGCGAGCGATAGCGAGCCTGTAATTTGAGAGGAACCGGCCCTCGGCCGGTATATTTTTCTACCGAAAAATGTACAAATTTATCTTGAAAGGGGGTCCAGGGGGTGTAATTTTAAGCTTGAAGGAGTTCTAGGGAAGAAACTAAATACCTCCCCTTAAGAAGGATCTGTGGTAGGAAGAAGGGTGAGATAGTGCGAAGCCTTTAAATTGCTGGAGGCCCAATTGATGCTGAGTGAAATAGTATAATAGTAGCCAGAATAAAGTCAAAAGGACGTCGTCGGAACAGAAGGGGTTAAGAGGATTTATTGGGATCGTATTGACCCATTTGAGTCGTAGAGGTAGATTATACACTAAAGAAAATCCTCTAACGGTAACCAGATGGAAGTTACGCAATGGTGGTGAAGGGGATAACCCTTGTTTATAATAAATGTCTTCGGCGTATCTCGTTTTTCCATGCACAGTTGTCAGCATACCGGTATATAAAGTTACACCAGTTCGAATCCTAGAACCTTTAAAGCCAAGTTTTCAAGTATCTGTATTGTATTACCTCGTTTGGATTCGATACTGCTTCAAATCCAGGGTGTGTCGACAATTATGCTCATAATTGTAGTTCCTCTCAAACATTCTCTTCTGGAACGATTATTTATATTTTGTTATTATTATTATGTTGTGTTTTGTTGCCTCGATGGATTACATGTTCTAGTATTTATAGTGTGTTGATTTTGAATTCGTTTTTCATGTAGGTATATTTTCCACATGATATTTTTAGTATCTTTATAAACCTTTATTATTATTCAACTTTCCCATTACTCGCTTATTCGATACTGTTCTAAAATAACTTCTTAAGTTTAGCTCCCAGATTTACTTTTCATCTCTCTCTCTCTCTCTCTCTCTCTCTCTCTCTCTCTCTCTCTCTCCTCCAGTAATTGTGCGTTCTATGTCATTCATTATTGTGCACCACTCCCCATTAATACTCCCTTTATACCAGATGTATTGCTTATCTTCTGTCTTGGATTACTTTATTCAGGGCAGTGTTACAAAAAAGATACTGAATGCGTATTGGATCTTGAACGTGTAAAGACCTACTGTATGATCAATGCGCAAATAGAGCGGTAAGATCCATTAAGGGGAGATTTCCACTTGAGGGAGTTTTTTCTTGACTCCTTTCTCCCTCATGTTTAGCCCCATTGCTTTTCTAATTTTAAGACGTTCGCCCCATTATTTTGATGATTTAAGAACTTTCAACCCATTTCTGTCAATTTTAAGACCTTTCGTGCAATTTAGGTGTCGATTTTATCCTGGCGAGCGATAGCGAGCCTGTAATTTAAGATGAACCGGCTTTCAGCCGGGACATTTTTCTACCGAAAAATGTACAAATTTATCTTGAAAGGGGCTCAAGGGGGTGTAATTTTAAGATTGATGAAAACGTAGGGAACAAACTAAATACCTCCCCTTAACATCAATGTTACTTATAAACATGAGAACATGAGAACATCTCTCTCTCTCTCTCTCTCTCTCTCTCTCTCTCTCTCTCTCACTCACTCACTCACTCACACTCTCTCTCTCGTTTTATCCACATTATCACTTCCCACCATCCTCCCCCCCCCCCCCCCCCCCCCTCCCCCTATCATCTAATAACCTCATTCATCAAGCACTACAAGCACTCATATCAGCCACAAATTACCTTCATTCTCTTATCTTTTCCTATTATTATTTAATATTTTGTATATATAATGTGGTCAGAATATTTGTATGAGTCCTCTACCATTTAAGAGATCTTATAGATATTCAATAACAAGCGCATTTAATTCATATTTCTAAGATATTTCAATACTTGTCATCTTCAGCTTTACATATCCATTTGCCATAGAAGTAAAATGTCAATAATACACCCATCATCGCTTATTCTACATGTCCACTTTGCCGCACATATTCTATTCTGTTGGGGTCGTGTTTAGGCAGCGGTGCACTCCCTTCCCCAACCCCCCTCCCTTACTCCATCTCCTACCTTCCACTATTGGTAGGAGGTGGAGCGAGGGAGGGGGGTTGGGGAAGTGGGTGCAGCTCTGCCAAGTTAGGATGTGCTGAGATGGTTGAGAAATGGAATATGTGCGGCAAACTGTACGTTCAACCTTCTCTATTTTATATATATATATATATATATATATATATATATATATATATATATACTGTTTATTATATGAATTCAGCCATTAGCTATATCCTAGATTATAGACTGTTTTTCTTGGAACTTTGGAAGTCGAGTTATCGCCTTGGCCTCATCTTGATTCCTTAAGGGGAGGTTTCTAGTTTGTTCCCTAGACCTCCATCAAGCTTAAAATTACGCCCTCTAGACCCTCTTTCAAGCTAAATTTGTAAATTTTTCGGTAGAAAAATTACCCGGCCAAAGGCCGGTTCATCTTAAATTACAGGCTCGCTATCGCTCGCCAGGAGATTTGTTACCCCTAAATGACACGAAAGATCTTAAAATTGACAGAAATGGTGCGAAAGTTCCTAAAATCGCCAAACTAATGGGGCGAACGTCTTAAAATCTCAAAATCAATGGGGCTAAACCTGAATGAGAAAGGAGTCCAGTAAAACATCCCTCAAGTGGAAATCTCCCCTTAACATTTAAGAAGATTATGTAGCAAAATTTGGTTGCTATTTATGAAAACTTGGCATTAATATGAAGGAGTGATATAACAGGTTTTTGTAATTAGGAGAATAATTAACTGCAACAGGTCTAAATTAAAGGGACGCCGTGTTTAACCAATACACACATATGAAGTTGCGCGCACATCGGATTAATTCAATACTATTCTAACATTTAATCCCCTTTTAAATTTAGGAAATCCCCTAATTCCCTCTTCTCTCCTGTGTCATCAGAAAAATCCCTCCTTCCTCCGTTACCTAATATTGCCCTATCATCGTCGTCATCATCGTCATCATCACCACTATCACTATCATCTCACTTCACCAGGCAGAAAATTCGTCTGTCTTTTCTTCTCGTCCTAGAATCATTACGTCTCGCTGTTTCAAATTGTGCTCACATTTTGTATATAGTATTGGATTCATGTTATACAAAAGATTAGATAAGTGATACTGTATATATATATATATATATATATATATATATATATATTTCACTGTATACTGTATATACAGTATATATATTTCACTGTATACTGTATATACAGTATATATATATATTTACTGTCCTGAAGACTCTTGCTCCCCTCGAGAGCCAAAGAATCTGCCCCAACCTTCTCTCTAATCTCCCCTGGGCCCCCCCCCTCCCCCCATCACTCACACCAGCCAGGCTAAGCGCCCCTCTTCACCCCACCACCTCTTGTCAGCGGGGTGATTAATGCTGCCTGGATCCCTCCCATCTTTCTCCCTCCCTTACCCTCCCCTCCACTTCTCACCATAGTCCATTTACCCGCCCCACCCCTACCCTAGACCCAGTTTTCCCCATCCCATTCCTCTCCCCAACTTACCCCTTCCTCTCCCCTCCCAACTCCCAACCTTTCGTGTATAGCGAGGAGCCTTCAGGCCTTGGGTTGGAGTCGGAGGGTGAGTGCCGTCAATGTCTGCCACGGCCAATGTTTATCTGTTATATCTATTGCCAGACGCCTTACTCACTTTAATGAGGGTGGCCATACACAGAAGGCCCCAAAGCGGACCTATCCCCTGTAAGACGGACAACCCATGCCAGTTTACTGAAGGACTTACAGGATTGACAACTCAATTTAAGGTCCGTCCGACCCCGGGGCCCTCTATGTATCTTGTTAGCACTATTTTTCTACAGTGGTGTTAGAATCCATCCACTACCTGCAGTATACGGATTTGTACGAATTTGTATCAGGTTTACTTCCCTAGACAGGTTGCCGACCAAGGCTGACGAGTCTCATCCACCCATATTTGCATAAGGTTATCTCCCCTAAAAGGTTTGCCGACCAATGCTAACGAGTCACATCCACCAAAATGTGTGTAATATGTTTGTAATTATGTATTTATTATTTCCGATGGCACTCATGTTGAATGTCGTGTGATCCATTTCATACTACTACTACTACTACTACTACTACTACTACTACTACTACCCAATAGTATGATAGAAATAATTTAATAAATAATACAATATTGATAATAATAATACACAAATATAGTAAGCACAAAGGATGTTATACTGTAAATGAAAAGCTGTGAATCCTAATACAAATATACTTTTTCTTATTTTGTGGATATGTCGACAAAAATACAGAACTTTAGGTAGACAATATGGCGTCAACAAAGTCCTAGTGTTGTTGTTGGTAGCGGTGTTGTTTGTTTTACATAGAGGGCTGCAGAGTGGTGAGAGATGTGATCCAGGGATTGTCTGGGTGTAAAGGAAGAGGGTTATGCTCGCTCTCGCTCTAGCTGTGTGTGTGTGTGTGTGTGTGTGTGTGTGTGTGTGTGTGTATGTGTGTGTGTGTGTGTGTGTACACGCGAGGGGAGTGGGCCCGATACAGGGATTTACAAAGTTATTATTCAGATTTTGGGTGTGTATGTATGTGAGAGAGAGAGAGAGAGAGCGAGGAGAGGAGAGAGGGAAGAGAGAGAGAGAGAGAGAGAGATGGAGGCGAGGAGGAGAGAGGAGAGAGAGAGAGAGATTTACATAGACACTGGCACACAGATCTTACGATCCCTACGAGGTGACAGAGACAGAGACAGAGAGAGAGAGAGAGAGAGAGAGAGAGAGAGAGAGAGAGAGAGAGAGAGTAGATCCTAGCAGAAAGGAACACTGTTTTCAGTTGAAGAGAGCAGAAGAGAAAACAAAAAAGGTGAAGGTATGCATGGTAATTCCTTTCCATTTCTAACTATTCTGTAAATTCCTTCAGGCAATTTCAAAGCCCTGCAAGGTTATTAACTTCTAACTGCTTGATTGTACAGTAAATTGTCGGAGGGTGGGGAGAGAGCCTTCATCTCTGCTATCCTTTCCTTCCACTTTCCCTCACTCTTAAAGTTGCTATCTCTACTAGGATTAAGTCGTGGCTACCTCGCAGGGATCGTAAGATCTGTATGAACAGTAAATCTCTCTCTCTCTCTCTCTCTCTCTGTAGATTGCTCTTCTTGCTTGTCCTCAGTTATTCTGTCTTGGAACTCATCAATGATTCATGCTTGCCTTCATTCATCATTCTCTTTCAAACTGTATCTCTGCTTAGCTTCCCTCTCTTTGGACACTTATGTTTATTTCGTACCCCCCACCCCCACACACACACACACACACACACACACACAGCCCGTAGCCTAGTAGGTAGAGCTCTCGTCTCACACACGAGGGGTCGGGGGTTCAATCCCCGGCCGGGCGGAGACAAATTGGGCTTGTCTCCTTTCATGTGTTAGCCTCAGTTCACCTAGCTGTAAATAGGTACCTGGAATAAGTGGACGACGTTGTGACGTCCCATCTGGGGTTGGCAAAAATGGTACAAGGCGAGATGGGTATCATATGGTTCACCTAAGCTGATGGCTACCTAAGCCTTCGGGCGAGACGGTACCGTCTATAGTGAGAATGGTACCATACAGATCCACCCTAAGCCTTCGTTTCCGATGTCGCCAATTGGCTAAATACAGACTACACACACATCCACAGCCATTCCAACGATACATATAACACCTACACATATAGGAGGCGGGAAATAACGAGCATGCTCACTCCCGCAATACAACTAGAGTAAGTACAACTAGAGTAAGTACACACACACACACACACACACACACACACACACACACACACACACACACATGTGAAAAGAGTTGAAATTAACACAGATATATGAAAAATATAGAGAGACAGTCAAACACCCACCCCAAGGCAAAATAGAGAGGCGGATGGACTTCATCAGGCCACAGCCATCCGCCGTAATCGGTTTTCTGTTATAACTGTGGCAAACCGGCTATCTCTATAATACCTGGTGTAGAGTGTTTGCCCTAAAAGAAAAAGTAGTATAGTACTAATGAAATAGTCAAAATCAGGGGTTGACAAATTCGGGAAGTCAATTTTGTAGTCAGAAGTAGAGTAGACAAAATCAGTTAGTTCAAATTGGGGAAGTCACATTTTGTTGTCGGATATCGAAGAAGAAATCCATTAACTACGTCAAAAAGTATTGAAACATATTTAGCATGAGATAAAGTGAGGTTGAGCTCTGGGAGGCAGGGGACGCTCAACCCCCACTCTGACAGGATCAGCCCATCTCCTTGGCATCAACATTCTGGTAATAATACGTCGACATATTCAGTAGATGCAGTGTGTGGTAAATTCAATGACGTCATCATTATTAGCTGAGATGCTCTTCACAAATTTACTCATATCGTCTCTAGCAGTTCTAAGATGGTGTTTCTTGAAATATGTCACTTGTTATATGTTTTTAATTTATTGTAGTTAAAATATCTAATTGGTAGTTTGTTAAAATGTCTTTTTAAGAGGTATATTTCATATCCTTGTTTCACACACACACACACACACACACACACACATACAACAAGTACACCCATACACATACACACGCCCAAGTAGGCTTCATATATTCTAAGCACATACACCTGCGCACAAACAGACACATACACACACAAGCATATAAGCACACAAACACGCACACACACCAGTAAACATTATACACCCACATACTTACAAACACTCACATCACAGACAGAATCATTACTCTTATTGCTCTGAATAATAATCCATCTCACAATGATTCTTCCTCTTCATTTGACCTACTGTTCTTATTCCACTTCATCTCTATTACATTATTTTTTCTCTCGCTGACCTCATTTCCTTCCATATTGACCTCATTTCCTTCCATATTGACCTAATTTCCTTCCATATCGACCTCATTTCCTTCCATATCGACCTCATTTCCTTCCATATCGACCTCATTTCCTTCCATATCGACCTCATTTCCTTCCATATTGACCTCATTTCCTTCCATATCGACATCATTTCCTTCCATATCGACCTCATTTCCTTCCATATCGACCTCATTTCCTTCCATATCGACCTCATTTCCTTCCATATCGACCTCATTTCCTTCCATATTGACCTCATTTCCTTCCATATTGACCTAATTTCCTTCCATATCGACCTCATTTCCTTCCATATCGACCTCATTTCCTTCCATATTGACCTCATTTCCTTCCATATTGACCTCATTTCCTTCCATATTGACCTCATTTCCTTCCATATTGACCTCATTTCCTTCCATATCGACCTCATTTCCTTCCATATTGACCTCATTTCCTTCCATATTGACATCATTTCCTTCCATATTGACCTCATTTCCTTCCATATTGACCTCATTTCCTTCCATATTGACCTCATTTCGTATCCAATTAACTGAATTTCCTTTTATCTCTAATTTCAATTCCTTTGTACTGCACCTGACGTCATTGACTCTCTTCATTAAGGGGAGGTATTTAGTTTGTTCCCTACTTTTTCATCAAGCTTTAAATTACACCCCCTAGACCCCCTTTCAAGATAAATTTATACATTTTTCGGTAGAATAATGTCCCGGCCGGAGGCCGGTTGCTCTTAAATTACAGGCTCGCTATCGCTCGCCAGGAAAAAATCGACACCTTAACGGCACGAAAGGTCTTAAAATTGACAGAAATGGGGCAAAATGTCTTAAAATATCCAAACTACTAGGGCGAAGGTCTTAAAATCTCAAAAGCAATGGGGCTAAACATGAGGGAGAAAGGGGTCCAGAAAAAATCCCTCAAGTGGACATCTCCCCTTAACCCATTCCTCTTTCCTACTGATCTCATTTATCTTATTAACCTCATTCCGTCTCCTGTCCATCTAATTTGTCTTATTAACCTCATTCCGTCTCCTACTGATATAATTTATGTTCTTAAACTAATTTCTTCTCCTATTGATCTCATGTATCTTCTTAACCGTATTTTCTGTCATATACATCTATTTTTTTCTTTTGACCTAATTCCCTCTCCTATGGATATAATTTCTCCTCTTATCCTCATTCCCTCTCATATTAATGACCTCTCTCTTCTTATCCTCATTTCCTTTCCTATTGATATAATTTATCTTCTTATTTTATCTTTCTGACCTTTTGTATTAATTAACAACATAATGTCTTCACTTACTGACTTAATTTCCTCTGTGTTGTATCTTCCTCTGTATCCGTTATCATTTTTGTATTAATTAACAACATAATGTCTTCACTTACTGACTTAATTTCCTGTGTGTTGTTGTTGTTGTTGTTCCCCAGGCTGTCTGGCCGAACAGCCCCAAGGTCTCGAGCAAGGCCAAGGCATAAACGAGCGCCCCCACAAAATCCTCCCTGCTTACCACTAACAAAGGGTGACCAAGCCACTCCAAGGCAGGGAGCTGAGGAGTACAAAGGAAATCAAAGCAACAACAGCTCTGCATGACCCTTCTAGGCTGCTTGTCCTCCACAACACTGAGTGATCACGTGTCCAAACAGTGGTTTAGAGTGGGTAAGGGAACATTGGAAAGGGAACTACTGCCCTGGAACTAATGTTCGTGGCAGGAAGGACTAGGAAGAGGAAGTTAGTAGGGGACATATGGGTTAGTAACTGAGGGGAGGATAAAAATAAAGTTATTAATTTACAAACCGCAGTCAGTCGCGGGTTTGCATGCGAGATATTGGTCTAGGGCGGGAGGTTTAAAAGAATCAACCGGGTAGCTGCAGGTCTATAATATAAACGTCTCGGGGAAGCCCATTCCAAAAGTTGACACAACTCGATTTTGAAGAAGAAAATTCTTAGAATTCGTGTTGAGTTTGTGAGTTAAAAGATTTACCAATTAATTTTGCAACCGTTTTTTTCCCCGCGTGTAAATTAGATTGGTTTTGATAGTGATAAGTACTATACTACAGTTTATATTGTCGATGTGCCTTTGATTGATTTTAGAACACTCTTGAAATAAGATCACCTCTTAATCTGCGCTGGTCTAAAGGACAATAGATTTAATATCTCTAAGGTCGCTTCTTCGTATGGTTTGTTCTTTAGGCTAGGTATCATTTTGGTTAACGGTAACTGCTACGTTGAACTCGTTCTAGCTTGTTTGTCTTTTTGGTAATAAGGGCACCAGCCATTGAAAATCGCAGTATTCCAGAAGAGGGCGGAACTAAGGAATTGTAAGGGTGTTAGGATAACGGTCTTTGGATTTATGCTCAAAATGACCTTGCCTATAAAGCCAATTATTTTGTTTGCCTTCGTTAACAACTTCTGGAACATTGTTGACTCGGTTTTAGGTAACTCGATATTGTTACTCCCAGATCGGTTTTCTCTGTTTACATTCTTAAGCTGAGTGCCATTCATCGAATAGTTTGCTTTCTCATTTAGGTATCCCGATATGTAGTACTTTACATTTTTATCCGCATTGAAACTCATTTGCCAAATTTGGGCCCAATGTGACAAAGTATCTAGACTGTGTGTTGCATATCGTTCAACTTTGGATCTTTTGAGGGGTACGCTATTTGCAATTTTGGTATCGTCAGCAAATGTTTGAGGATTGTACAGTTGGGGACCCTCATCTATGTTCATTGATGTAAAAATTAGAAGAGAAACTTGGTCCTAGTACCGATCCATGGGCGGTACCCCACTACCTCTATTACATTGCGTTCCATTTTTTAAAATGCACTTACCGTTTATGGAACTACTCTTGCTTTCTGTCGCTGAGCCCAATTTTGCCTATCCCATTTCTTAAAACACACCGTCTTGTATTCCTATTGCGCTTCTTAGTTTTAGCATGTAAACGGTTTTGTGCGGGAACTTTGTCAAAGGCCTCTTTGAATAAATCAATGGTATTATAATATTCTACAGCCTTTACTCTTCATCGTAGAGGTTGGAGGATATCGTTGGAAGAGGGAAGTCTAAGAGGTTTGTTATTAAAAACCAGGAACGTTTTTTACGAAAATGCAGTTGTGTGTTGAGTTATCTTTTTTTACAGCATGTTATTTTCCTCTAAGGTGATGGTATCGAGTCTGTCTCTTATGACCGTTTCTAGCATTTTACATACCAACTGAGGTTAAGCTAATTGGACGATTAGTTACTGGGTAGGGATGAAGTTGCTGCCTTTTTTTTGAATATCGGTGTACGGTGGCTTATCTTCCACTGAGTCCAGGCATAGTTCCAGACTTGACAAAGGATTTATGGAATATAGTAATGTCAGTGGTTTGGGAGAGCTCATGCCTTACGCTTCCTTTAGAACTCTAGGCGAGATTGTTAATCAGGGTCCAGGCGTTTTATTTACCTTGAGTTTATCTAAACAATGTCAATACTTCTCTCTCTGTAACGGTGATATGCTTAGTAGACACATCTGAAAAAAATATGCAATCTGAATCGGGCGAGGCTGGTGTGTAGGTTTTCTCTTTTTTTTTTTTTTGGATATCACTGAGGTCTTCTGTTGTAAAAACTGATGCCAAAGAAGGTATTGAGGGCAATTACGTATTTGTAACTTCGTTCTTTGGTGTATTCGCCCATTTTCATCGACTAACGCGTATCCAACAGTTGATAGTAACTACTTTTTTCTTTCTGATATACTATAGAATTCTTTCGGGGTTTGTTTTACTTTGATTTGCAATATAGGTAACTCTAGGGTCTTTTTACTTGGCTTAATAACTCTTTGGCTTTGCGTCGTAGCTCTACAAATTTCACCCGCTCTTCTTCGTTCATTTTGTGAGGATTTTAATCTATCCTTTTTAGCAAAAAAAAATATGGCAAGCAGGCAGTTTGTAAATATCTTTATTCCACCATGTTGGGCCTGATATTATGGCTGGATGCCGGTATTTTCGATGGTATGCAGTCTTGCACTGCTTTAGGTAAGTGGTTTCGAATAACTTCCAAGATGTAATTTATGTACGTTATTGTTAATTAAAAAGCTCCAGTCAGTTTCTGGAAAAATAGCTCTAAGTTTATGAAAGTTTGCTTTCTTGAAATTAGGGACTTTTTTCGATCGCTACTATTTGGTTCGTTACTAGTAAAGTTTAAAGTGAAAAGTTATCGTACGATGGTCGTCGCTGTTACTGAAATTCATCACCAACATGCAATTCTCTATTAATTCTTCTTTTGTTGCCAAGTACAATGTGCAAGAGAGAACGTTATTACCACGGGTCGGTGTTTGTGTTCGACACAAAATTGATTTAAAGCGAAACTCGCTTGCAAGTTCGTATACAAGTGCCTGTCCGGCGAGTGTGAAGTAAGAGTATCACCCCCACTTGGTCACAGGTAAATTAAAGTCGCCAAAAAATACGGTATCTGTGTGAGTTACTTACATCTGCAATTTGTTATTAAATTTCTCGGTCAGTTTGCACTGATTGGAGCTGGAGGTCTATATATTAATGCACGTAGTTATTGTTTGTACCTTTATTATTCTTTATTAGCACAAAAGATGTGTCGACGTTCACAATTTGAGGGGTTTTGACAAGAGGGTCGGCGTAAGGTTTTAACCTTTCTTGATATAAAAATAAAACGCCACCTCCATTTTTATTTATTCGGCTTTTCTCAAACATACATAACCGGAGAAGTGATAATTACTCTGCTAAAAAGTCTCTATACTACTGTATTGAGCCAAGATTCTGTTATACCAATCACATTCATAATTTTCAGTAAACACTAGTTTCCTCTAAATACTGAAAATTTATTGCGTATGCTACGAGCGTTTTGCCAGAGGAAAACCTTTAAACGTTGCGGTTTTCAGAACTCACAGAACGTTCTTTTAATCAACATTTTTGGTTCTGGTCGGATCTACATTTACATTCATGGCTGACATCGGTGTGTTTCTTTCTCGGTCGTCTTATCCCTAGCGGTTTTGATATGTGGGTCGTGTTGTTGGAGCTTTATCCAAATTCGAGGTTCTGACAGATTAGCAATTTTAATTCCTTCGCAGGTTGCCGCCCTCGCTGTTCTTTCGGTCCTTCCTTCCTGGTTTGTCCTGTTCTTGGAATCGATTTCTTCTCCGAAAAATCCTTCACCGCATCGTGAGAAGAAGGACGCCCAAACGCGTGCTGCTCCCACCTGGTTCAGATAAACTCCATTCGTCCGGAAAACAAATAGTACATCGGATAGTAGAAATTGGTCCCAGGTGTCGAGCGGAAATCCCACGTTTTCCTTCCTGCAGAGGTTTGCTAGACAACGATTTGTGCTGGTGGCTATGTTGTAAAATCGGCTCTCTACACCAAGCCGGGGGACGATTCCTGAGACGATGATCCTTGATGACTTCTCCTTAAACGACTTGATCAGATCTGCTGGTATACTTTATAAAGCCAAATATCTTCCAACCGGGTTCGCTGTACATCGTTGGATCCAACGTGGATCATGTAATACCAGCTATAGGTGCATCATGTAATACCAGCTATAAGTGCATCATGTAATACCAGCTATAAGTGCATCATGTAATACCAGCTATAAGTGCATCATGTAATACCAGCTATAAGTGCATCATGTAATACCAGCTATAAGTGCATCATGTAATACCAGCTATAAGTGCATCATGTAATGAACACAAAAACATACCGTAATAATAATAACTAATGAGCAGTCCATCATGATTGGCTTATTTATTATTTGTTAGTATTATTGATCATACACTCTAAACAAACTTATGGATTTTGAAAAGGGTAGGCCTATTATAAAGTGTCCAAAATAATCATCCCCCTTACTGGCATATTGGTGGGACGGTAATAAACCCATCTTATACCAACTAGCGAGGTAAAGTCACTAACGATAAACCCAATGATCTTGTATACCCCTTTCACTCCCTTTGTTTACCCTCGATATAGGACAGTGTATCTCTTTTCAGTAGTGCCAACGTCTTTTGTATTTTATTGCTTGTACCTTTAGACGATTTAATGAAGCTTAGGACAAATATTATGTGGTAGCTAAGAGAATTAATTGAGATAGTCTGCAGCCTTTTAATTATGGGTAGGCGTCCTTCCTAAGCTGAATAAAATCGTCTAATGGTTGACAGGATATAATGATAAGGACGTCAGCGGTACTGCATGGGGGGGGGGGTATTTTTAGACTTTACCTTCTCCGCCAACTCCTCCTCCTCTTCCTTTACCTTTCCTGGAAGAGAAGAAAAACACACATTAGTTATTGCCTTACTATACACACCGTTCGTTATAGGTAGGCCAAAAAATCGTAACTTCTATCCTCGGTAACTCAAAAAGGGGCTGGAGCTAACGGGCTGTAAGTTTCTATACCCATTCCCTAGTTGACTCATCCCAATTGGTAGATAAATGAACTAGTATGCTCTCGTCGTGTTTGAGTTTCAGAGGTTTGGGGAAGATGGGGGGGGGGTATTTATTGGTCGATTTATGTATTAATTATTATTGTTTTTTTTTTATCCCTAGAGCTCCATCAAGCTTAACAAAATATCCCCAACATCCCCCTTCGAGCTAACTTTGCAATTTTGTTGGTAGCAAAATGTCCCTGAGAAAATCGACACCTACGTGGGACGAAAGTTCTTAATATTGACAAAGAAATGGAGCTAAAAGTCTTAAAATCACCAAAATAATGGGCGTTTCACCCAAATCTCAGAACTAATGGAGTTAAACATGAGGGAGATGGGAGGCCAGAAAAAACAACCAAGATTTCTAGCCTACCAATAATGGGAACAGGATATATTTATACAGTGTACCCTGTTCATTATAGGTAAGCCAGAAATCGCCACCCCAACGTCTCGTAACTCAAAAAAGACTATAGGCCTACCCTAATCATTCCCACAGATCCTTCCTCTAAGCTATATAAAATCGACTAATTGGATAGCCACAAGAAACGGCCAAACTCCGTCACAATCTTCAAAGGCTTTAAGATATAGACACGCCAAATGAAGGCTAAAAATATACAAATCCCGCCCAGAGCAAGGAAATGGGAAGAGTTATGTGGGGGAGGGATGAAAGAGGTATAAGGTGCGCCGAAAGAGAGGCACTATCTTCCTCTTGTGCCGGCTTAACTCGATATTTCGGAAGGCAGAGGCGGGGGGAGAGAGAGAGAGAAAATGAAAGATGGGATGGGGTTGGGGGTTGGGGAGATTACCACAATTAGAAACAGATCATAGGAAATTGTTCGTATGTAGAGGAAAACTGCCCGTGTGTGTGTATGTGTGTTTTTATTTTATTTATTTTTTTAAGTGTGGTTCTTATTCCTCTATCAAACTTTAAAGGTAAACCTTCGAGATACTTTTTCTACAATTTTCGGTAGAAAAATGTTCCAGCCTGGTTCCTCTTAAATTACGGACTCGTTATCGCGCACCAGGAAAAATATCGACACCTAAATGGCACAAAAGGTCTTAATAATGGAGAGAAAAAATGGCAAAAGGTCTTAAAATCGCCAATCTAAATGGGCGAACGTCTTAAACTACCATAAATAATGGGCTGAACGTCTTAAAACCTCAATACTAATGTGGCTAACCATGAGGGAGAAGGGGGTCCAGAAAATAAAACCAAAGTCTCCCCTTTATGTGATAAGTCCATTGAGGTTCACTGGGTTTGCCAGGGTAACACAATTGGGGGGTGCCCTAAGAGCCCAGCTGTAGAACAGGCACGCACACACGCACATACTGACGCTCACACATAATACCGTAACCCCTTACCCCCCCCCCCTCTACACACACACACACACACACTTAAACACAGACATACATACTGGCTCTCACACACATACCATGCTCCCTCCCCCCCCCTCCCCTACACACACACACACACACACACAGCATACACTCATATGTACTATACACCAATTCTGACTATAGGAATAAACAATTCCATAGATTTACATAGATACACTGGCCACACACATCTTACGATCCCTGCGAGGTGGCCAGGACTTAATCCTAGTAGAGATAGCACCCTAAGAGAAAATGGAAGGAAAGGATAGCAAAGATGAAGGCTCTCTCCCCACCCTCCGGGGACAGAGAAAGAGAGAGAGAGAGAGAGAGAGAGAGAGAGAGATTAAAAAGTAAAGTATAAGTCATGAGATCACGAACATTGTAATACTTGTAAATTCCACATGATTGAAGCCACATATGAACAAAGTTATTGTTTATACATTACCACACCTACTGTATATGCAATTTTTAACCCTGACTATGTCTTTCGGTCTAGGTCTTTCATTAGTGCTGGAGAGCAGAATTGAATAAAGATAGGTACGGTATATCAATAGGTAGATAGAAAGAGAGTTTGTGGGGGGGGGGGGGCGCAATAGAGCAGTATAAAGACTATTTCCTTATTTCCATATTTATACTGATTATAAATATAGCCCAATAATTTCTAGACATTCGCTTTAAATCTGCCTGGAAAAGCCTCAGGTCACTGCCAATCATAACACCCATTTTTTCCATGTCAGGCTCTTCTAGATTATTTCCCGATAGTGAGTAGTTTAACATTGGGTTTGCTTGGCCGATATGCATCACCTTGCACATTTCCAAGAGACTGTCAAGTCTCTATGTTGATACTGATTTGGCAATTCCTGTAGGATTGCTAAAATTTTCCCCATGTTTGCTAATTTTTACTCCTCTCTCTCTCTCTCTCTCTCTCTCTCTATATATATATATATATATATATATATATATTATATATATAATATATATTTATTATATATATTACTATATTATATATATATATATATATATACTAAATCATCTGTGAGTTGCTAACTAACACATAAAAACACTTATTATTTTGATGTGTTAGTTAGCAACTCACAGCTGATTTAGGTCGGGTATTTAATATATAAACAGATAGATAAATAGCGAGAGAGATTACACATACAACCATTGGAGAGAGAAAAAAAGTGAGGCAGACGAAGAAACAGAAGAGGTTAAGTATACGATAGGTTGACGGGCACAGGAAGGAAGGAAGGAAGGAAGGAAGGAAGGAAGGAAGGAAGGAATAATAAAAAAGAATACGAAGAAGAGGGTGAAGAATAAGCAAGATAAATATGAAGACAAAGTAGACATCCAGAAGGGTAATAGAAACAGGAAGGAAGGAGGACAAAGAAAGATAGAAAGGAATACGAAGAAAAACGAAAAAAATATATAGTAAGCAGTATAGAAAACGGACGGGTGAAAGTAAAATAACAGGACGGGAGGAAGCAATAGAAGAAAGGCAGGAAGGGAAGGAAGACTATAAAATAGATGCGAAGAAAAAGATGAAAAGGCAAGAATATTAATAATAAGAAGCAAAAACAGAAACAGAAGGGAAAACGCAAAATAACAAAAAGGAAGTAAGGACGAAATACAAAAAATAGAATGGAAGACAGAATATAAGTGAGAACTGTAAGCATTAAGAATGAGAAGGAAAAAAAGACGAAGAGGACGAAGAACAAGCAAGAAGAATAAGAAAGCAGAAATACAGGCGGGTACAAATATATTGGTTCTGTAGGTAAGAGCACACAGGAGGAAGAAGAGAGAGAGAGAGAGAGAGAGAGAGAGAGAGAGAGAGAGAGAGAGAGAGAGAGAGAGAGAGAGAGAGAGAGAGAGAGAGAGAGAGAGAGAGAGGAGGGAGAGAGAGAGAGAGAGAGAGAGAGAGAGAGAGAGAGAGAGAGAGAGGAAGAAGAAGAAGAAGAAGAAGAAGAAGCACAGGCTGGTAAAACTAAACTGGATCGAAGAAGCCAGATAAATGAGAAGTAAAACCACAGACTATACTGTCTGGTAAAAATAAACTGGGTCGGACAGAAAGACCACACTAGGAGTCCAACTGAGAACACCCGCTGGGGAGTGCTGCTGAGAGCGAGAGAGAGAGAGATGGGAGGATGGGAGGATTGGTGGAAGGGGAAGAAACAAAGAGGAGAGGGGATGGGAGGGAGAGGGGGTAAGGGAAGGAGGGAAATTGGAGGGTGGGAGGGGGGAAGGATGGATGGGAGGATGAAAGGATGTAGGTGGGGAATGGATGGAAGGATAGAAAGGTGGCAGAGGAAAAAAAGAATGAAGGGAGAAAGGATGGAAGAGAAGCAGGAGGGAGTATGGAAGAGAGGAAGGATCAATCATTGGAAGACGAAGAAACGAATGGTGGAAAGAGAGAAGAAGAAGAGATAAATTGACGTTAGGATAGAAAGAAAGACGGGAAGAAGGAATACAAATAGTAAAGGTGTAAGGATGAATGGAAGAGAGACACTGGACAGAGAGAGAGAAAGAAAGAGAGAGAGTGAGTGAGTGATAGAGAAAGAGAAAGAAAGTGTGTGAGAGAGAGAGATATTAGGAAGAGTGGAAGGTAGGAAGAGAAGAAGAAATGATAAACGAAAGAGAAACGAGATCAACTGGATAAGGAAGGGATTATGCTAAGTAGGAAAGAGGGGGGAAGGAGGGAAGAAAACAAGAGGTTGGCCGATGAGAAGGAAGGAAAGAAGAGTCAGGGCATAAAGGATAGAAGGAACGAAAGAGGAATGGAAATATGGTAAGAATGAAGAAGGGAGAGGGAAAGAATGGAGATGCGGCAGACAGAAGTAATAAGAGGAGAAAGGATGGGTAGAAGAAAGAAGAATGGAAACAGAAATGATGGTAGGAAGAGAGAGAGAGAGAGAGAGAGAGAGAGAGAGAGAGAGAGAGAGAGAGAGAGAGAGAGAGAGAGAGAGAGAGAGAGAGAGAGAGAGAGAGAGAAAGAATAAATTGAAGATTGAAAAAGTGGAGTCAATAAGTTATAAGAATGGGAGAACGGTTGGAAGGAGGAAAGGAAGGAAGGAGGAAAGAGAGAGGATGAGGAAGAAGGGAAGATAAAACAGAATGAAGAACAAAATGTAATGTTGAATGAAAGGATAAGAAATTATGATTTAAGGGGAGATGGGCCGCTTTTCTGGACCACTTTCTCCCTCATGTTTAGCCCCATTATAGTTTTCTGATGTTAAGATTTTTGCCTCTTTAGTTAGTCGATTTTAAGACCTTTCGCCCCATTCTTCGTCAATATTTAGACCTTTCGAGCTATTTAGGTGTCGATCTTTTCCCTGGCGAACGATAGTGAGCCAGTAATGTTGGAAGAACCGGTCTTCGGCCGGGACATTTTTCTACCGAAAAAATTACAAATTAATCTAGAAGGGGGATCTAATGGATTTTTTTTTTTTTAATTTGATGGAGGTCTAGGGAGGAAACTAGAAAAATAATGAATACCCGGTACATGCACAAATAATGAATACATTCAAATAATGAATACATGCAAAAATAATGAATACATGCAAAAAACGACCAAAAAGTGAACCATCCCCACTTAATGAAAGCGAAGATATAAGTTGTAATATATGTGTGTGGAAAGGAGTATACCCAAATACCAGGTAAAGTGCCACACATTCTGACCTCTTCCCATACGGTGACGTATTTTACATCTTACTCTGGTTGAGGGGGCCCACCTCTTTTCTGTATATCTTTCTCTCCTTTTCTCTCTTTCCCTGGCTTGTATCCATTCGGTCCCATTCAGCCTTCTGTTTTAAGACTTTTACCCCCATCCAGGTGTGGGCCCTCTCCTGGGTATTGCCTTGTTCGATTGGTGTTTAACAATCTACCCAAATTAGCCAACAAAAGACTTTAAATGGAGAACAAAGAGTTTAAGGGGGGGGGGGGGGGGTGCTTCTGGATCCACCCCCTTCTCCGTCATCTTTAACCCCATTAGTTTTGATATTTTAAGATATTTCGCGCAATTTAGGAGGCCCTAGCCACCGAAGAATGCACAATTTATATCTACAGAAGGCTTGAGGGTCTTTGTTTAAGCTTGATGGAGGTCTAGGTAGGAGACTAAAATATAATAATACATATATAGATAATTAACAAATAAATACAAATCTCCCCTTAAGGTATCCACGCAAGGAATAAATGCAATCGATGCTGGAAAAGGTGAAAGATATACAGGTTATGTTTTATACCTTGATCAATGAAATATAATTAGAGACTCCCCGAAATATGAGGATTTAATTAGTATCGGAAATCGAAACTATCCTTCGCTTGGTAAATCCGATGAAATGTCGTGTTTATTTTATTTACTCTAACTCCAGATGATTTTATTTAGTTTGGGAAGGAAGTTATTGGCGTCTGTTTTATTGAAACCCTTTGCACCCGAGAGATAATTGCTAAGCTGGATAAAATCGTATGGCGAATTATTAGGTTTTGATTATCGCAGGCTGAGAGCGAAAAAGCAAGTAAGCAAACAAGAGAGAGAGAGAGTAGCCACAAGAGTACTACATTGCAAAAAAAACAAAAACAAAAATGTTTGCTTCAGAACGGTGGTGAGCTTAGTAGACAAGCACAAACAATGCACTTACACACTCACACACACGCACATACTCACTTCAATTCTCATTCCAATGCACACATACACACACAGAGAAAACGCACATACACAAAGGGATACATACAATCCCCCCCCCCCCCTTCATACACACACACACACACACAAATTTCCACACACACTACAATACACACTACAGGATATACTGTACACATGTACACACTACAGTACACACACACACACACATGCACACACTACAGTACACACACTTCAGTACATACACATACACACACTGCAGTACATACACATGCACACACATCAGTACACACACATACACACACTACAGTACACACATACACGCACTACAACACACACATTACAGTACACACACTACAGTACACACACTACAACACACACACACATTACAGTACACACACTACAGTACACACATCAGTACACATACTACAGTACACACATACACACACACACTACAGTACACACATCAGTACACACACATACACACACTACAGTACACACATACACACACTACAACACACACACACATTACAGTACACACACATACAAACACTAAATCACACACACATACTCTACTGTACACACACACGCGCACACACTACAGTACACATGCATACACAATACAGTACATGCACACACTATAGTACACACACATACACACACTACAGCACACACACATACACTACAGTACACACACACACATACACCATGTACACACACAAACACACTAACACACACACTACAACACAAACTCACTCACACACACACACACACCGACAAACAATAATATTCCAGCCACCGTTTCGCCCGATGAATTTAATAGGCCGCCCTGCTTTTCAACAGGAATTTATTTCGGGATTTTCGCTTTCCAACCATAAATGTATTTCATTGCTCAAAAAAAGAAGAAAAAAAACTGATGTCACTCGTCGAATTCCAATAGAACATTAAGCGACGGCAAACAAAGCGTGATTGGACACACAAAAAGAGGGACAATTTACACTTAAACCTTTTATCACTACACTGTAAAACAACAGTAACAAAAAATGCAATTATATAAAACGGTATGAAAAGGTATATACAATGATTGGGTGCATTGATAGTGACCCTGGGCTCCAGTATATGGGTATGTGGTTCACCTCTCTGATGCTGACCCTGCTCACCAGGTGGTCTCTACAGAGGACAACCCTGAGTGGAGGAGGCCCAGGGGAAGATTACGGAACTCAAGGCCGAGACAAGTTGACCAATCTTGCGATAGGACACTAAGTCTTGATATGGGCGGGGCAAATGCCTTGGGTCTCGCCCGGGGGGATCCTCTTGATGGCGAGTGTGGCTAAACGCTGATTAATTGATTAATTGACTGAGGTGCAATGGTTGCGCTTTCGACTAGTAATCGAAAGGACCTGAGTTTGATTTATGGGCAGGGTAAGACAGATGGGTTATCTCCTCCACTCTATTCACCGAACAGTGTATAGGAAACTGGAGATTTGTTATATCCCATTTATAGTAATACAATGAAAAACAAAAATAGCTTATTACGTCCGCCAACTTCGTTGGCGGAGGTAGCGTTTTGTCTCCGTTTGTTTGCCTGTATAATATATGTTTGTCTGTAAACAAGATATCTCAAAAAGTTAGAAACCGATTTTCCCGAAAATTGGTGGACAGATAGGATATGCGCCAAGGAAGAAGTGGTTTCATTTACGAGACGATCGGTAGAGGGCATACCTCCGCCAGCGTAAGCAGTGGTACGCGCTCTCCGGAGTGCCCCTCTAGTTTTCCTCATGCTTCGGTGTATATCAAAATAACCTGAAGATGCTATAAGTGCGCTCTTCCTCAAATGGTGTATATATTTTGTCTGTCAAATTTTCTGAGTTTACAATGAAATTTTCCATATGCATGAAACACCAAATCAACCCCAATACATTGTTTTGTGATTATATGCATGAAACACCAAATCAACCCCAATACATTGTTTTGTGATTATATGCATGAAACACCAAATCAACCCCAATACATTGTTTTGTGATTATATTTATGCGGTACGTTATCAAGTTCCACCGATTATTTCACGTTGTAAAATATCGAAGCTATAAAAAGAGGTATATAAAATCATTGAATACATTGATAGTGATTTACCTTTCTGTTATTCTGTTCGATTTGTTTATTACTACCCGGTACCAATATACTTTTATTAGGGTAAATTACTATGGATTTTAGCAATTTTGCTAAATAAACAAACTATTACTTTCAATATGCCTTTATAAGGGTATATTATTATAGACACATAATTTCACTCGTCATACTTTATTTTTTTAAAGGGGGAAGGGTATATTTGTTCTATCTATCTATCTATATACTCAGGCCCAATTTCCACTTTTCCTTTTTATTTTTATTTTTTTATTTTTATTTTTTTTTTTGGGGGGGGAGGTGGCCGACTCAAGACAGAACAAGAATATGGACAACACAACACACAACAAAAAACTATTAACACACACAAACAAAATACAAATTCACACATATCTAGGTCACCCAGGTCGGTTTATATATTTATTATTATTATTATTATTATTATTATTATTATTATTATTTTTTTTTTTTTTTTATTTTTTTTTTTTACTCCCTAGACTATGATAGCCAGAAAGATCAGTCAAAAACTCTTCATCCTCCTCAAGGGGTGAACGTAAAGCACCTGGCGTTGGACCCTTTGTTTACCTCGCCCGTGTGGACCATATACGATAGGTACGAATGGGATGGGGTACACCGGGTCCTATTATGATAACCCCTTTGAAGATTCTCACGCAATTTGGACAGTTTTTCTGGTTATCATTAGACGATTCCACACCCACACATTTAATATTTATTTAAAACACTACAATAACCTCCCCCCCCCCTTATCTCGTAATATTAATCCATACAATACCAGTAACATCTTTTCATCATATTCTGGCAACTGTAAGACGACTGTATTCAGCTTAGGAAAGACCTATATCAATAAAAAGGCTTCAGACTATCTCAACCAACCTTTTTAACTACCCCAGATCCTTCCTAAGCTGCATAATGTTGTCTAATTACAGATATAATACAATGTAACACGACGTCGCTGGTACTCAAAGGGTTAACGCGAAAGATGACAGGTTCCAATTATTTAACGTGTTACTCTACTCGGGTCTTGATTTCCACCTGGCAAGCGATACCGAGCCTATCATTCAGGAACACCTATTTTTCTGCTGAAAAAATAAATGTTTACATTGAAAGAGGGTGTTGGGTTGGACACACACACACACACACACACACACACACACACACATACACATACACACACACACACACACATACACACACACACACACACACACCACGGTAATTGCGAAACCAATCTAACTCCTCAATATAAAACAAATTTAGAAGAACAATAACGTCCATAAGGTCATATTAGCTAGTGTTAACAGAAGATATGGCCCCCTAACCCCCCCCCCCCCCTACCCCCCGACCGTGACCTGGCATAATGGATGACCAGGTGATGAATTCTGGGGGATCGTTTCGTAAGGCTTTGATGGGCCGCCTTAAGGGGACATGGGACGGTTTTCTGGGCCACTTTCTCCCTCATGTTTAGCCCCATTAGTTTTTCAATGTTAAGATGTCTGCCCCATTAGTTAATCGATTTTAAGACCTTTCGCCCCATTTTGTCGTCAATATTTAGACCTTTCGTGCTATTTAGGTGTCATTTTTTTCCCCTGGCGAACGATAGTGAGCCTGTAATGTTGGAACCACCGGCCGAATTTTTCTACCGAAAAATTTACAAATTAATCTAGAAGAGGGATCTAATGGATGTTTTTTTTTTAATTTGATGAAGGTCTAGGGAGGAAACTAGAATAATAATGAATACATGCAAAAATCGCCCAAAAAGTGAACCATCCCCCCTTAAGGTCTGTCGTCCTTCAGTTTACAATAGAGGGTGTGTAGATGGCGGAATGGAGTGATTGTCTAATATTGCCTGTATATTGTAAACTGTAGTGGTTGTATATTGTAGAATGTAGTGAATGTATAATATTGCCTGTATATTGTAGAATGTAGTGAATGTATAATATTGCCTGTATATTGTAGAATGTAGTGATTGTATAATATTGCCTGTATATTGTAGAATGTAGTGAATGTATAATATTGCCTGTATATTGTAGAATGTAGTGAATGTATAATATTGCCTGTATATTGTAGAATGTAGTGATTGTATAATATTGCCTGTATATTGTAGAATGTAGTGATTGTATAATATTGCCTGTATATTGTAGAATGTAGTGAATGTATAATATTGCCTGTATATTGTAGAATGTAGTGATTGTATAATATTGCTGTATATTGTAGAATGTAGTGAATGTATAATATTGCCTGTATATTGTAGAATGTAGTGAATGTATAATATTGCCTGTATATTGTAGAATGTAGTGATTGTATAATATTGCCTGTATATTGTAGAATGTAGTGATTGTATAATATTGCCTGTATATTGTAGAATGTAGTGAATGTATAATATTGCCTGTATATTGTAGAATGTAGTGATTGTATAATATTGCCTGTATATTGTAGAATGTAGTGAATGTATAATATTGCCTGTTATATTGTAGTAGAATGTAGTGAATGTATAATATTGCCTGTATATTGTAGAATGTAGTGAATGTATAATATTGCCTGTATATTGTAGAATGTAGTGATTGTATAATATTGCCTGTATATTGTAGAATGTAGTGATTGTATAATATTGCCTGTATATTGTAGAATGTAGTGAATGTATAATATTGCCTGTATATTGTAGAATGTAGTGAATGTATAATATTGCCTGTATATTGTAGAATGTAGTGATTGTATAATATTGCCTGTATATTGTAGAATGTAGTGAATGTATAATATTGCCTGTATATTGTAGAATGTAGTGAATGTATAATATTGCCTGTATATTGTAGAATGTAGTGATTGTATAATATTGCCTGTATATTGTAGAATGTAGTGAATGTATAATATTGCCTGTATATTGTAGAATGTAGTGAATGTATAATATTGCCTGTATATTGTAGAATGTAGTGAATGTATAATATTGCCTGTATATTGTAGAATGTAGTGAATGTATAATATTGCCTGTATATTGTAGAATGTAGTGATTGTATAATATTGCCTGTATATTGTAGAATGTAGTGAATGTATAATATTGCCTGTATATTGTAGAATGTAGTGAATGTATAATATTGCCTGTATATTGTAGAATGTAGTGATTGTATAATATTGCCTGTATATTGTAGAATGTAGTGATTGTATAATATTGCCTGTATATTGTAGAATGTAGTGAATGTATAATATTGCCTGTATATTGTAGAATGTAGTGATTGTATAATATTGCCTGTATATTGTAGAATGTAGTGAATGTATAATATTGCCTGTATATTGTAGAATGTAGTGAATGTATAATATTGCCTGTATATTGTAGAATGTAGTGATTGTATAATATTGCCTGTATATTGTAGAATGTAGTGATTGTATAATATTGCCTGTATATTGTAGAATGTAGTGAATGTATAATATTGTTTGTATATTGTAAAATGTAGTGAATGTATAATATTGTTTGTATATTGTAGAATGTAGTGAATGTATAATATTGTTTGTATATTGTAAAATGTAGTGAATGTATAATATTGCCTGTATATTGTAGAATGTAGTGATTGTATAATAGTGTCTGTATATTGTAAAATGTAGTGATTTTATAATATTGTCTGGATACTGTAAAATGTAGTGATTTTATAATATTGTCTGGATATTGTAGAATGTAGTGATTGTATAACATTGCCTGTATAGGCCTATTGTAGAATGGAGTGATTGTATAATATTGCCTGTACAGTATACTGCAGCATGTAGTGATTGTATATTGCTTGCAATATGTAAACTGTAGTGATTGTATTATATTGCCTCTATACTGTAACATGTAGTGATTGTGCAGTATATTGTTGCCTCTATATTGTAAAATGTAGCGATTGTATATTTTGCCTGTATATTGTAAAATATAATTAGTGTACAATTAAACACAAAACTCTAACATTAGTGGAAGTGTATTCAAACCATAGACTGTGATTAAAATATATATTTTTTTAGACAGTTCCTTTTAGTTAGCATTCACTACAGAACACATTAAATAGTATTCATATATTTCTCTGGTCGAATTGTAAAGTAAATAAAATACTGGACACTGCTTCTTCGTACCAGCTTTTAACCCCTTCAGCACGATGACGTATATTTCATATTTTTCTGGTTACCATTAGACGATTTTCTTTACCTTATAATTCACCTCTAGGACTCCAAGGGGTAAATACGATCTTCTTTACCTTATAATTCACCTCTAGGACTCCAAGGGGTAAATACGATCTTCTTTACCTTATAATTCACCTCTAGGACTCCAAGGGGTAAATACGATCTTCTTTACCTTATAATTCACCTCTAGGACTCCAAGGGGTAAATACGATCTTCTTTACCTTATAATTCACCTCTAGGACTCCAAGGGGTAAATACGATCTTCTTTACCTTATAATTCACCTCTAGGACTCCAAGGGGTAAATACGATCTTTTCAATAAACTCTCTGAATAACACAGGTCTTTCTTAAATGGCATAAAATCGTCTACTGTTAGCCATAATATAAGATAAACATGTGGCATCGTGCTGAAAGGGTTAATACAATCCACGTGTTCAATAATGCACGAGCAAACTTTACAGTGAAGCCTATGTGCAACAACGCATTTGATGGTAAAAGCTTTGAAACGTGTGTGTGTGTGTGTATGTATGCGCGCGCGTGTGTGTGTGTGTGTGTCTGTGTGTGTGTGTGTGTGTGTATGTGTGTGTGTCTGTGTTTGTATATGTGTGTATGTGTGTGTGTGTGTGTAGGTTTTGATTGACATTGTAATTACACTTCCTAATCTTAATATGATTACCAACTTTGACGCCTTAATAACATAACTTATATGGACAACTGTACCTAGAAACATTTCTGGAAAACTCATCGTACTCAAACGATTCTGTCAAAGGTATTCAATCTTCAATTTTTCCGTTTATATTCTCTGAAGACGAGAATAAAAAATAAAAAATTATCCTGTTGATTCGAAAAGGATAGGATTGAAAGTTATGGGGAAATTTGTATTTATTTGTTAATATATTTACTTGTTATTTGTTATATTTTATTGTTAGTTTCCTCCCTAGACCTCCATCAAGCTTAACAAAATGTCCCCAAGATCCCAACATAACCGACCCATCTCCCCTTAAATACCAATGATTTGAACAGGCAGATACGCAGAACTGTACCCTAAAAGATAGCCAATAAAATAAAGATACGATTGAAAACTAAAGAAAAGAGAGAGAAAGGATTGAAAAGTTTGAGTAAGGAGGGCGAGGAAGAAAGAGAAAGATGATAACGAAGAAGACAGAGACGGTGAAGAAGAAGAAGAAGAAGAAGAAGTGGAAGAATGACGGAAGAGAGGCTCCAGAATCTGACGTTGTGATACTGAGAGAGAGAGAGGGGAGGAGGGATATATACAGTATATATATATATATATATATATATATATAAATATATATATATATATATATATATATAGAGAGAGAGAGAGAGGAGAGAGAGAGAGAGAGAGAGAGAGAGAGAGAGAGAGAGAGAGAGAGAGAGAGAGAGAGAGAGAGAGAGAGAGAGAGAGAGAGACAGACAGACAGACAGACAGACAGACAGAGTTGCATAGAATAATATATGTGTGGTGTGTGGGTGGGTGTATGTGCGTGTGTGCGCGTGCGTTTGAGAGAGAGTGAGGTGTGTATTGAATAAGGTTTGATGTAAAGCCATGTAAGTTATTCAAGGTAGCAGGAGAAATTAAAGTCAGTTATAGTGATGATGATGATGCAGTAATAATAATGTTGAAAATAATTGGGAATTGATTAAGTTAAGTGCGAAGCGTTGTCAATAAACTGCTCCTCTTCAGATTATGTTATATTTAATAATAATAATAATAATAATAATAATAATAATGATGATAATGATAATAATTTCTGTTTTATTTTGTTCTTCTACTGCTACTTCTTCTACTATTGAATTCTGATGTCCTATACTTTTCTCTACCTAGTAGTTAGTAGCTTAGCAGTGTAGATATCCAAATTGCCCGGTAAGGACTAATAGGTCTGTTGCTGTTTGTAAGTCTTTTGTATTCCTAGGCATTTCTCCTCCTCCTTCTGTGTACTACCCGCCCCCACCCCCTCCCTCCCTTTCCCTCCTCCACCTCCTCCTCCTCTTCTGTGTACTCCTCCCCCCTCCCTTTCCCTCCTCCACCTCCACCTCCTCTTCTGTGTACTCCTCCCCCCTCCCTATATCTTTTCCACCTCTTCTGTGTACTCATCCCCCCTCCCTATACCTCCTTCACCTCCTACTCCTCTTCTGTGTACTTATCCCCCCTCCCTATTCCTCCTTCACCTCCTACACCTCTTCTGTGTACTCCTTCGCCCTTCCTATATCTCCTCCTCCTCTTCTGTGTACTCCCTCCCCCTCCCTATACCTCCTTCACCTCCTACTCCTCTTCTGTGTACTCCTACCCCCTCCCTATATCTCCTCCTCCTCTTCTGTGTACTCATCCCCCCTCCCTATACCTCCTTCACCTCCTACTCCTCTTCTGTGTACTCATCCCCTCTCCCTATATCTCCTCCTCCTCTTCTGTGTACTCATCCCCCCTCCCTATACCTCCTTCACCTCCTACTCCTCTTCTGTGTACTCATCCCCCCTCCCTATACCTCCTTCACCTCCTACACCTCTTCTGTGTACTCCTACCCCCTCCCTATATCTCCTCCTCCTCTTCTGTGTACTCATCCCCCCTCCCTATTCCTCCTTCACCTCCTACACCTCTTCTGTGTACTCCTACCCCCTCCCTATATCTCCTCCTCCTCTTCTGTGTACTCATCCCCCCTCCCTATACCTCCTTCACCTCCTACTCCTCTTCTGTGTACTCCTACCCCCTCCATATACCTCCTCCTCCACCTCATAATTCTGTGTACTTCTCCCTCCCCCTCCTCCCCCCTTTTCCCTCATGTACGGTAATAAATGTATGAACGTGGAGTCAAACCGAGGTGGAGCGCCAATCCCAACTTGCAGCAGCGGGGCCAAGCGGATTACCACGGATTTCCACGAACGGCTGGGAGTTGCTGAATATGGAGAGAGAGAGAGAGAGAGAGAGAGAGAGAGAGAGAGAGAGAGAGAGAGTGTGAGTGAGAGAGACAGACAGACACACAGACAGTGATAGATGTATATAGATAAAGAGATAAAAGAGAGATGGACTTAAGATATATACTATGGCAACATATGTTGCTTTCCAGCAATAAAAATGAGAATGTTGTTACCTTTAACAATACTACAAGTGTACAGAAGGAGAGAGAGAGAGAGTGAGAGAGAGAGAGAGAGAGAGGGGGGGGGGGTTGAAGAATGAGACCTTGAAAGAATGAAACACTGGATGAAAACAAAGGGAGAAATAGGATGCTTGATATACAGTATTGCAATGATGGTACTATGGAGTGAGAGTGAGTAAGTTGCAAGGAATTGTTTCTATCTCATTGACCTTGCGGTCTAGAAGTGGAAGGATATATAGTGAGAAGAGCACTGCTGTAATTGCAGTGTGCAAAATACTATCTACTCTCTTCTTGAGCTGCTCTTCTGAAGAACTATTTACAACTTTTGAGGCTTCACCATGTTGAGCGGTAGAATGTACAGTCTCTCATCCCATGCCCGAGAGGGAGTAGTTGGAATATAGAAACAAAAGTAGAACTAGTCTTGTACAGTATGTTCAAAAGTTTCCACATATACTAAAATCTGTTTCTTTCCAGCTGACGGTAAATTGAACACCTTAGCACCCGACTATGTATATGCTTCTTATTAATACCAAGTTTGCATAATTAGCAACATATTTTGCTACAAACTCTTTGTAATAGCTGAGTAATCAAGGTGAGGACATGACAATTTACTGTCAGTGGAAATAAACAGACTATAGTGCTGAACCTCTTCAATTCTAAATTTCAATCATGGTTACGTGCTGTATCCCTTTTGAGGGTAATCACTTTGTTATAATCCATGTTGTCAAACTTAATAAGTAATTTAAAGACTTCAATGAGTTGATCTTGTAGTCTACTCGTTTCCAACGGGGGTAGTACAAAGGAGTACAAAGGAGTACACAGGAAATCAAGCAACAAAAGGTCTAGTGACCCTTCTAGGCTGCTTGTCCTCCAAAACACTGAGGATCAAGTGTCCAAACAGTGGTTTAGAGTGGGTAAGGGAACATTGGAAAGGGAACTACTGCCGTGGAACTAATGTCCGTGGCAGGATTAGGAAGTTAGTAGGGGACAGAGGGGTTAGTAACGGGGAGGGGGGGGGGAAAAAATAAAGTTATTCATTTACAAACGCAGTCAGTCGCGGGTTTGATGCGAGATATTTGTCTAAGCGGAGTTTAAATGAATCAACGGTGCTGCAGTCTATAACGTCTCGGGGAAGCCCATTCCACAAGTTGACAACTCGATTGAAGAAAAAATTCTTAGATTCGTGTGAGTTAAAAGATTTACCAATAATTTTGCAACCGTTTCCCCGCGTGTCATTAGATTGGTCGATAGTGAAGTACTTACTACAGTTCATATTGTCGATGCCTTTGATGATTTTGAACACTTGAATTAAGTCATCTCTTAATCTGCGCTGGAAAGGAAATAGATTTAATTCTCTAAGACGCTCTTCGTATGGTTTGTTCTTTAGGCTAGGTATCATTTTGGTAACTCTACGTTGAACTCGTTTTAGCTTGTTTATATCTTTTAGGTAATAAGGGCATCAGGATTGAACGCAGTATTCCAGAAGAGGGCGGACTAAGGAATTGTAAAGGGTTAGGATAACTTCTTTGGATTTATGCTCAAATGACCTGCCTATAAAGCCAATTATTTTGTTTGCCTTCTTAACAACTTCTGAACATTGTTGACTCGGTTTTAGGTTACTCGATATTGTTACTCCCAGATCGGTTTCTCTGTTTACATTCTTAAGCTGAGTGCCATTCATCGAATAGTTTGCTTTCTCATTAAGGTATCCGATATGTAGTACTTTACATTTATCCGCATTGAAACTCATTTGCCAAATTTGGGCCCAACATGACAATTTATCTAGATTGTGTTGCATATCTTCAACTTGTTCTTTTGAGAGTACCTATTTGCAATTTTTGTATCGTCAGCAAATTTTGAGATTGTACAGGTGAGACCCTCATCTATGTCGTTGATGTAAATTAGAAAGAGAATTGGCCTAGTACCGATCCCTGGGGTACTCCGCTATAATAGTAATGTCTCTCAGTGGGGAGAGAGAGAGAGAGAGAGAGAGAGAGAGAGAGAGAGAGAGAGCGAAACAGTAGAAAGAGAAGATAGGATGGAAAGCAAGAAGAAAAGATGAGAATAATACAGAGGAAAAGAGAAAAAGAGAGAGAGAGAGAGAGAGAAGCAGTGGATTTATTGAAAGTCGGACCAGCAGACTGATGGAAACTGGGGAAAAGATTTATTCAGGAGTCGCAGAATTGTCGGAAGGGTCACTGAAATTACCAATTATATTATTTTGAGGGCGGTATATGGTTTTTTCTGGACCCCCTTCACCCTCATGTTTAGCTCCATTAGTTTTCAGATTATAAGATGTTCGCCCCATTAGTTTGGTGATTTTAAGACCTTTCACCCCATTTCTTTGTCAATATTTGGACCTTTCCTGCCATTTAGATGTCGATTTTTTCTGGTGTGCGATAGCGAGCCTGTAGTTTTCGGAGGAATCGGCCTGGACATTTTTCTACCGAAAAATGTACACATTTATCTCGAAGGTGGGTCTAGCGGGTGTTTTTTAAAAGCTTAATATAGGTCTAGCGAGGAAACTAAAAGATAAATAAATAAATATATAAACCAAACAAATAAATCTTACCGCCCCCTTAAGATATCTCTACTGGCTACAGGTACTGATTATTTTAGAAGATATTGATTTAGCTATTCTGCTTATTTTTTTAGTGAACCCCTTGAGGATCATGACGCGTTTTGACAGTTTATTCTGGCTATCAATAGATGGTTTTGTGTAGCTTAAGGTCGTTGCACACTGACACGACAGCCCCTTCAAGACTGGCACGAACACCCACGACACATACAAATCCTGTGTCTTGCCGAATTTACTAGAGATCGCGGCGAAAATGGCTGGCATCGTTAGAGTCGTATCTCTACCGTATCTCTTCCGCACGACTTGATAAGACTCTAGCGATGCCTATACGGTGGAGAAACGAATGCTACGAAGAAGATAGGAAAAGTCATGCGAAGGGTACACGACTAGTCCACGGAAAAGATACGACCCAAAAGACTGCGATACAACTCAGAATAATCGTATCAACGCCGTATCGACGCCGTGAGACGTGCAAGTGGATTGAGGCTAAACGTGCGGTTTTTATTTATTTTTTATTTTGTTTTGCCAACTCGACCTTTGCCAATTTTCCGCACGGAAGAGATACGGCAGGCTTACGCACCAGATGACGTTGATACGGGCCATACGGCTTTGATACAGACCATACGTCTTTGATACGGACCACACGATTGTGATACGGCCAGTTCATGATGGAGACCAGACTCGGACGATTTTTTACAGTTGCCGGGGGATTCTCACGAACTTTTGAACAGCTCAAAATCTTGTATCGACTCCCGATACGTCGCTTGGACCGTGAGAGTCACCCTCGGCTAATTTCCGATATCCACGATTATGTTGCCGATTCGCCGTATCAGGCTGAAATTTCGAGTCGGGAACTCGCCTGGATGGGCATTCGTGTCAGTGTGCAACGACCTTTAGGAAGGGTCTGTGAGAATTAAGAGGGTAAAAGTTGTCTCAATTCACCCTCTGATTTCCATATACCCTTCCTAAGCTAAGTATAATTGTCTAATATTAGCCGGAATAAACTGCCAAAATGCGTCGTAATCTTCAAAGGGTTAAGATAAACTAATACATATTGCAGGGGACGTATTTTAAAGCTTTATACGCCCGTGTCCAAACTAATTACGGTGAATTCTTCCTGGCGAGCGATAGCGAGGCTGTAATTTAGGAATAACAGGCCATTTTTTTTACCGAACCTGTACAAGATTAGCTTGAAGGAGGTTCTGGGGAAGCGGCTTATTGCTTCAAGTTTGTATGGGAGGGAAAACTGACAAAAATTGTCTAATATTACAAACAAAGAATATATATTAATGAATATATAACATATAGATAAAATACAATAAAAAACAAATTCAAAATAATCAAATACAGTAATAGGTAAATAGATAAAAATTAAATACAAATATTCACAAGATAAATAATTACAATATTATAATATAACCACTATAATAATAATAATAAAAATAATAATAATAAACAATTACTTAAAACCCGCATTAATAATACATTGAGCACAGCTAGTAACCTCTCGAACCTTTGAAGGTAACTGTAACTTCTAAGCACAAGTGAGGATCAAATCATGCAAAAAAAAAAAAAAAAAAAAAAAAAAAAAATCAAAATCGATGTACATCCCTCGCCCTCGACCACAAGCACTCCATCCCTGCAGAGTGTAAAACAATATATATATATGTATACTAAAATATAATTATGTATACTAAAATAAATAAACAAATAAATAAATAATATATATACCGGTAAATCAAACAAAATAAATTATAAACCCGAGTCATTGCTTTTTAGTCTTTATTAATGCATATGCAAAGATAAAATTGTGGTGCATAGTTCAAACTATGTCCTTGGAAGTGATCAAATGGCCTGCGCAATGCTATTTCATGTCAATTGTCTTGTATTGCTTTAAGGGGGAATGATCGTACTTATTGGCTTATGTATTTATATTTTTATTATTTTGTTAGTTTCCTCCCTAGACCTCCATCATGCTTAAAGAAGACTCCCAAGAACCCCCTTCAAGATAAATTTGTAATTTTTTCGATAGAAAAATGTTCCGGCAGAAGGCCGATTCCTCTTAAATTACAGGCTCGCTATCGCTCACCAGGAAGATAATTGACACCTAAATTGAATGAAAGTTCTTAATATTGGCAAACAATGGGGTGAAAGATCTTAAAATTGTCAAACTTATGGGACAAACGTCTTAAAATCTCAGAACTAATGGGGCTAAGCATTAGGGAGAAGGGAGAAATCCGGCTTCGCCGGAGACATTTTTATATCGAAAAATTTACAAATTTAGCTTGCTGTCAAAACAGAAATACATATATGCTGGCTCGCTACCGCTCGCCAGGAAAATTTTGACACATGGATGGGGGTAAAAGTCTTAAAACAGTAGGCTGAATGGATACAAGCAAAAGAGAGAGGGAGAGAAAGAGAAAAAAGCGAGGTGGGCCCCCTTAAAGAACAATAAATAAGGAGAGGAAACCATGATAAGTGAGTTTGTGGTGCAGGACAATTTGCGTGCCATCTGGTGGACGGAATCCAAACTTCTCGCCCGGCTGTTTATTTTTTTTTTATTTTTTTTTTTTATTTTTTTTTTTTTTTCAATCTGAGACAACTTATTTTTATTTGTTTTTGTTTCCTTTCGTGCGAAGAGAGTGTGTGTGGAGTTTTCTTTGTGGGGTTGGAGGCGGCAGAAGGAAACAGTTTTGAGTTTTTTCTGCGTGTAGTGATAGAGAAAGTTAGAAAGTGTATAATATAATAATAATAATAATAATAATAATAATAATAATAATAATAATCACAATAATAATAATAATTAAAGGTAATGTGCAATTTTCTTCGTGGGGATGGGGGAGGCAGGAGGAAACAGTTTTGAGGGTTTTCTGCGTGTAGTGATAGAGAAAGTTAGAAAGTGTATAATATAATAATAATACTAATAATAATAATAATAATAATAATAATCAAAGATAATGTGAAATTTTCTTTGTGAGGATGTGGGAGGCAGGAGGAAACAGTTTTGAGGGTTTTCTTCAGAGTTTAATAATACAATGTAGTTTTGTAAGTGATTCTAATAATATAAATAACAATAATTATTATTATTTGTAGTTTAATATTGGTAATTACGTATGTATCGGGTAACATTACTATACAAAACATCAATACTTTACTACTAATAATATCATTACTAATAAAGAGTAATACTTATTGTAAGAATAATAGTAGTTGTAGTAATAGTACCCAACTTCTACTGGTACTAGATATAATTATACACACTTGTAGATGTTATAATTGTTGAAATTATGATTGCTATATGTTGACTAATATCGAAGAGTAATATTCAGAATATGATAGAATGCTAACATATACTAGAGTTTAAGATTAAAATAGATACTTTGGTTGAATATGATTTGTATGAAATTCTTTAGTGTTTTATGTTAGCAAGAAAATAACTTCGTACACCCTTGTCTTCCATGTTTGCATCCGATATATCCATCTTTACTATTTGTTATTCATAAAGTAGTACCGGTATAAAAGTAGCAAGTCGATATGAGCATACCATCGATATTGGATAACGATAGTATTTGAGGGGATCTCTCTCTCTCTCTCTCTCTCTCTCTCTCTCTCTCTCTCTCTCTCTCTCTCTCTCTCTCTCTCTCTCTCTCTCTCTCTCTCTCAGTAATCTCCTGAAGCCTTGCCTTCGACTGCACCCTGATTACAGTTTCACTCACCCTGGTAAGTAGCAACACAAGTTTAGCCAGAGAGAGTCAGAGAGAGAGAGAGAGAGAGAGGGGGTGGGGGATACATGTGAAACTCATATGCTTAAGAGAGAGAGTGTGTGTGTGAGTGTGAGTGAAAGAAGAACAAATATGGTTGAGAGCATGAACAACTGATGCATAAACATACAAATAAAAACATAGAATTAAAAATACGAACTAGAATCAATTACGAAAAGACATCAAAATAATATCAAACGATATATAAAAGTTGATTACAATTCCCAATAATAAGAACTAAAAAATAACGAAATGTGAAAAGATAACCGCGCACAAAGAATTGAGATTTCGAACCCGATCCCGATCTGCAACCGAACCAAAAAACTGATCTTATTTCGACTCTGAGAAATTACCTTCATTTTCTGCGACCGGAGTACAAAGGAGTACAAAGGAAATCAAGCAACAACAGTCTAGTGACCCTTCTAGGCTGCTTGTCCTCCAAAACACTGAGGATCAAGTGTCCAAACAGTGGTTTAGAGTGGGTAAGGGAACATTGGAAAGGAACTACTGCTCTAGAACTAATGTCCGTGGCAGGATTAGGAAGTTAGTAGGGGACAGATGGGTTAGTAACTAAGGGGGGGATAAAATAAAGTTATTCACATACAAACGCAGTCAGTCGCGGGTTTGATGCGAGATATTTGTCTAGCGGAGTTTAAATGAATCAACGGTGCTGCAGTCTATAACGTTTCGGGGAAGCCCATTCCAAAAGTTGACAACTCGATTGAAGAATAAATTCTTAGATTCATGTGAGTTAAAAGATTTACCAATAATTTTGCAACCGTTTTCCCGCGTGTAATTGGATTGGTCGATAGTGAAGTACTTACTACAGTTCATATTGTCGATGATTTTGAACACTTGAATTAAGTCGCCTCTTAATCTGTGCTGGGTTAAAGGAAATAATTTAATTCTCTAAGACGCTCTTCGTATGGTTTGTTCTTTAGGCTAGGTATCATTTTGGTAACTCTACGTTGAACTCGTTCTAGCTTGTTTATATCTTTTTGGTAATAAGGGCACCAGGATTGAACGCAGTATTCCAGATGAGGGCGGACTAAGGAATTGTAAAGGATTAGGATAACTTCTTTGGATTTATGCTCAAATGACCTGCCTATAAAGCCAATTATTTTGTTTGCCTTCTTAACAACTTCTGAACATTGTTGACTCGGTTTTAGGTTACTCGATATTGTTACTCCCAGATCGGTTTCTCTGTTTACATTCTTAAGCTGAGTGCCATTCATCGAATAGTTTGCTTTCTCATTTAGGTATCCGATATGTAGTACTTTACATTTATCCGCATTGAAACTCATTTGCCAAATTTGGGCCCAACATGACAATTTATCTAGATTGTGTTGCATATCGTCAACTTGTTCTTTTGAGAGTACGCTATTTGCAATTTTTGTATCGTCAGCAAATTTTGAGATTGTACAGGTGAGACCCCCATCTATGTCGTTGATGTAAATTAGAAAGAGAATTGGTCCTAGTACCGATCCCTGGGGTACCCCGCTACTTACATTGGTCCATTTAGATGCCTTACCGTTTATGACTACTCTTTGCTTTGTGTCGCTGAGCCAATTTTCTATCCATTTCAACACACCGTCTTGTATTCCTTGCGCTTTTAGTTTTAGCAGTAAACGTTTGTGGGGAACTTTGTCAAAGGCCTTTTGAAAATCAAGGTATATTATATCTACAGCTTTACTCTCATCGTAGAGGTTGTGGATATCGTGGAAGAAGTCTAAGAGGTTTGTTAAACAGGAACGTTTTTTACGAAAGCCGTGTTGAGTATCTTTAAGTAAATTATTTGCCTCTAAGTGATTTACGAGTCTGTCTCTTATGACCGTTTCTAGCATTGTACATACAATAGAGGTTAAGCTAATTGGACGATAGTTACTGGGTAGGGATTTGCTGCCTTTTTTTAATATCGGTGTTACGTTGGCTAGCTTCCACTGATCAGGCATAGTCCCAGACTGCAAGGATTCATTGAATAGCAATGTCAGTGGTTTGGAGAGCTCATCCTTAGCTTCCTTTAGAACTCTAGGCGAGATTGTATCAGGTCCAGGCGTTTTATTTACCTTGAGTTTATCTAAACAATTCAATACTTCTCTCTCTGTAACGGTGACATTGCTTAGAACATCTGAATCGGCGATGGTGTAGGGATATCACTGAGGTCTTCGGTTGTAAAACTGATGCAAAGAAGGTATTGAGGGCATTACTCATTTGTACTTCGTCTTTGGTGTATTCTCCATTTTCATCGACTAACGGTCCAACAGTTGAAGTAACTACTTTTTTCTTTCTGATATAACTATAGAATTCTTTCGGGTTTGTTTTACTTTGATTCGCAACATGTAAGTCCAGGGTCTTTTTACTTTGCTTAATTACCTTTTTGGCGTTGCGTCGTAGCTCTACAAATTTCACCCGTTCTTCGTCATTTTGTGAGGATTTTAATCTATCATTAGCAAATTTTTTAGCAAGCAGACAGTCTGAAATATCTTTATTCCACCATTTGGGCTTATCATTATTGCCTGGACGCCGTATTTTCGATGGTATGCAGTCTTGCACTGCCTTAAGGTAAGTGGTTGTGAAACACTCCCAAGATGTATTTATGTCGTTATTGTTAGTCAGAAAGCTCCAGTCAGTTTCTTTAAGCTTTGATTTAAGTTTATGAACATTTGCTCTCTTGAAATTAGGGACTTTCTCAATGCTGCTATTTGATTTGTTACTAGTAAACTTTAAAGTGAAAGTTATCATACGATGGTCGCTGTTACTGAATTCATCATCAACATTCAGATTCCCTATTAATTCTTCTTTTGTTGCGAGTACAAGGTCAAGCACATTATTACCACGGGTCGGAGATTGTACAAATTGAAAAAGTGAACTCTCTTGCAAGTTAGCATAGAGGTCGTGTCCAGAGTGTGAAGTAAGAATATCGGAGAGGGGAACAGGGGAAGTAAAATTATATGACCCTGGTGAAGGGATTGGGGGTTCTCAAAAGGGGGCTCCAGTCCTGAAAATATACTTGATTTATAGTGTGCTGTCTTAATAATCCATAAGGGGTGATAGAGGGCCGTCTGAAGTCCTATTTTAACTAACTAACCCTGTTGACTGAAATCGTTAAGTAAAAAATATGAATGCAATATTGAAGAAAAAGTTTAACAGTAAAATTATATGACCCTGGGGACTGAAGATTTAAATTGAAATATATGAATGCAAAATTCAAGAAATTATTTGAAAGTATAATTATTTGGAATATTTGAATGCAAAATAGAAAAAATTGTTTGAATTAAAATTATATAACCAAGGTGTCTGAAGACGTAAAGTGAAATATGTGAATGCAAAATTGAAGAAATTGTTTGAAAGTATATAATTATATGACCATGGTGACTGACGACATAAAGTGAAATATATGAATGTAATATTGAAGAAAATGTTTGGAAATTAAGGGGAGGCAGACCGTTTTTCCTGACCCTCTTCTCCCTAATGTTTAGCCCCACTAGTTTTGAGATTATAAGACATTCGGCCCATTAGTTTGGCAATTTTAACACCTTTCGCCCCATTTCGTTGTCAATTTTAAGACCTTTCATGCCATTTAGGTGTCGATTATTTCCTGGCGAGCGATAGCGAGCCTGCAATTTTAAGAGGAACCAGCCTTCGGCCGGGACATTTTTCTACCGAAAAATTTACAAATTTATCTTGAAGGGGGGTCTAGGGGGTGTTTTTCTAAGCTTGATTTAGGTTTAGGGAGGAAACTAAAAAAATATATGAATACATTTATTAATAGACCAAACAAACGGTCAGTCTCCCCTTAAATTATAAGACCATGGTGACTGAAGACAGACGTCAAGTGAAAAATATGGAAGTAAGATTGAAAATGTTTCTAAACTCGTAAACAAAATATGAAAGTAAAAATATATGACATTGATGACTGATTACATGTGATTAATTTTATGAATATAACATTTAAGAATAATTTTGAAAGTAAAATGATATGGCCTTGGTGAAGGAGGCCATACAGTGAAATATATGAATGTAAAATTAATGGAACATATCTGAAATTGAAGAAATATATATGAAAGTAAAATTATATGTCCTTGGTAAATGAGGACATACAGTGAAATATATGATGTGAAATTAATGGAACATATCTGAAATTGAAGAAATATATATGAAAGTAAGAATACACGACTTAATTTAGCTGTTGAAAATATCCGTTATTGGGATCCAACCCGCCGTAAACCCCTCACCTTCGATAATTATGGTATAAACAGCTAAGACAGGGTTATTTACATATATTATTTATATAAAATTTCATATATGTAAATTGGAATTTCAGATATAACCCATAGTCTCTATTTACATAATGCATAATGTTTTTGCTCTGAAAATGTTCTGAATTTTTTTTCATTTTGATGGAGGTAAATTAATTTTGTTAAAGGGATAGTTCAAAATAAAGAGTTTCATATTTCGTTCATTATTAGCAACGAGTAAGCGAGATGATAATAATATAATTAACTGTAATTATATCCATACAATTAACATTTTAAGACCGTGAAATATGACTGGAAAAGTGTATTGAATATTGCGGTATATAATCTATATTATGCTTCTCAACGACGGTAGTAAAGAAATGATAATGTTAATGTTTAAGGGGAGTGACCTGATTTGTTCTCTTCCTTGGTTGTTTCCATTCGGCTCCTTTCAGCCTACTATTTTAAGACATTTATCCCCATCCAGGTGTCAATTTTTTCCTGGCGATTGATAGCGAGCCAGCATTTTATGGAGAAATCCGGCTTCGCCGAAGACATTTTTCTATCGAAAAATTTACAAATTTAGCCAGCTGACAAACTCATTATCCACTATCGTTCGTCAGGTATAAATCGACACCTGGATGGGGATAAACGTCTTAAAACAGTAGGCTGAATGGATACAACCCAGAGTCCAATAGTTATCAAAATATTTGACACGAGAGAGAGAAAGAGAGAGAGAGGGTAAATAGATATATAGATATAGGCGGCTAGTTAAGCATCGTAAACCCCTCCCTCTCCGCTATCTAACACTGGGCCATTTAAGGTCTCACAACTTCGTCCCTAATTACAGAATAACGTCATCAGACCACAAGCAGGGTAATTAGGCCAGATGGCAAGCCGTCTGTAGGGAAGGAGGCATAGCAATAGGTTTACAGTAGTTTCAATTCTTTGCGTAGTGTGTCCAAATTAATCACTACATATTTTCACGTTTGTCATTACGTGTACCATTTCGTGTTAGGCCATATAGCCCTGCTTTTCGATTTCTTTCTAACTATTCACGTGACCCTTGAACATTCAGAAAGTAGGCTAATAAATATATATACTTAAAGTACTCGCCATATTGTGCAGTTTCCAAAATAATTCACAATATTTTGCTAAATAGTTCAACTTAAATTTGACGGCTCTTATCCCTCCACCTCTCCAAACCTCCTTCTCTGGCAGTCCATCCTTGCCACATCCTTACCCTACTACAGGCACGCAAGTAATTTGCAGTAATTCTCCTTGATTTCTGTATACTTTTTATCCTCCTTCACCTCGCCCTTCTTCCACCCCTTTCCTCCTCCTTCTCCTTCTTCCTCCCTACTCCAAATCCTCTCCTCATCCTTTTCCTCCTTCTCAATTTTTACTTGCTACGTATACTCCATCTCATCTTTCTCCTCCACCCCCCACCCCCCCCCACCCTTCTCTCTCCTCCTACTCTGCCTCATCCATCCCCTCCTCCTCCTGTACCATAACCACATCCTCCTCTCTTCTTCCTCCTCCTCCATCCCTTGTAGTCTTCTTCTTTCCCCTTCCATCCCCCTTCTCATTTTCCACACCATCTCCTCCACTCCTTCCTTCTCCACCTCCACTCATCGTACACTTCCACCTCCTCTTCCTCCCTCTTTGTATCCACCTGCTCCCCCTTCTCCCTACCATCACCCCCTCCCCTCTCATCCTCCATCACCACTCACTCCCCTCCCCATCACCCCCTCCCTTCTCCTCCCCCATCACCCCCTCCCCTCTCATCCTCCATCACCACTCACTCCCCTCCCTCTGCCAGTAAACAGACTCTGGGTATATTTCCCTGCGGCCCAACAGAACAAAGGAAACTTCCCGCCAAAATATACTGATCGATCCTGGAGGCCAACAACCACCACCACATATTTTTAAGGGGAGATGGTCGGTTTTTTGATCGATTAGTTCATATATTTGTTATTATTTTAGTTTCCTCCCTAGACCTCCATCAAACATTTAAAAAAATATCCATTAGAACCCCCCCCCCCCCTTTTTTTAGATTATTTTGTACATTTCTCGGTAGAAAAATGTCCCGGCCGAAGGCCTAATTCCTCTTAAAATTACAGGCTCGCTATCGCTCGCCAGGAAAAAATCGACACGTAAATGGCACTAAAGGTCTTGAAATTGACAACAAAATGGGGCGAAAGGTATTAAAATCGTCAAACTAATGGAAGCAACGTCTTGAAATCTCAAGCTAATATGCTAAACACGAGGGAGAAGGAGGTCCATAAAAACCCTCTCAGTAGCGTGGCGTCTTTATTATTCGTGTTATTTTTTATATTCGGGCTATCAATAGACGATTTTGGTCCGATCGTGTGAATATTAGAATTGTTCCTGCTGGAGAGAATGGGGGTGTTTATATTTTTTCTTCTGGCTTGGTATAGTATGCCAAAAAAAAATATGCATTAGGGCTCTTATTTGTATACTAGTTAGGCCTTAAATACGGTCCGTCTCCCCTTAACTTTTAATTTTAGCATTAGACGAGTATAATTAGTTCTAGCTTGAAACTGTGTCAGAAGTAATGATTGCGACTGTACACGCTAATAAATATATCCTGGCCTTTAGTTTTATAAGCTATCTCGATCTGTATTCAATCTTCTATTGTACAGTCGCGCTAATAAATCATGTCTCGGCACTAAGTATATTTTGATCAATAATTGGTATCAGCAATATCTAAGCTTCATTTATTCATATCGAGTGAAATATACAAACATTTTTCTTACGCTTACCCAACCTATTCAACATCTGACAGACATTAATACAGCACAGAGCAAGCCAAATATACACACATTTTCCTACACTTTCCCACCCTATTCAACATCTGACAGACATTAATACAGCACAGAGCAAGCCAAACGTAATGACAGCTGGGACAGGAATTATTAGCGCGACTGTACATTCATTTTGCTATTCAAGGGTTCATATTGGGCCAGAATTTGTGTCTCAGTGTAACTAGGCTGAATGAAATCGTCTAGTGGTAGAGTGATTCGCCTTAATTTTGTCATGTTCATTGTCTTTTGTTAGTTTGAATACTTGGCCAAGATAATTGTATTCTTCTATACTTCCTCTAGAATTTTGTTATCAATCCTAATGATTTTACGTTGAGTCTTATCATTGTACGGTCGCGCTAATAAGTCATGGCCCAGCTGTCATTACGTTTGGCTCGCTCTGTGCTGTATTAATGTCTGTCAGATGTTGAATAGGGTGGGTAAGTGTAGGAACATGCTTGTATATCTCACTCGAAACGAATAAATCAAGTTTTAGACATTGCTGATACCCATTATTGATCAAAACATACTTAGTGCCCAGCCATCACTTATTAGCGCGATTGTATATAACTTATTTTTACTGTTCATATTTAGACCTACTCTGAGACTTTCTTTATTGATTTCATTGAACATTTGTGGAGATTTGTTTGTTTTATCTTAAATTAAGACGATGTCATCTTTAAATCTGAGATTGTTAAGGTATTTCCCGCCTACATTAATTCCCTTTGATTCCTATTAAAATTTTCTGAAGCAGTGCCTTTTGCATATACTGTATATTCTCTAAAAGTTATATATATGTTTCATTTAGTCCTTGATAATATAGGCCCGTACTGACAACACCATCAAAACGTTTAATAAATGAAGATATGAGGCTAAGAAACTAAAACTAAGGCGATAAAAACAAACATAAATAAATAGAAATACTCTTAGGCTTTTGGTCCACAATTTCGTGCCAAGCTTCCAGTAAGAGTTTTAGCGAAAGTTGGACGGGAGGAGGGGAAAGAAAATAGAGCACTCTTTTTGTTGTTCCTTTTTTGCCTAACACTTAATGGGAGGAGGGTCACGTTTATGCAGTTTACGACTAGGTGAGATATACGGTTTCGGGGTTAAGGGGGGATGGTTCACTTTTTGGGCGATTTTTGCATGTATTCATTATTTTTCTAGTTTTCTCCCTAGACCTCCATAAAAAAAAAAAAAAAAAAACATCCATTAGATCCCCCTTCTAGATTAATTTGTACATTTTTCGGTAGAAAAATTTCCCGGCCGAAGGCCGGTTCTTCCAACATTACAGGCTCACTATCGTTCGCCAGGGAAAACATCGACACCTAAATAGTACGAAAGGTCTAAATATTGACGACGAAATGGGGCGAAAGGTCTTAAAATTGACTAACTAATGGGGTAAACATCTTAACATCTGAAAACTAATGGGGCTAAACTTGAGGGAGAAAGTGGCCCAGAAAACCGGTCCATGTCCCCATAAGATTAAATATGTGTTATCTCCCTGTATATTTTGCTTGATTTCGATAATTCGTTGGTACTATGTGTTTCAATTGTAACCTATTATAATACAATAATTGTGAGTGTAATTCCGTTATTATTCAGCTGAGGAGACAGATAGGTTTACCAGCTTTTTCGGATATTTTCATTATAGACATTCTGCTATTGTGATGTTTTTAGCAGCTTAGTAATGGTCTGTCGTAGAGGAAGGGTTAAAATATATTTGTAGGATTATGGGCCAGAACATGTTCCTTGATGGTGGCCTGGTAGGATTATGAGCCAGAACATGTTCCTTGATGGTGGCCTGGTAGGATTATGGGCCAGAACATGTTCCTTGATGGTGGCCTGGTAGGATTATGAGCCAGAACATGTTCCTTGATGGTGGCCTGGTAGGATGATGAGCCAGAACATGTTCCTTGATGGTGGCCTGGTAGGATTATGGGCCAGAACATGTTCCTTGAAGGTGGCCTGGTAGGATTATGAGCCAGAACATGTTCCTTGATGGTGGCCTGGTAGGATGATGAGCCAGAACATGTTCCTTGATGGTGGCCTGGTAGGATTATGGGCCAGAACATGTTCCTTGAAGGTGGCCTGGTAGGATTATGAGCCAGAACATGTTCCTTGATGGTGGCCTGGTAGGATTATGGGCCAGAACATGTTCCTTGATGGTGGCCTGGTAGGATTATGAGCCAGAACATGTTCCTTGATGGTGGCCTGGTAGGATTATGGGCCAGAACATGTTCCTTGATGGTGGCCTGGTAGGATTATGAGCCAGAACATGTTCCTTGATGGTGGCCTGGTAGGATTATGGGCCAGAACATGTTCCTTGATGGTGGCCTGGTAGGATTATGGGCCAGAACATGTTCCTTGATGGTGGCCTGGTAGGATTATGGGCCAGAACATGTTCCTTGATGGTGGCCTGGTAGGATTGTGGGCCAGAACATGTTCCTTGATGGTGGCCTGGTAGGATTATGGGCCAGAACATGTTCCTTGATGGTGGCCTGGTAGGATTATGAGCCAGAACATGTTCCTTGATGGTGGCCTGGTAGGATGATGAGCCAGAACATGTTCCTTGATGGTGGCCTGGTAGGATTATGAGCCAGAACATGTTCCTTGATGGTGGCCTGGTAGGATTATGGGCCAGAACATGTTCCTTGATGGTGGCCTGGTAGGATTATGAGCCAGAACATGTTCCTTGATGGTGGCCTGGTAGGATTATGGGCCAGAACATGTTCCTTGATGGTGGCCTGGTAGGATTATGAGCCAGAACATGTTCCTTGATGGTGGCCTGGTAGGATTATGGGCCAGAACATGTTCCTTGATGGTGGCCTGGTAGGATTCTATAAAGATATTTAAGGGGAGCTTTGTGTTTATTTGAATTGATTTGTTCATATATATTATTTACTTATTTATTATTTGTAGTTTACTCCCAAGACCTCCATTAAGCTTAACAAATAAAAATATAAATACAAGTATAAGACCCCCCCCCCCCCCCTCACCCCTTCGAGATATATTTGTATGGTACATTCTTTGGTAGAAAAATGTCCCGGCCAAAGGCCGATTCCTCCTAAATTACTGGCTCGCCACCGCTTGTCAGGAAAATATCGCCACCTACACTATCGAAAAATTTACAAATTTAGCTTGCTGTCAAAACAAAAATATATGGTGACCGGTCAACTAAACCAGTAGACCATTTCAACCAGCTGCTCTCAATCAGTACCAAATCAACCAATACGGTTAGGTTAGGTTAGGTTAGGTTAGTACTATATTTTGGCACTGGTTTGGTTGATCTTGGTTGATTTGGCACTGGTTGAGAGCTACTGGTTGAGATGACATGGAACCAAAATATATATATGCTGGCTGGCTACCGCTCGCCAAGAAAATATTGACACCTGGATGGGGGTAAATGTCTTAAAACAGTAGGCTGAATGGGGCCGAATGGCTACAAGCCAAAGAGAGAGGGATAGAAAGAGAAAAAAAGCGAGGTGGGCTCCCTTAACATATACATGATGTTTGCCTCGAAGAGAATGTCAACATATACCCCCCCCCCCCCCCCCCTCCCGCCCAGGTATCGTATTAATAAATAAACCTCACTCAATACTCATAACATCTCAATGTATTTTCTTCCCAATAATCTAATAATATCCGTGCTGTTGTGTCCCGTCCTAGACTGGAAATATCAGTGTGTTTTTCCTTTCCCACATAATCTCCACCTACCAGCCTTCCTCGCCTCACACACGGTAGTTTTCACAATATTTCCATCAAACCGGTTGTTTTTCTCTTGGTATTTCCCTCATGTTTTATTTTTCTTCGCACATATTATTTAAATGTGTTTGTATATTCTGAGCCGGACTCGAACCATCGACAGTCAGGACGAGTGCCCATGCTTGTCCATGCGAATGTTATCATCCAAATATTATAACATGTCACACGTTTTATCCGTGTCAATAATTCTGCCTACCACATATCCGATTTGTTGAAAGCACATATTAAATATATATATATATATATATATATATATATATATATATATATATATATATATATATATTGTTACGTATCTTGATTTAGAAGTGGTTAACTAAATAAATAAAGACAGAACAGTTAAGGTAGTGTAGTGTAGCAAAACAGCTGAAGGCCAAAAGAACGTAAAATATTAAAGTTAGTTCTGTTGTCACTTGCTTTCCCTCAGTTGTTGGGACAGTTATCCTTTATACTCTGATACACTTCAATTATATTTAATCAGTAAACTATTTAAAGTTACATTGAATGTTTTAATATGAAAGAGGCTATTAATTACGAATACAAAAGTTCGGTATGTAAGCAAAGTTTTAAGACACTAGAACATCTTAATTAATCTTGATTATCAGCAAAGTATTAAGATCTTTTATATATAATTAATTTAAGTTTGTTAACCCTCTAAAGATTGTTTTGCTCTTTATATTATCTACCCGGTATTTATTCTTAGTTTATTATTATTATTATTCTCCTTTAGTATTTTATCTTATTTATTCTTATTACCGGTACTGAAAGACATTTGACTAAATAAAAATGGTAAGGAAATATTATAAAGTCACATATAAAAGGGAATTATATTTATAAACGTAAATAAGGTATTTTACAATCAATCAACATATTAAGCAATGAAAGTTATGATAAAGTTCAGGATCGTTTTGCATACGTTCTGATTTAACTAAAGTACAAATTAAAGAATAATAGCCAGGTAATTATTTAACTTATACAAGGCTTAATCCTTAATTATGAATGACAATAGCTTTACATCAAGTTAGTTAATCGTTAATATGTAAAGTAGAATATTCAATCACATAATTAATCATCTCTGAATCAAACATTAATTCTAATCACCAAAAATTAAACAGTAATTCAAAATATATATCTCCAATTAAATTAAACATATAGGATTCTCCAATCCAACCTATATGATTTCTCCAATTAAATTAAACATATATGATTTCTCAAAGTAAATTAAACATATATGATTTCTCCAAGTAAATTAAACATATATGATTTCTCCAAGTAAATTAAACATATATGATTTCTCCAAGTAAAATTAAACATATATGATTTCTCCAAGTAAATTAAACATATATGATTTCTCCAAGTAAATTAAACATATATGATTTCTCCAAGTAAATTAAACATATATGATTTCTCAAAGTAAATTAAACATATATGATTTCTCCAAGTAAATTAAACATATATGATTTCTCCAAGTAAATTAAACATATATGATTTCTCCAAGTAAATTAAACATATATGATTTCTCCAAGTAAATTAAACATATATGATTTCTCCAAGTAAATTAAACATATATGATTTCTCCAAGTAAATTAAACATATATGATTTCTCCAAGTAAATTAAACATATATGATTTCTCCAAGTAAATTAAACATATATGATTTCTCCAAGTAAATTAAACATATATGATTTCTCCAAGTAAATTAAACATATATGATTTCTCCAAGTAAAATTAAACATATATGATTTCTCCAAGTAAATTAAACATATATGATTTCTCCAAGTAAATTAAACATATATGATTTCTCCAAGTAAAATTAAACATATATGATTTCTCCAAGTAAATTAAACATATATGATTTCTCCAAGTAAAATTAAACATATATGATTTCTCCAAGTAAATTAAACATATATTATTTCTCCAAGTAAATTAAACAGTAAAGTAAAATTATTTCTCCAATCACAAAATCTTAAAGCAAATGAGTGTATGTTTTCGACATACCTCTGGTTAATTAATAGTCACAAATAATCCCTAACTAACGTGTAAGAGGTCACTATGGGACACAACTTAACACATAATAATATACAAGCCTTTGAAGTCTGTCTCGTCTCCCCACCACACTGCTCGTGTTCCCCAGCTAGAAATGTACTGTTTTTAACTATCAAATCTCCGGCTTATATATCATTTCTCGGACCAAGCTATCCAATCAGAAGGCAGGAAACAGGTGCCGAAACCATAAAACAGGCTGCTGGTGTCAGCCATTCACGGACGAGAAGCAGGTGAACTAGGCCCCGTGAGTGGTTGGGGTAGTAGGGAGAAGGGGGCTGGTTCCGCCTCGTTCAGTTGTTTTCCCCCAAACTTGGCTGGTCTCTCTCTCTCTCTCTCTCTCTCTCTCTCTCTCTCTCTCTCTCTCTCTCTCTCTCTGTCTCTCTCTCTCTGTCTCTCTCTCTCTGTCTCTCTCTCTCTCTCTCTCTGTCTCTCTCTCTGTCTCTCTCTCTCTCTCTCTCTCTCTCTCTCTCTCTCTCTCTCTCTCTCTCTCTCTCTCTCTCTCTCTCTCTCTCTCTGGTCACGTACGCAAGGCGAATTGTTGCCACGAGGTAATTGTAAAGTCACGTTCAACAGGTTATATATATATATATATATATATATAGCTGTATATATATAATATATATATATATATATATATATATATATATATATATATATATATATATATATATATATATTGAGTATACTGTATATCACAAATACACGTGAGCCACTTAAATGTTTCTAATCTCTCAGTGGGGTTTGAACCGCCGACCGTCAGGACGGCTATCGTCCTGACGGTCGGTGGTTCGAACCCCACTGAGAGATTAGAAACATATATAAATATATATATATATATATATATATATATTTTTTTTTTTTACACTTTCAACATACCACTGCTATTCTTCATACTTAACGACAAACATACCATTACAGTGTCCTATAAACATCTCAAAGTATCACTACATATTTAACTCGTATTTACCTCAACGTAACTGATGTCTTGTTATTCTCCCCCCCCCCCCCCCCCCCACCCATACACACACACCTTGATCTGGAAATCTGCCCACCTCCCACATTCCCCGGGCCCACACACAATCAGGCCAGACCGCGACCTTTGGCCAAATATCGATAAACACGATTTTGTTATTTTTTTTATTTTATTTTTTTAGGGCAACTATTAAAATCTGGAACTTTTTTATTTATTTTGTTTTATATTATTTGTTTGGCATTTTTATTTGTTTTAAGACTACTTGGCTCTGGTAACTGAGATATAGATTGATGGTAGAATTTATTTTATTATTGTATATATTTTTGTTTTTTTTAGAATTAATATACAAGTATAATTAATATAAAGCAATGTTGGGAAATAATGACAGAAGAGGATTTACACGAGCGATTTTTCCAAGCAACTTTTGATCATCAACTTTCTGTGAAGATACGATTACATTATTTCTTTTCTGTTTTCTGGTTATTACTAGACAATATTATTCAGTTTAGGAAGGGTTATGGATGTCAGAGGGTTAATGGAGATAGTCTTTACCCCTCATTATTCAGTTTAGGAAGGGTTATGGATGTCAGAGGGTTAATGGAGATAGTCTTTACCCCTCATTATTCAGTTTAGGAAGGGTTATGGATGTCAGAGGGTTAATGGAGATAGCTTTACCCTTATAATTCAGTTTAGGAAGGGTTATGGATGTCAGAGGGTTAATGGAGATAGTCTTTACCCCTCATTATTCAGTTTAGGAAGGGTTATGGATGTCAGAGGGTTAATGGAGATAGTCTTTACCCCTCATTATTCAGTTTAGGAAGGGTTATGGATGTCAGAGGGTTAATGGAGATAGTCTTTACCCCTCATTATTCAGTTTAGGAAGGGTTATGGATGTCAGAGGGTTAATGGAGATAGTCTTTACCCCTCATTATTCAGTTTAGGAAGGGTTATGGATGTCAGAGGGTTAATGGAGATAGTCTTTACCCCTCATTATTCAGTTTAGGAAGGGTTATGGATGTCAGAGGGTTAATGGAGATAGTCTTTACCCCTCATTATTCAGTTTAGGAAGGGTTATGGATGTCAGAGGGTTAATGGAGATAGTCTTTACCCCTCATTATTCAGTTTAGGAAGGGTTATGGATGTCAGAGGGTTAATGGAGATAGTCTTTACCCCTCATTATTCAGTTTAGGAAGGGTTATGGATGTCAGAGGGTTAATGGAGATAGTCTTTAACCCCTCATTATTCAGTTTAGGAAGGGTTATGGATGTCAGAGGGTTAATGGAGATAGTCTTTACCCCTCATTATTCAGTTTAGGAAGGGTTATGGATGTCAGAGGGTTAATGGAGATAGTCTTTACCCCTCATTATTCAGTTTAGGAAGGGTTATGGATGTCAGAGGGTTAATGGAGATAGTCTTTACCCCTCATTATTCAGTTTAGGAAGGGTTATGGATGTCAGAGGGTTAATGGAGATAGTCTTTACCCCTCATTATTCAGTTTAGGAAGGGTTATGGATGTCAGAGGGTTAATGGAGATAGTCTTTACCCCTCATTATTCAGTTTAGGAAGGGTTATGGATGTCAGAGGGTTAATGGAGATAGTCTTTACCCCTCATTATTCAGTTTAGGAAGGGTTATGGATGTCAGAGGGTTAATGGAGATAGTCTTTACCCCTCATTATTCAGTTTAGGAAGGGTTATGGATGTCAGAGGGTTAATGGAGATAGTCTTTACCCCTCATTGTTCAGTTTAGGAAGGGTCATGGATGTCAGAGGGTTAATGGAGATAGTCTTTACCCCTCATTGTTCAGTTTAGGAAGGGTCATGGATGTCAGAGGGTTAATGGAGATAGTCTTTACCCCTCATTGTTCAGTTTAGGAAGGGTTATGGATGTCAGAGGGTTAATGGAGATAGTCTTTACCCCTCATTATTCAGTTTAGGAAGGGTTATGGATGTCAGAGGGTTAATGGAGATAGTCTTTACCCCTCATTATTCAGTTTAGGAAGGGTCATGGATGTCAGAGGGTTAATGGAGATAGTCTTTACCCCTCATTATTCAGTTTAGGAAGGGTCATGGATGTCAGAGGGTTAATGGAGATAGTCTTTACCCCTCATTATTCAGTTTAGGAAGGGTTATGGATGTCAGAGGGTTAATGGAGATAGTCTTTACCCCTCATTATTCAGTTTAGGAAGGGTTATGGATGTCAGAGGGTTAATGGAGATAGTCTTTACCCCTCATTATTCAGTTTAGGAAGGGTTATGGATGTCAGAGGGTTAATGGAGATAGTCTTTACCCCTCATTATTCAGTTTAGGAAGGGTTATGGATGTCAGAGGGTTAATGGAGATAGTCTTTACCCCTCATTATTCAGTTTAGGAAGGGTTATGGATGTCAGAGGGTTAATGGAGATAGTCTTTACCCCTCATTATTCAGTTTAGGAAGGGTTATGGATGTCAGAGGGTTAATGGAGATAGTCTTTACCCCTCATTATTCCCGCTGATTCTTGCTAAGCTGTATAAAATCGTCTAATGATGGTCAGACTATACTGTCAAAATGCGTCATAAGCTTCAAAATATAATGTCAAAATGCGTCCTAATCTTCGAAGGGTTAATTCTGGCAACATTTTAGTACTATTTATCTTTGGTATCGACAACTAGAGTGACGGCAGATTGACCTTGAAAGCAACATTATTATAACAGTGTCATTCAGGAGTTAAGGGGAGACTGACATTTTGTTTGGTCTATTAATTCATTTATTCATATATGTTGTTTAGTTTCCTCCCTAGACCTCCATCAAGCTTAAAAAAACGCCCCCTAGACCCCCGTTCAAAATAAATCTGTACATTTTCGGTAGAAAAATGTCCCGGCCGAAGGCCGGTTCCTCTTAAAATGGCAGGCTCGCTATCACTCGCCAGGAAAAAATCGACACCTAAATGGCACGAAAGGTCTAAAATTGACAACGAAATTGGGCGAAAGGTGTTAAAATCGCCAAACTAATGGGCTGAACGTCTTATAATCGCAAAACTAGCGGGGTTAAACATTAGGGAGGAGGGGGTCCAGAAAAACGGTCTGCCTCCCCTTAAGTTGCGGGAAAAACAATTGCAGAAAAAAGCGTTCTTGTCGATCCGTGGTAAAATCCAAGCCTTTCCAACAACCTTTGATCTTTGTCTGTGGCTGATAACATGTTGGAACCCTCGTAGGCCCGAAATAGTTTGGTTTAGTTTTAGCTGGGGAAGGTGCGTATTTTGGTATCTAGTTACTTATTATTTAGGTGTCCATTTTGTCCTGGCGAGCGATAGCGAGCCTGTAATTTTAGAAGGCATCGGAAAAATATACACATTTATCTTGATAGGGGGGGGGGGGGTGCTAGGGAGTGTTTGCTTAATGATGATGGAGGTCTAGCAAGGTTACTATACAATAAATGAATACCTACATAAATAGCTAGACAAATAAGCCAGTACCCCCTTAACTGGATAACCAACAAATTGTTTGTTTTCGCCCAATATCATGTCTATGAAATTGGCATGCACAGTACAAAGGAGTACAAAGGAAATTAAGCAACAACAGATCTAGTGACCCTTCTAGGCTGCTTGTCCTCCAAAACACTGAGGATCAAGTGTCCAAACAGTGGTTTAGAGTGGGTAAGGGAACATTGGAAAGGGAACTACTGCCCTGCCACTAACGTGGCAGGACTAGGAAGTTAGTAGGGGACATGGGTTAGTAACTGAGGGGAGGATAAAATAAAGTTATTCATTTACAAACGCAGTCAGTCGCGGGTTTGATGCGAGATATTTGTCTAGGCGGAATTTAAATGAATCAACGGTGCTGCAGTCTATAACGTCTCGGGGAAGCCCATTCCACAAGTTGACAACTCGATTGAAGAAGAAATTCTTAGATTCGTGTGAGTTAAAAGATTTACCAATAATTTTGCAACCGTTTCCCCGCGTGTAATTAGATTGGTCGATAGTGAAGTACTTACTACAGTTCATATTGTCGATGCCTTTGATGATTTTGAACACTTGAATTAAGTCACCTCTTAATCTGCACTGGGTTAAAGGAAATAGATTTAATTCTCTAAGACGCTCTTCGTATGGTTTGTTCTTTAGGCTAGGTATCATTTTGGTAAGTCTACGTTGAACTCGTTCTAGCTTGTTTATGTCTTTTTGGTAATAAGGGCACCAGCATTGAACGCAGTATTCCAGAAGAGGGCGGACTAAGGAATTGTAAAGGGTTAGGCTTACGTCTTTGGATTTATGCTCAAATGATCTGCCTATAAAGCCAATTATTTTGTTTGCCTTCTTAACAACTTCTGAACATTGTTGACTCGGTTTTAGGTTACTCGATATTGTTACTCCCAGATCGGTTTCTCTGTTTACATTCTTAAGCTGAGTGCCATTCATCGAATAGTTTGCTTTCTCATTTAGGTATCCGATATGTAGTACTATACATTTATCCGCATTGAAACTCATTTGCCAAATTTGGGCCCAATGTGACAATTTATCTAGATTGTGTTGCATATCGTCAACTTGATCTTTTAAGAGTACGCTATTTGCAATTTTTGTATCGTCAGCAAATTTTGAGATTGTACAGGTGAGACCCTCATCTATGTCGTTGATGTAAATTAGAAAGAGAATTGGTCCTAGTACCGATCCCTGGGGTACCCCGCTACTTACATTGGTAACACTAGGAACCCCCGTTGACTTAAGGGGAGGCAGTTAGTTTTTCGATTCCTCCTCCTCCCTCATGTTTAGCCCTATTAGTTATGAGATTTCAAGACATTTGCCCATTAGTTTGCCGATGTTCAGACCTGTTGCCCCATTTCTTTGCCAATATTAAGACCTTTCGTGCCATTTAGGTGTCGATTTTTTTCCTGGCGAGCGATAGCGAGCCTTTATTTGAAGAGGAATCGGCCTTCGGCCGGGACATTTTTCTACCGAAAAATGTACAGATTGATCTTGAAGGGGTGGTCTAGGGGATGTTTTTCTCAGCTTGATGGAGGTCTAGCGAGAAAACTAAGAAATAAAGGAATACATGAATTAATCGACCAAAACAAACAAGAAACGGTCCGTCTCCCCTTAATATATTATGTTAGCTGGAGTGACGCAATTCAATGTTTAAGGGGCAGGTACTGTAGTTGCTTTTTGGGACCCCCTTCTCCCTCATGTTTTGAGATTTTACGAGGTCAATTCCATTAGTTTGGCGATTTTGAGACCTTTCGCCCCATTTGCCATTATTAATACCTTTCGTGCCATTTACGTGTCGATATATTTTCAGGCGAGCGACAGAGACTGTAATAATATGAGGAACCGAAAATGTACCAATTTATCTTCAAGGGGGTTCTATTTTGTTAATATAAATATATAAGTACACCACATAGCCACACGCACACGTTCACACACACACATAGACACGTACACACACAGGCACATACAGACACGTTCACACACACAGACCCGCACACACAAACATACACATTCTACCGATGTAATATTACAAAATTAATGAAGCCTCCAGTCAGATCAAAGCCCAGCCATGGAGCCAGTGTAAGGTATGATAATTGACTGCACATTCCGTGATTAGGCACTTGTGGTACCCAGGATCGATACCAATTTACACTGGTTTTAATAATTTATATTTATTTGTGTATTTTATTAATATTTTAAATTGGGCTTTGCTTGTTCTTGCCATTTTTTAGTGTTTTTTCCCCCTCTCCACACTATTTTTGTTTTACTCACTTCTAGCTAAGAAAGAATTCCCCCCCCCCCCTTGAAGCTCAATTAGTAGATTTTGCGAATGTCGCGGCCAAAGGCCACTTTCTTGTAATTTACCGGCTCACTATCGCTCATTCAGAAAATACTAACACCTAAATGGGATAATTTATTGAAGCCGTAACACACACACACACACACACTCTCTCTCTCTCTCTTTACGAAATGACTATTGCCAGAGAGAGTGCCACAAACCCCAACAAATTCTACAGTTACGTAAACAAAAATAAACAGATCAAAAGCGGAATCGGACCGCTAATAGAAGATGGCCAGACAATAACAGGTGACACAAACACGGCAAATATGCTCAACAAATATTTTGGCTCAGTTTTCACAGAAGTTATCGATCATACCCCTGAAAATAACACCTCAACTCATGTGATAAGAGATTTCACCATCAGTGTTAGCGAAGTACAAAGCAAATTGAGTAATTTAAATGTAAATAAGACCCCGGGACCCGACATGCTTCACCCGAAAATAATTAAGAATGTTAAGGACGAAATAGCAAAACCCCTGACACAACTATTTAACTTATCATAACTACAGGGGATTGTACCGAGTGATTGGAAAGATGCGAACATTACGCCGATATACAAGAAGGGTAGCAAGGCCAAAGCGAGTAATTACAGACCAATTAGTCTTACTTCAATTGTAGGAAAAATCATGGAAAAAATCCTTAGAGATAAGATAGTAGATTACCTCGAATCAAACAACCTAATCAAAAATAGTCAACACGGCTTTAGATCAAATAAGTCATGCCTAACAAATTTGATTGAATTTTATAACAAACTATTCACATATAACGACATGACGAAATAACTAGATATAATCTTCTTGTACTTTCAAAAACCTTTCGACAAGTTGCCTCACCGAAAACTATTGGCTAAACTGGAGAGGATAGGTATCAAAGGTGAAATTCATTCTTGGATAAAAAATTGGCTTACAGACAGAAGACAGAGAGTGGTGATAAATGGAGTGGAATCGGAGTGGGAGCCTGTCACTAGTGGAGTTCCACAGGGTTCAGTCCTTGGACCGGCCCTGTTTCTCATTTACATTAACGATATTGATGTAGGGGTAAACAACACCATTTCCAAATTCGCCGACGATACAAAAATAGGAAATACAGTCCTGAACGAAGATGATAGAAATGCGTTGCAATCTGATTTAAACAAGATATCAGAGTGGTCGAAAAAATGGCAGATGCCCTTCAATGTCGATAAATGTCAGGTGCTGCAGGTTGGTAGCAGAAATATGAAATACAAATACGAAATGAATGGCAAACAAATAAAAACCACAACGGTAGTAAAAGACCTAGGGGTACTAATATCTGAAAACCTAAAAACTTCCGACCAATGTATAGCAGCTGCAAATAAGGCAAACATAGCATTGGGCTTTATTAAACGAAAATGTACATATAAACATGAGAACGTAATAGTGTCACTGTTAAAAAGTATGGTGAGGCCCCACCTTGAATATGGTGTGCAGTTCTGGTCACCTTATCTGATCAAGGACATTGTAAGACTCGAGTCAGTACAGAGTAGAGCGACGAAGATGATACCCTCATTAAAAAATAAATCATATGAAGAAAGACTTAAACGATTGAACCTGTTCTCATTAAAAAAGAGGAGGTTGAGGGGTCAGCTTATTGAGTGCTTTAAGATACTAAAAGGTTTCGACAAAGTCGATGAAAATGCACTATTCACATTAAACAATACTAATCAAACTCGCGGAAATGGAATGAAATTAAAAACCAAAAAGGCAAACCTAGATGTCACAAAGAGTTTCTTCACCTACAGTGTGGCGACAGAGTGGAATAAACTACCAGCAAGAGTGGTGGAGAGCGACACAATAAACGCTTTCAAGGGAAGGCTTGACCTCTATCTGCAGAGGGCTGGGGTGATATGAAAAAAAAAAAATGTATGTATGTGTATGTGTGTACGTACACTGTACAGTATATATATATATATATATATATATATATATATATATATATATACTGTATATATATATATATATATATATATATATATATATATATATATATATATATATGTGTGTGTATGTATGTATGTGTATATGTGTATGTATGTGTGTATATATATGTACCGGTGTATATATATATATATATATATAGTAAGGCCAGACTGCCTAGTAAGGACCTTGAGCTCTCTCTCTCTCTCTCTCTCTCAGTATAATATATGATAATAGACTGCAAACACCGAGGTTACCACTTTCGGCACCCAGGCTCGATACACCATTAGCTTCTTCAGTCATGTCACTATTATCTTATACTTTATATATTTACAACGTCTATTATCACGTATACATCTGAGTTGGATTGATGTCTTGTTCTTAGTAGGCTCAGTACACCATTCGCTATTTCAGTTATATCACTATTCTCTTATTCTTTGTTTATTTGCAGCATATAGTATCACAAAATAAACCGATTATTATTATTATTATTATTATTATTATTATTATTGTATACATCTAAGTTGGATTGATGTCTCGTTGTAGGCAGGCTTAATACACCATGAATCTCTTCAGTTATATCATTAAATTCATATTATTCTTTACCATATAATATTATCAGGTATACATATTAGTTGTATTGATATCTTGTTGTAGGCAGGTTTAAGGGAGCTCAGACGGTATTGTGCAGCATAATTTACTGGTTCGGCTCATGTGTAATATCTTGCGTTGGTCCTTATTATAAGTTAATGTAAGTTAGAGTTAAGGGGACACAGACTGCTTTTTTTATCTATAAATTCATGCATTCATAAATTCTTAGTTTCCTCGCTAGACATCCCTCAAACTTAGAAACACATCCCATAGACCCCCCCCCCCCCCTCAAAATAAATGTGTAATTTTTTCTGTAGAAAAATGTCCCGGCCGAAGGCCAGTTCCTCTTACAATTACAGGCTCGCTATTGCTCGCCAGGAAAACCGACACCTAAATGGCACGATAGGTCTTAAAGTTGATAACGAAATGGGACGAAAGATCTTAAAATCGCCAAACAAATGGACCGAACGTCTAAAAATCTCAAAACTAATGGGAGAAAGGGGACCAGAAAAACGACCCATCTCTCCTTAATCTCAACAGTCCACCATCCTCCCCTTAAGCAACACACTATTCCTCTGTACATTTTCAGCCAAACTATCAATAAACCGTTTATTACTGT
>CM064513.1:25801734-25864234 GCA_032716605.1 Paralithodes platypus | reverse complement strand
TAGGACATATGTCACTACACTAAAAACTGTGTAGGAGATATGCAGTATATGTGTAGGACATATGTCACTACACTAAAAACTGTGTAGGAGATAATTATGCAGTATACAGTATTGTATGTGTAGGAAATATGTCACTACACTAAAAACTGCTAAATTTGTAGATGTGACGTGTAGGAAATACGCAGTATACATGGTGTAGGAAATGTGGCGCACCCCCGCTACAAGTGCCGCCGGCTGGCAAGTTCGGCTCAATCGGTTGGCCGTACTGGAGAGATAGGACAGGTAAGAGAGATGGGTAAGAGGAGCCCAAATGAGGGAAAAGATCGACAGTATAAGAAGAAGGATCAGTAGTTAGAAACAAGTCAAGAATGTTAGGCCGATCTCTGAAGCTATCTGGGATACGGGTGGGTTGCTGAACCAACTGCTCTAGGTCATTTAGGATAGAACATAATTATATAGATTGTTCACCAGGTTAGTTAGTGGAATGAGAGGAGAGCAATTGGTGGTGGTGAGCGTTAAAATCTCCTAATATGGTGATTTCTGAGAAAGGAGAGATGGCTAGGATGTGTTCCAGTTAAGAGTTTGAATACTCAAAGAATATGGGAAAATCAGTAGAGTTAAGGGAAAGATAGACAACACAGAAGTATTTAGTATGAGAATGACAGGATAATTTGAGCCATAAAGTGGAGAATTCAGAGGAGTCAAAATCGGGAACATGAGAGCCAGTGAGTTTGCTGCATCCGCCTTTGGCTTTGAAAGTAGGATAGAGAAAGTAGGATGATACAGAGAAGGGGCTGCTGTCAGTTGCATACAATTATGTCTAAAACAATGTGGTAGTATTTATTGTACAAAATCAAGGAACTGCTGCAGACCAACAACATATAATGAATATAGCAAAGATAAATAGGTAGATAAAGCTTGCGTAATTTACTGTAGTACTGTATATACTGTATATATATATATATATATATATATATATATATATATATATATATATATATATGAAATGTTTCAAAGTAAATTAGATATACAACCGACAAACGGTTTGTGCTTATGTTCCAATAGAGAGAGAGAGAGAGAGCTAGCGAGAGCAAGTTGCCTATAGCGCGTTTATCATGTTAGACACACCTCCACCTAATATTATCAAGGTTTATGGTATTATGAGGCTATGCAAAGATGTTTTTCATAGTTGAATATTTAATGCATAAGAATTCGTTATATTACTATCACAATCGAAAGTGTGTAAGTGAGATGTTAGACAACGTTTTTATTATGCCATTACCAAAGTTTAAATTCATTGTTCTTCATAAAATAATTTAAACTCCAGCTACAAGTTTCTTTGTAATCCACCACCACCTACCCCTATCCTGCACTACTGCTAGGTTGCCCTCTATAGTTTGTCACCCCCCACTTTGTATCTTGATCTCTTTATGCACGTTCTGTCTCGTGCTCGTCTTTTACCTTTCTGTAACGTTTTTTCCCATAGCTTTGTATCTTTCTTGAATTCGCCTAGCTTTCCTCTGCCGTTTTAATCATGAGTGTTAGTGCCACATAGTTTTCATGGGCTAGGTGCTAGTCCTTATAATAATAATAATAATAATAATAATAATAATAATAATAATAATAATAATAATACCTTCTCCCCTCCCCATCTATGATTATCCAGGTAGAAACACACAGTTACTTATTGGAGGGTGCCTCTGTTTCAATTTGCTACAACTTTAGCAGTATTATATGTTTCATTAATACCAGCAATCCAATATTTTGCAATCATAATACCACATAATGATCAAAACACAAAATTAATCATTCTTTCACAGTAAAGTATTTGGTCACCCACTTAATCCCTCCACCCCCACCTGCTCCCACCTCGCCGCTGGTTACCCCTCCCACTCCTGTACCCTCCTTCCCCCACCCTCGCCTCCCTTCCTCCACCCCATACCTTCACCTCCTACCCCCACACCATCAATGTTACCAGATAATTTATGGGCACTAATTGTGCTGCCCTCTATTGAGGTCTTGGACAGACCAAGGCTGTATCTGTTTCATCTGTCCACAACTGTACCATCATCAGGGTATTCAGACTTGATCCTAAGAATATACAAAGTACGTATTTATACTACAAGTAAGAATACGGATGTACCGTAATAGAATACATTCTACCAGTTAACCATTAACTAAATAATAGAACTGTTTTAATGAGATCCGTATTTTTACTTGTAGTGTAAATAATAATGTTGTATATTCTTAGGATCAAGTCTGTGTACCTTGATGATGGTACCTTGTTGATGCCGATCATTCTTCTCATTTAATAAACATGGCATATGGCGCAGCTAAGTACTTATTTTACCTCGTATTATTGAAACTGCAGTGCACCCGGCCACCTACTGATGATATTTATATATATATTTATATATATATTTAAGACATCAGTAGGTGGCCGGGTGCACTGCAGTTTCAATAACACGTATCTTAACTTGCTCAACTTGACCTAGCCTAACTAAATATATCAGGATTGGTTGGGTTGTTACTTGGTTGAAAACCTCAGGTTGAAATGGTTAATGTGTCCGCTTATCGACAACGGATCGAGGTATAAGGGTATTCTTTCTGGACCCCCTTATCTCGTATTTAGCCACATTAATTTTAAGATTTTGAGATGCTCGCCCCATTAGTTTGGCGATTTTAAGACCTTTTTCTCAATTTCTGTATGCATGTGTGTGTGTGTGTGTGTGTGTGTGTGTGTTTGCGTGTGTTTGCGATCTAGAGCTTGTCTGTGCAGTGTAGTGCATATACTGTAGGTGAGTGTGTACACAAGAGAGCTATTTGTGTGTACGAGCACGGTGTGTGTATATATATGTGTGTGTGTGTGTGTGTGTGTATTTGTAGTGAGGTTTACATATAGTTTAATCTGTACACAAGAGAACGGTGTGTGTATATATGTAGTGAGGTGTACTAGTTTAATGTGTACACAAGAGAACGGTTCTGGTGGTAATTAACTCTGTTAGCTGGGTCTTGTAATGCAATGTGCTGTTATGTGTGCGGGTGTGTGTTAATATGTGTGTAAATATGAGTGTGTAAGTGTGTGTGTATGCGTTTTTGTGTATGTGCATATGTATATATATATATAATGGAACAATTGTATGTTTTTAAAGCTCGAGGGAGGTCTAGGGAGCATTTTTGTAAATAATAATAATAATCATAATAATAATAACAAAATATATAAATAAACATTAATCTTTCAGAAGGTAATCTCGCATTGCTTAATAGAGGTAATATGCGTCTAATATTATCTTATGCATCCTGATAGAGCGAAGTGTGCATTATTAACAACCTACTTGGCAACAACACCTTCGTAACAGCTTAATAAGTCATGAAGAGGGAGACAGCGCTAGCTAAGAAATATATCCTTGAATTTCGATCGCTGTGCAGGCGAACAAATAATTAAAACCGGCCATCATCTTATAAAACAGTGATCCCTAAGGGTTTTATTTCTGACATTATTTGTTTTTGCATATTTTTACTGAAGGGGAGTTTTATGTGTACTCCCTAGATTTCCATCAAACTCCCCCCCCCCCCCCCCCACCCCCACCTGCGAGATAAATGTGTACATTTTTCAGTAGACACAATTGTGCCGGTTTCTTCTATATTGCATGAAAGGTCTTTAAATGACAACAAATATAGAATGGGGTAAAATATTTTAAAATTCCCATACTAATGGGGAGAACGTCTTTATAATCTCGAAACTAATGGGGCTAAGCATGAGGGAGAAGGGGACCCAGAAAACATCCCTTAACCCCTTCTGTACCGGCGACGTCTTGTACATTTTATTCTACCTATATTTAGACAATTTTGTCCAGTTTAAGAAGGCTTTGTGGTAATGCAAAATGGTTAAGTGAGATAGTTCGAAGCCTGTTAATTGCTGGGGGTCCTTTATAGACTGAATAAAATCGTCTACTAGTAGCCAGAATAAAGTTAAAAGACGGTACCGGTACAGAAGGGGTTAAGTATGTTTTTCTGACTTTCATTATTTGTTTAGCATCGTCACTCCTTAGTTAAATATGTCTTTCCTACTTTAGCATCGTCACTCCTTAGTTAAATATGTCTTTCCTACTTTCATGTATTTTTTTTTTCTTCAAATAGCGCCACCTTTTATTTTGTATAGATTTTTGTTTTTTCAACTTTATATATTTCCTTTTTCTCTTGTATTTGTTGATTTATGTATTATTTTTGAATCGCCACTCTTTACGTTCTCCTAATATTTGTGTTTCTGTTTCCCCTTGACAGACAGGAGCGCGCGCCAACAGAGAGGGAACTTTTGGTCACCCGGTAAGTACCCACATTTAACACAGCTATCTCTATTCGGTTCTAACAGCGGGCAAGAAATATCATTGTGTGTGTGTGTGTGTGTGTGAGAGAGTGTGTGAGAGAGAGAGAGTGAGTGAGTGAGTGAGTGAGTGAGTGAGTGAGTTAACGCAGCTCTCTATTCGGTTCTAACAGCGGGCAAGACATATCATTGTGTGTGTGTGTGTGTGAGAGAGTGTGTGAGAGAGAGAGAGAGAGAGTGAGAGTGAGTGAGTGAGTGAGTGAGTGAGTGATTGAGTTAACACAGCTCTATTCGGTTCTAACAGCGGGCAAGACATATCATTGTCTGTGTGTGAGAGAGAGAGAGAGAGAGTGTGAGTGTGAGTGTGAGTGAAAGAGTGAATGAGAGTGAGTTAAAACAGCTCTATTCGGTTCTAACATCGGGCGAGAAATATCATTTGTGTGTGTGTGTGAGAGAGAGAGAGAGAGAGAGAGAGAGAGAGAGTGGGTGTGGGTGTGAGAGAGTGAGTGTGAGTGTGAGTGAGAGTGAGTTAAAACAGCTCTCTATTCGGTTCTAACATCGGGCGAGAAATATCATTGTGTGTGTGTGTGAGAGAGAGAGAGAGAGAGAGAGAGAGAGAGAGAGAGAGAGAGAGAGAGAGATTATTTGTGTATGGGAAGTGTTTGTGTGTACGCGTGTTAATCATGTGTGTGTGTGTACGTTTATGTGTGTATGCATAATATTCGTGTGCACGCAGTATGTGTTTAGGCCAGTATATTTCTTCGTGTATGTGTGTCTATATTTACCGCATATCATAATAATTATACAGTACCTCATTGTATTATAAAGGAATGATCATAATCTCGCTGTTCCTGTTCGGTATTAGTGTATTATAATAATCCAAAGTAAAATAAGGAGGGTCACTTGCTTTTTTTCTCTCCTTTTCTCTCTTTCTGTGGCTTGTATCCATTCGGCCCCATTCAGCCTACTGTTTTAAGACGTTTATCCCCATCCAGGTGTCGATTTCTTCCTGGCGAGCGATAGCGAGCCAGCATTGCATGGAGAAATCCGGCTTCGCCAGAGACATTTTTCTATCGATTTTTTTTTTACAAATTTAGCTTGCTGTCAAAACAAAAAATATATATATACTGGCTCGCTACCACTCGCCAGGAAAATATTGACACCTGGATGGGGGTAAACGTCTTAAAACAGTAGGCTGAATGGGGCCGAATGGATACAAGCCAAAGAGAGAGGGAGAGAAAGATAAACAAAGCGAGGTGGGCTCCCTTAAACCATTTTTGTTAGAAAATGTATATCTTCTCATATACCGTATTTTATGTCGTGATATTATTTTGCATATGTTGACGTATTGTAGCAGGATTTTTTTTGTTTTATTGTTTTATTATTGTACTATTTGGATGAGGGCTGGTCCTATCCAGAGTAAGGTTTGGCATCCTCTACCCAACCTTAGCCATTTATGTCGTCTCTTTTACTGTCCTAGTTTTCCTTCTGGGGGCAGGGGGCTAGGAATCCTCCTTCCCTTGTAAAATTCACCTACTAGACGAGACAAAGTAAGGGGCGAGGGAATGTGGAACTGGTCCGGGACCCTAAGAATTGGAACTGTAAATGTTGTTTCTGTTCGGGCTCTGTCTCGAGTCGGCCACCCCCAACTATGGGGTGTGTGCCTGAGTATGTACTCTACATACATACATTACCGGTATTATTATTATTATTATTATTATTATTATTATTATTATTATTATTATTTATTTTGCTTTTATAATTATTTATTATATTTATTTGTATTCTGATAACGATATCAATTATTGTTAGCATATATGGCAGCCTAGTTTTTGGATCTTGCAATAAAATATTACATTATTTTCATAATTAATTAAAATACATTTAATTCAAGTAATATTAGGTTTTCATATTTGCCACACATATGTTCGTTAATCCTCTGAATGCTCTGCAGTTTGTCCATATTGATTTTCTCATTGATATTACCTTGCTCAATATAATTATATTACTTTAACTTGTATAATGTTCACTTAATATTTATCTTTATCATATTTACATCCTTTGAACGTTCAGCAGTTTTGTTTCTCTTTTCTTTTTGTATATTCGTAAAGGTGTAGGTATTATATATTTGTATATTTAGTTACATACAAATATTTTAGTGTCCTCCCGTGAAGCTTAAAAGAAAATATTCTCAAAATCACCCTTCTCGATTAATGTTTATTTATTTTGTTTTCAGTAGAAAATTGTCTCGCCTACGATTCCTCCCAAATTACAGGCTTGCTATCGCTCGCCAGAAAATGTCGACACCTAAATGGCACAAAGGTCTTAATATATATATAGAAATGTGGCAAAAGGTCTTATTATCGACAAACTAATGGGGGCGAACGTCTTAAAATTCCAAACAAATGGGGCTTAGCATGAGGGTCGAGACAAAAAAAAATACACAAGCACGATATAGTTCCCTTTAAGGTCTGTCTGATGGACTGTTGAGGTTAAGGGGAGATGGGTCGGTTTTCTGGTCCCCTTTCTCCCTCGTGTTAAGCCCCATTTGTTTTTGAGATTATAAGACGTTCGGCCCATTAGTTTGTCGATTTTAATACCTTTCGCCCCATTTCGTAGTCAATATTTAGACCTTTCGTGCTATTTTGGTGTCAATTTTTTCCCTGGTGAACGATAGTGAGCGATAGTGAACGATAGTAACCCCCCTGGGGGTTAGGGAATAGAATATGCCCCACGTGCCTTCTGCGTGTCGTAAGAGGCGACTAAAGAGGTTGGGTCGGTGGGCTTGCGACCCCCACCCGGAAAAAATGTCTAAGCAAAGAAAAACGAACGAACAGCCTCGGATGCGGACGGAACCAACGTTGACGAACCACGACCGACTAAGGACATGCCTTCGGACATTCTGAGAATGGCTACGTGGAATGTTAGTGGCATGAATGATGGAACAAAAGAGAGAGAGGTTCTGGAAGTGTTAGTGAATGCCAGGCTGGATGTATGTGGAATGACAGAGACCAAATGGAAAGGTTCAGATGTGAGAGAATGGGAATGTGGAATGGGTGTGTGTGCTGGAGTGAGTGAAGGAACAGCGAGAGAAGGTGCATGTTTGTTTGTAAGTAGCAAATGGAAGGAATGTGTAAGAGAGTATGGGTCTGTGGGTTCAAGGATTGTGTGGGTGAGAATGAAAGTAGGAATACAAACGTGGGTGATTGTATGCGTGTATGCCCCGACAGAGGATATACTTGAAAGAAAGAAAGAGGAGTTCTGGATGAATGTGGAGGCGTGCCTGGAGAAGTTTGACAAGAACGAAAGAATATTTCTGATTGGGGATATGAATGGTAAGGTGGGTGATAGGAAAGTTGAGGGAGTGGTGGTGCGAGGGTGGGGGTACCATCAGAGGTGAATGGGAATGGTAGTGCACTTGTGGACGTATGTGTGGGGGGAGGAGGCTGTGGATAGCCAACACCTTCTTCCGACACAGAATGATCCACAGGTACACGTGGAAACGGATGTTGACGATGAAAGATAAGACAGTGGTGGAACGAAAGTCATTGATTGATTATGTATGTGTGGATGAACGAATGAAGAAATCTGTGATGGATGCTAGGGTGTATAGGGGTATTGGAGGGGGTCTGTCTGATCATTATGTAGTGGTAGCTAAGGTTAGGATACAAAAGAAGTGGGTGAGGAGAGCGGGAGGGAGGCGAGAGGAGGGTGGAATGGTGAGGAGGGTGGAGAGGTTGCAGGAGGAGGAAGTCAGGGAGGAGTACAGGAGAGCAGTGGAAAGACGACTAGGTGGGTTCGACCTGGAAGTTATGGAGGAAGTGGAGGAGATGAGCAAGGTGTTTAAGGATGAGATCTGTGCAGCATGTGAGGAGGTGTGTGGAGTGAGGAGAAGAGGGAGGGGAGGAGTGAAAGGTACAGCATGGTGGACAGAAGAGGTAAGAATAGCTGTGGAAGAAAAGAAGAAAGCATATAGAGTGTGGTTGGGTAGTAGAGGGAATGAAGATTCCGAGAGACAGAAACGAGCGAGGTACGTGGAGAGTAAGAGGGTGGTGAAGAGAGTAGTGAAGGAAAGTAAGAGAAGAGTAGATGAGGAATTTGGAAGGAATCTGAGTGTAAAATGGAGGGAGAGTAAGAAACTGTTCTGGAAAGAAGTCAAGAAAGTTAGGGAAGGTAGCAAGGGAAACAGTAAGGGTGTGAAAGATAAGAATGGGAGAATGCTAGCCGAGAAGCAAGAGAGAGTCGAAAGATGGAGGGAGTACTTCAGTGAGTTGCTAAATGAAAGGAATGAAGAGCCAGCAAACATAGCTGGATATGGTATGGGAGGGAGAAGAAGAGAAGTAGTGGAGGAGGAGGTGGGGATCAGGAGGTCAGAAGTGTGGGAAGCCATGAAAAGAGTGAAGTTGGGGAAAGCACCAGGAACAGATGAAGTGTGTGGGGAAATGTTGAGGTATGGTGGTGAGATAGTGATAGAATGGGTATGGAAAATGTGCAAACTAGCATGGGAGAAGGGGAGTGCACCCGATGACTGGAAGACTGGCATAATAGTCCCCCTATATAAGGGCAAAGGGGAAAGAGGAGTGTGTGGTAACCACCGAGGAATATGTCTTCTAAGCGTAGTAGGGAAGGTATACAGTAAGGTAGTGATTGAGAGAGTGAGAGTGAGAACGGAGAAATGGATAGGCGACGAGCAGGGAGGTTTTAGGAAGGGAAGAGGATGTGTAGATCAGATTTTTTACCCTGAATTGTGTTGTGGAGAAGTATCTGGAGAAGAAACAAAAGGTGTATGTTGCCTTTATGGACTTGGAGAAGGCCTATGACAGAGTGGATAGAGAAGGTTTGTGGAAAGTACTTAGAATATACGGAGTAGAGGGCAAGTTGCTGAAAGCAGTGAAGAGCATGTATGAGGGTGCAAAGGCGGCAGTACGTGTGGAGAGTGAGCAGAGCGAGTTCTTTGACCTGAATGTTGGTTTGAAACAGGGGTGTGTGATGTCCCCGTGGTTGTTTACTGTATATATGGATGGAGTCATGAAAGAAATACTATCAAGAGCAGTGGATGTTGGTGTATCGCTGAAAAGGGAGGGAATTGAGTGGAAGCTACCTATACTGCTGTTTGCGGATGATACAGTTCTGATGAGTGATAATGAATGGGAGTTGCAGGGTCTGGTAAATGAGTTTGGAACAGTGTGCGAAAAAACGGAATTTGAAGGTAAATACGGGGAAGAGCAAGGTTATGGTCTTCGAAAGGGGTGAAGTCACAGAGTGTGAGGTGAAGCTGAACGGTCAGGCTATGGAGATCGTCAACTCTTTTAAGTATCTGGGCAGTGTGTTGAAAGATGGGACTATGGATGAAGAGGTGCGGGAGAGGGTACAACAGGGGAAGAGGGTTGTAGGAACGCTAAAAGCAGTAGTAACAAGAAATAGGGTGGTCAGTATGGAAGTGAAGAAGTCCTTGCATGACAGTGTGGTAATCCCGACACTGACTTACGGAAGCGAAGCATGGACGTTGGTTGAGAGACTCAGACCAAGAGTGAGAGCAGTGGAAATGAATTACTTAAGGAGTGCGTGCGGAGTTACATGGAGGAATAGACAGACTAATGAGGAAGTAAGAAGGAGGTGTGGTGTGGAGGTAGATGTGCTGGAAAGTGTGAAAAGGAACAACTTGAGATGGTTCGGCCATATGGAACGTATGGAAAGCGAGAGAATGACTAAGAGGGTGTACGAGAGCGAGGTGGAGGGACAGAGGGGGAGAGGTAGACCGAATATGAGGTGGAAGGATGGAGTGAGGAACTACATGAACGAAGGCGGTGCTGGTTGGGGGGAGGGGCGTCGACTGACTGGGGACAGAGGTGCATGGGGGCGGTTCGTTCGTGGCCACCCCTTCGGGGATCACGGCGTCAGGCAATAGATAGATAGATAGAACGATAGTGAGCCTCCAATGTTGTTCTACCAAAACATGTACAAATTAATCTAGAAGGGGGATCTAATGGATGTTTTTATTTTTATTTGATGGAGGTCTAGGGAGGAAACTAGAAAAATAATGAATACATGCAAAAATTGCCCAAAAAGTGAACCATCTTTAAGTCCGAACTATACATCTCTGTTGCATTTTCATTACCCTACTTGGTCTGTGAAATTGGTCATCAAAATCTTGATCGTGTCCTCCTTATGTACTCCTTTGTACTCCTTTGTACTCCTTCATGTATTGAAAGAAGCACCAACATTTGCATATCCACCATAAGCCTTTTGAGTGTATAGTGTGTGTGTGTGTGTGTGTGTGTGTGTGTGTGTGTGTGTGTGTGTGTGTGTGTGTGTGAGTTTGTGTTTGTATATTATTATTTTCGTGGGTGGCTGTGTGTGTGTATGTTTAAGTGTGTGTTACTATGTGTGTTTGTGTGTGTGTTTGTTATTGTGTGTGTGTATGTGTGTGTGTTATTGTTTTCGTGGGTGGCATTTCCATGTGTGTATATTTATGTGTAAACATACATTACACCGACAGCTTATGTGAACAAAATGTAAAAACCTACAGTACTTTGCAACATATACAGTATATAAATTACAGTCGGTTAGTCTACGTTGGACCTGTGTGTGTGTTACTCAGTTACTTGTTCGTCAAGGGGAATCCACGCAATGCGAGCTAAGCTCATTATTATCGCGCCTCCTTAACTGGGAATGTATTGCGTGAAATGCATGTTAAGTGTTTTATGTACTGTTGGAATGGCTGTGGATGTGTGTGTCGTCTGTATTTTAGCCAATTGGCGACATCGGAAACGAAGGCTTAGGGTGGATCTGTATGGTACCATTCTCACTATAGACGGTACCGTCTCGCCCGAAGGCTTAGGTAGCCATCAGCTTAGGTGAACCATATGATACCCATCTCGCCTTGTACCATTTTTGCCAACCCCAGATGGGACGTCACAACGTCGTCCACTTATTCCAGGTACCTATTTACAGCTAGGTGAACTGAGGCTAACACATGAAAGGAGACAAGCCCAATTTGTCTCCGCCCGGCCGGGGATTGAACCCCCGACCCCTCGTGTGTGAGACGAGAGCTCTACCTACTAGGCTACGGGCTGTGTGTGTGAGTGTGTGTGTGTGTTTATGTATGTGTGTGTGTGTATGTGTTTATGTATGTGTGTGTGTGTGTCTCCACGTGTCTCTGTGACTGTATTTGATGAAGAGATCCAATTTGTTCAAATGTTTATTTATAATCTCACCTGCGTTCATATTTCATATTGATATACTGTGTCTGTCTCTCTCTCTCTCTCTCTCTCTCTCTCTCTCTCTCTCTCTCTCTCTCTCTCTCTCTCTCTCTCTCTCTCTCTCTCTCTCTCTCTCCATATACAAAGTATGTGTGTGAGTGTGTCTGTGTGTGTGTGTATATGTGTGTGTGTGAGTGTGTATGTATGTGTGTATATATGTATGTGTATGTGCCATCTATGCTATGTATTATGTGTGTCTGTGTAGCTCTTACTATTGCCCAACCACCCATCACATCACATCACATTAATATGTAGATGATATCATGAATTATTGCATATGCTTGCTAACTAGCGTACGGGCGCCGGCATGTGATTATGTTAGCCGATATCTGGGCTTGCACAAAACTATTCATATTAGGTTTATTAGCCTATATGTCATCAATAACATCACCCACAATACTATTTATATTAGGTTTATTAGCCTATATGTCATCAATAACATCACCCACAATACTATTCATATTAGGTTTATTAGCCTATATGTCATCAATAACATCACCCACAATACTATTCATATTAGGTTTATTAGCCTATATGTCATCAATAACATCACCCACAATACTATTCATATTAGATTTATTAGCCTATATGTCATCAATAACATCACCCACAATACTATTCATATTAGGTTTATTAGGTTATATGTCATCAATAACATCACCCACAATACTATTTTTCGCCATTACTTTGGTGATATTAAAGCGCTTTGCCCGTTAGCGTTGATAAGACGCTTCGCCTCATTCAGGTTTCGATCTGTTCCTGACAAGCGATAGCGAGCCTGCAAGTTAGGAGATATCGTTTCTTGGCCGGGATATTTTATACCAAAAAATTAACAAATTTACCTTGAAGGAGGTCATGGGGGGCGCATATTTAGCTTGTAGAGGTGTCTGAATAACCAATGTTTACCTTGAAGAGGGTGGAAGGGGAACAACCTAAAACCATATCTGGTTCTAAAATTGCAGAACCCATCATAATATGTGATATTTGCGGTAGCATTGAATCGATCGTATTAAGTTGCTTAGGTTACATTTTATCATTAATATTTCTGCAGTCTATCACCACACCATCTAACTCGATTTTAAGGGGCTAATGCACATTTTGGTCTGTACTGTACAAATATTTATTTATTTATTTTTTAATTTCGTCGCTATACCTTCATCAAGCTTAAAATTCAAGATTAATTTGTACATTTTTCGGTAGAATAATGTCCAGGCCGTAGGCCGGTTCCTTCTAAAATTGCAGGCTCGCTTTCGCTCGCCAGGAATAAACCGACACTTAAATGGCACGAAAGCTCTTAATATTTACAAAGAAATGGGGCGAAAGGTGTAAAAATCGCCAAAATAACAGAAAGAACGTCATAACATTTCAAAGCTAATATGCTAAACATGTGGGAGAAGGAGGTCCAGAAAAAGCAACTACCTCCCCCTTAACCCCTTCTGTACCGGTAACGTGTTTTTAATTTTATTATAACTATATTTCGACGATGTTATGCAGTTTAATAATGAATTTGTGGTGGTAAAAAGGGTTAGGTGAGATGGTTCGAAGCCTGTTCATTGATGGAGGGTCCTTTTAAGCTGAATAAAAACAGTCTAATAGTCACCAGAATGAAGTGAAAAGGACGGCGTGGTACAGATTTCGTCTTGCAACTCAATCCCACCCCTACTCTGTGCAACTCTCCAACCCAAGAGTGAAACGTTACTCTCAAACTTTCTTCTACTCAACAGCTGAGCTCTGGAACTCTCTCCCAGAATCAGTCTTTCCCTCTTCCTATGACTTAAATTGCTTCAAACTCCGTGTGTCCAGGCATTTTGGCTCGAACGTCCCTTGATTTTGGCCCTGTCACTCTTTCAACTATGGGGGAGGCACTCGCTATAGGCAGTAATGCCTTTTGCCTCCCTCAATCACATAGACAAAAAAAAAAAAAAAAAATGGGGTTAAGGATATGTTTAAGATTGGATTTAAGTACGGTAGACTCTGGGCCACACGTTCTGCCCTAGTATGAAGTATGAACCCTCGAATAGTACAAACAAAGCTCTGAACTGTTAACATTGGATATAAGAACTGATGAGAACAATCGATTCAGTCTGGAGTAGATTGGACATTTTAGGCCACCACATATATATATATATATATATATATATATATATATATATATATATATATATATATATATATTATATATATAAAGAGAGAGCACAAAGTGTGTGTGTGACAGTGTGAGTGAGAGTGAAAGAAAGAGAGTGAGTGAGAGTGAAAGACAAAGAGAGAGAGAAACCTGTTACCAATCCTTGTATTCTCTATAGCCTACCTACAATGATTTACAACAATCATAGTGAAACGCACAATACGGATTCCCTCTCAATATTTCCACAACTTATGACAACGACCTATCAACTAGAATCTGAAATAACACACACACACACACACACACACACACACACACACACACACACACACACACACACACACACACACACACACACCTACAGTATACTTTATCTCTTCTAATCTACACTCAACTTTAATGTTTAACCTTAACTGATTACCTATTAAAAAGTAAGGGTTCTTTATATTAGGTGTGAGTGGCAGCCATAGCCACTTGCCGCCGCGTTAAGTGCCAAGGGGTGCCAATCATATACTAGGGTTGATTTATTAAAGGGGGTAGGGGGGTGATGGTGTGTTTTAATGTTGGTCTTCTCTCTCTCTCTCTCTCTCTCTCTCTTCATCCTATTGTCCGGTACGACTTTTTAGCCGGAGGGATCGGAGGGTGGGGAGAGAGCCTTCTACTTTGCTGTGCTATTTATATACTATTAACTGTCCCTGTCTAGTAGTATTAAGACCTGACCACCTAGTACTGACAGCAAGGTCTGTGAGGTCTGAGTGTCTGTGTAACTTTCTCTCTCTCTCTCTCTCTCTCTCTCTCTCTCTCTCTCTCTCTCTCTCTCTCTCTCTCTCTCTCTCTCTCTCTCTCTCTCTCTCTCTCTCTCTCTCTCTCTCTCTCTCTCTCTCTCTCTCTCTCTCTCTCTCTCTCTCTCTCTCTCTCTCTCTCTTTCTCTTTATCTGCCTCTCAGGGTTACGAAGATTGCCAATTATCCCAGTTCTTTACCGGGGGTGACGCCAATATTACATCTGTCCATCATCAGTCCAATGGCTTATATTATTCCAATAATTCCAATAATAATTATGATATTCTAGCTGTGTTTGGCATAATGGAACGTCGATACTTTATTCTAGCAATGCCCGATCAGACTTATAACGTTAGCATTGTGACAGTTTATTCTGGCTATTATTAGACGATTTTATTTAGAATAGGAAAGGTATATGGAAATCAGATAATTGATTATTGAGATAGTCTTTACCCTTATAATTCCCACAGATACTAAACTGTTTACAATCGTCTAATGATAGCCAGAATTAACTGTCACAATACGTGATATTCGTTAAAGGGTTAATTAGTAGTGGGGCATATTGGCAAACTATACTGCAAGAATTGTGCGTTGGAATGTTACCAAAATGATACACATGATACGTGTTACAATCGTTCACGTGTTCAAATTAGCACGCGGAAACGATTGCAAACGCGTTTTATGAGCGGTAATTTGGTTACATTTGAACCATACATTTATATCCCTTACTGTATCGGTGACGTCTTTTTTTATTTGTTTTCAGCTACGCTTAGACAATTTTATATAGCTTAGGAAGGATATGTGGTAGCTAAAAGGATTAACAGAGTTAGTCGGTAGCTTATTAATGGGTAGACGTCCTTCCTAAGCTGAACAACATCGTGTAATAGTAGCCAGAATAGAGCGAAAAGGACGTCGCCATTCGTGCTGAACGGGTGAACATGGTACCGGTACACTGTAAAATACGTGTTCAATTAAGGGGACCCACCTACCTCGTTTTTTTTTTTCTCTTTATCTCCCTCTCTGGGTTGTATCCATTCGGCCCCATTCAGCTTACTGTTTTAAAACGTTTATCCCCATCTAGGTGTCGATTTTATTCCTGGCGAGCGGTAGAGAGCCAGCATATTTGTTTACATTTTTTTGACAGCAGGCTAAATTTGTACATTTTTCGATAGGAAAATGTCTCCGACGAAGCCGGATTTCTTCATACAATGCTGGCTTCCTATCGCTCGCCAAGAAGGAATCGGCACCTGGATGGTGATAAACGTCTTAAAACAGTAGGCTGAATGGGGCCGAGTTGATACAAACCAGAGAAAGAGGAAAAGCAGGTGACTCCCCTTAAGTGCAAAATAGCCAAAAAAGAAGCTGTTACACATTAGAACCTCATTAATCTGAACATATTTTCAAAGCTTAACTAGTTTGGCAATCCTTACAGAACACGTAGTAAATGCATCATAAATGTATGGACAAATGTGTGTTCAAATTATTACACAGATACGATGATAAAGGGAGATGGGCGTATTTAATATTACACAGATACGATGATAAAGGGAGATGGGCGTATTTATTTGCGTATTGTTTTATCTGCTTATTATTTGTTTTAGTTTCCTCCATAGACCTCCATCAACCTATAAAAAACATCCCCATCAAGATAAATTTGTAAATTTTTCGGTAGAAAAATATCCCGGCCAAAGGCCGGTTACTTTTAAAATTACAGGCTCGCTGTCGCTCGCCAGGAAATATTCGATACCTAAATGGCACGAAAGGTCTTAATATTGACACATAAATGGAGTGGAAAGTCTTAAAATCGCCAAACTAAGGAGCCGAACGTCTTAAAATCTAAAAACCAATGGGGCTAAACACGAGTGAGAAGGTGGCCAGAAACACCAGCCCATCCCCCCTTAACACACTTATCAGTTGTGTTACATGTACAGTACGGGTACGTTTTTTGTTTTGTACACACGAATTATGCCGTGTGTTCATTTTTCTGGTCGCCGGTACAGAAGGGGTTAAGGGGGGATGGGCCGGTTTTCTGGACCACTTTCTCCCTCCCATTAGTTTTCAGATGTTAAGATGTTTGCCCCGTTAGTTAGTCGATTTTAAGACCTTTCGTCCCATTTCTTCATCAATATTTAGACCTCTCGTGGCATTTAGGTGTCGATTTTTTCCCTGGCGAACGATAGTGAGCCTGTAATGTTGGAAGAACCGGCCTTTGGCCAGGACGTTTTTCTACCGAAAAATGTACAAATTAATCTAGAAGGGGGATCTAATGGATGTTTTTTTTTTAAATTTGATGGAGGTCTAGGGAGGAAACTAAAAAATAATGAATACATGCAAAAATCACCCAAAAAGTGAACCATCCCCCCTTAAGTTGGATTAGGTTGTGTAGCCCAAACTTCTAATAAACCCTGCCTTGAACCATACCCCGGAGTGGAAGTCAACACTGGCTAGTTGCTGTGGAGCCTTGCACGTCCCCAACAAAATTTAGGAGGTAAATATTGCTCCACCAAGCCAGTTTATGGTCAGGCATTTTGGGAGCCGCAACATTCACTGCCCTCATAATTCCCCCTTGCAATATACATTGTCTTCCTTTTATTTTGGCTATCAGTAGACGATTTTACTTAGATTGAAAAGGATCTGTGGGAGTCAGAGGGTTAATTGAATCTTCCCTATTTTTGTAGACGTTTAGAATGTTCCTTGCCTTCATAATTCCCCCGTTTGTCTTTTATTAGACGATTTTATTAATCTTATAGAAGTGTCTGTTGGAGTATACAGGTTAACCCTTTGACTCTTATATGTCCTTTCTAAGTTGTATTAATATGTCTAGTATGTTTTTTTTTTATGAAATAGTATACACATACAAGGCTCATATTTAATCATAATTTTTATACAGTAGTGTTAGCGAGAAAGAAAAATAATATTTTCATATTTCATAAGGGGTTTAGGAATTTTGGGAATCATAAGATTCCCTTTAAAAGAAACCCATCCCTACCACTGCCCTTACTGAACCGTCCAGGGAGACCCACCCCTACCACCCCCCTTACTGAACTATCCAGGGAAAGAACCCCACTCCTACCACCCCCCTTACTGAACCATCCAGGGAAAGAACCCCACTCCTACCACCCCCCTTACTGAACCATCCAGGGAAAGAACCCCACTCCTACCACCCCCCTTACTGAACCATCCAGGGAAAGAACCCCACTCCTACCACACCCCTTACTGAACCATCCATGGAAAGAACCCCACCCCTACTGAACCGTCCAGGGAGACCCACCCCTACCACCCCCCTTACTGAACTATCCAGGGAAAGAACCCCACTCCTACCACCCCCCTTACTGAACCATCCAGGGGGACCCACCCTACCACCCCTTACTGAACCATCCATGGAAAGAACCCCACCCCTACCACCCCCCTTACTGAACCGTCCAGGGAGAACCGCCCCTACCACCGCCCTTACTGAACCATCCAGGGAAAGAGCCCCACCCCTACCACTGCCCTTACTGAACCGTCCAGGGAGATCCACCCCGCCCCTACCACTGCCCTTCCTGAACCGTCCAGGGAAAGAACCCCGCCCCTACCACTGCCCTTACTGAACCGTCCAGGGAAAGAACCCCACCCCTACCACCCTCCTTACTGAACCGTCCAGTGAAAGAACCCCACCCCTACCACCCCCCTTACTGAACCGTCCAGTGAAAGAACCCCACCCCTACCACCCCCCTTACTGAACCGTCCAGGGAAAGAACCCCACCCCTACCACCCCCCTTACTGAACCGTCCAGGGAAAGAACCCCACCCCTACCACCCTCCTTACTGAACCGTCCAGTGAAAGAACCCCACCCCTACCACCCTCCTTACTGAACCGTCCAGTGAAAGAACCCCGCCCTAACACCCCCCTTACTGAACCGTCCAGTGAAAGAAACCCCACCCCTACCACCCCTTACTGAACCGTCCAGGGAAAGAACCCCACCCCTACCACCCTCCTTACTGAACCGTCCAGTGAAAGAACCCCACCCCTACCACCCTCCTTACTGAACCGTCCAGTGAAAGAACCCCAGCCCTACCACCCCCCTTACTGAACCGTCCAGGGAAAGAACCCCACCCCTACCACCCTCCTTACTGAACCGTCCAGTGAAAGAACCCCACCCTTACCACCCCCCTTACTGAACCGTCCAGGGAAAGAATCCCAGCCCTACCACCCCCCTTACTGAACCATCCAGGGAAAGAAACCCACCCCTACCATCCCCCTTACTGAACCATCCAGGGAAAGAGACCCAGCCCTACCACCCCCCTTACTGAACCATCCAGGGAAAGAGACCCAGCCCTACCACCCTCCTTACTGAACCATCCAGGGAAAGAGACCCAGTCCTACCATCCCCCTTACTGAACCGTCCAGGGAAAGAACCCCAGCCCTACCACCACCCTTACTGAACCATCCAGGGAAAGAGACCCAGCCCTACCACCCCCCTTACTGAACCATCCAGGGAAAGATACCCAGCCCTACCATCCCCCTTACTGAACCGTCCAGGGAAAGAACTCCAGCCCTACCACCCCCCTTACTGAACCATCCAGGGAAAGAGACCCAGCCCTACCACCCCCCTTACTGAACCATCCAGGGAAAGAGACCCAGCACTACCATCCCCCTTACTGAACCGTCCAGGGAAAGAACTCCAGCCCTGCCACCACCATGTATATTGCCCAGAATATTTAGGCCAGGATATTCACAGCCTGTTGCTATATATTGGGAGGTTTATTTATTTTTTTATTTTTTATTTTTTTCCCTCTAGTTTATCGGGGAAGTAATGGCGGAATATATGTGTGGCTGAGATTATTTGTATCATTTACTTTATTGTTATTTATTTATTTATATAATTTAGTGGTGGATATGCTGGGAATTAGAATAACAACAACTGGGATTCGAACCGCGGACAGTCAGGACAAGAATCCATACTTTTATGAGCTACACCACAGTGTGATAAAGAATAACTAACCATTTCCTATTTATATTAAAGAGATGGAGAACTCCTACTTGGAGAAAACATTCCATCCCATACCAAGTCTTAGGACCCATAATCCAGAGTACCAAGTATCATTGATCCATCTCCTTCATATAAATAGGAAATGGTTAACTATTCTTTATCACGCCGTGGTGTAGTTGGTTAAAGCATTGACTCTCGTCCTGACTGTCCGTGGCTCTAATACCGGCTGCGAGTAAAAACTTTTGTGTAGCTCACATGTATTTACTTAATATATATATATATATATATATATATATATATATATATTATAATATATAATGTATGTGTTATATATAATTATATATTTTTTTGTGTATACGTATGACGGAGACAAAAGGCAAAGCTGCCCGCAAAAAGTGTCTCCTCCAAAGTTGAAAGATTGATAGTCGCTATACATTTTGTGTAAGTTTTTCGGTGTATTGGAAAGAAGTGTGGTGTGCTTGCTTAGTGTAGTGAAATTAATTGGAGGAGGAGGTGTTTGTGATAGCTAGCTGGATTACTCTGTGTTTAGTGAGACAGAAACAAGCAGTGAGGGAAGCCAGACAATTGAAAAAGGAATTCAAGCAACTCCTTATTACATGTCTATGAGGCCTCCCCTGGGTCTTGCCTTGCTCAATTGGTATCTACAATCTCCCCAGTATATACAGGTATACATATTAGAAATGGAAAATGTCAAATGTAATCTGTTTACACAAAGCGCGACGTTAACACAAAGTGTCACTAAAACAGTTTATCGTTATACTTAATAGTTTTTCAGAATAATATTTCAATTGAGTTTTTAACCCTTTATCTTAGTTACGTTAATGGAAATGGGATTACATTAATGTGACAATTATATTATAAGGCGAGGTATATATGTAATGAGGTCATATAGGTGTTTTCAACACATATGATGGAGAGTGTTTAAGCAGGTGTGTGTTGTGTGTGTGTGTGTGTGTGTGTGTGTGTGTGTGGTGTGTGTGTGTGTGTGTGTGTGTGTGTGTGCGAGGGAGAATGGGTCCGTTTGGATGTTGTGTGTGAGTGTTTATGTGAGCATGTGGTTGTGTAATAATAATAATAATTGTAGTATTTAATTCTAAATATGTTATGCTACTACTACGGGGGATGATTCGACAGTCATTTAGAAGTTCGTATATTTTATTTAACAGACTTCCTAACTACTCTAATAATAGGTTCTTGGTTCGGGCCGAGATGAGTTCAAGACGCGGATTGAATATTACGTCGATTCATGCTAGGTTGCACTTTGGACCCATAAAGTTCCCGTTACTCCCTAACTGAATTCCCGCTATTCAGGTATTGACTCAAGTCGGCTTCGATCCGACGACCCGTTATTAGTGATTAATCCTAAATAATTAAATAAAAAACCCTGCTGTGTCTTTTATTGAGACCAGGGCCTAATGAACAATTTGCTCATTGCCTAACTAAAAAAACAAAAGTGATATTCTTTCCTCTACTCTTTAGGTTTTCCCACATTGACTGAGCCTGCTGTATCCTTTCTCAATACCAAGGCTATAACACATATAATCTATCTCCTCAATACATAGAATCTATTTACTCCTTTGACACAACCGTCGTTACTACACAAGTACCTCCACAATGACATATAATCGTACAAATTACCGAATGAGATTACAAGGTCTCTCTCACATATAATATGGGTTCCGTCACCCAGTTACTTCACAATCTAGGTTTACAATCTTTATCTCAATAACACTATTGGATTCCGTCACCCAGTTACTTCACAATAGAGGTTTACATTATTTATCTCAATAACACTATTGGATTCCGTCACCCTGTTACTTCACAATCTAGGTTTACAATCTTTATCTCAATAACACTATTGGATTCCGTCACCCAGTTACTTCACAATAGAGGTTTACATTATTTATCTCAATAACACTAGTTGGTTCCGTCACCCTGTTACTTCACAATATAAGTTTACATTATTTATCTCAATAACACTATTTGGTTCCGTCACCCAGTTACTTCACAATATAGGTTTACATTATTTATCTCAATGACACTATTGGGTTCCGTCACCCAGTTACCCCACCATATGGGTCTACAATCTTTATCTCAAGGACACCTTCCGAATTTACCCTCAAGTAACCCTATTACAAAAATGCTATTTTAACTTGCACCTTAATCAATAATCGTTCTAACAAAAGATGAACCGTGCTTCAAACGCATACACGGAACAGCTCTTTTAGACTTAATAATAACGCAACTCACATTCGACTAGTGTCCTTCTTCACAGTTTCCGTTTTACACAACTTAATGAATGATTCATAATTATGGACTAGTGTCCTTCCCTAGCTATAGCTAATCTATTAGGCAACTAAACAACTGTTTCCCTCTTTAAGTTACTGGTTGCCTCATTCATTAACAAAAATATTCTTTCCCTCCCCTCTTTACTTTTACCCTTTCTAATCTTTAATCTCTCCTATCAGATCCTATCTAATAACTCTTTCGGCATGGTGCCGTTGCTAACAAAGATAACTAATTAAGAACACATCATCATCTTTACATATTCGGGTGAGTCTAATTTTTTTTTTCCTTTAGTCTTGTCCTAGAAAGACACATCAATTTTAATAGAAACCACCAGGTTAGTCAACCACTCTCTCTTTCTTTCGTTATCATATGCGGGCCCAATATGGGTCCTTAAACAAATATATTCTGGTATGCTGGATCAGGTGTGTGTATGTCTGGAACTGTGCTTTACCACCTCAGAGCTGGTCAGTAGCTCTTCTGGAAGTCCTCACTTCCGTCCACCTTCTGTCGTCCCTCTTGAAGTGCTTGACTGTATGTGTGCAGACTAGCAACGTGTCGACAGGCGGCAGGATACTGATGGTGCATCCTCCGAGCGGGCGAAAGTGAGGAGAGGTCAGGGGTGGCCTGGGTTGTGACTTTAGGTGAGGGCAAGGTAACTGGTAAGGTGGGATCCTGGTTCTCCTTTGTGCCCGGGCGAGAGAGAGCAAGTAGGTTGCAGTGTGTTAACCCGGTGGGCTCTGAGGGGCGAGTGACCCCTGGAGTCTCCGCGCGGCAACCTTTATACTCAGGCCTCCCGCTCTCCCGCGCTGTGATTGGCTGAATGGCACGAGCCATAACATGCTCGCTCTGGATTCTGGCTTGCTACACCTCCTTTTTCTTTTCTTCAAAATAAGTCCCAGGAAGCTGATTATAACCCTCTTTTGGGGGCTTACGGGAGTACAGGGCTGGCACCGAGGTATTACTTAAGGAATAATCAGAAGGAGCTCTTCGGGCAGAGAAAGAGAGTGACTTTTGAGGTGGAGTCATAAGTCCAGCCTCGCGCTCCGATAATGGAGGCCGCTGATTGGCTGGTGGGCGGGGCGTGGCACGTTGTAGTCGTGAGCTGTCAAAATCAGCTGGCTGTGCAAGTAAGTAAAAGGGAGCTCCGTGATTGGCGGAGGGTTTATCTACTTTAACGCCCCCTACTAACTTTAGGCGAGCTCCTGATCGCTGCAACACTATTCCCTTAAAGTTTATGCCCTCGGGCTGCCACTCCACCAGTCCACTATGCTCGCCAAGGCATTTATGTAACTGGAGTGCAGGATTCTGATTACCAACGATAGTTTTGGCTATTAAAACTTCCCCGGGCTGGCTGAGAAACTGTTTGAGAGCTCGAGTGGTATTAATTCTTTGCACCTGCCCGTCGACTATGGCTACCAGTCATCGGAGTCGGTACTGAGGGTCAGAGGGGAGAGGCATGGTGCCTTGCAACTGACAGGCACGTGCCCCGGGGGTCCTATTTATAGCCTCGTCCGGGTACCTGATTGGTGGGTGGCTAATCCTACCACTACGAGTGAGAGTTTCGGTGGGTCCCGTAAACTTGGTTGCTCTCGCGGGAGTCTTCTCCGGAACGTTAAGTAAAGGAGTTCCTTTGGATTCTTTCACTTTAGCTGTGGGAAAACCGTTTATCCGGTTGCCGTCAAAAGATACACCTCGCGGTTCTATCTCGTCTCGAGGACACTCTTCCTCACTACTTAAAGTCCTGTTTAAATCTCTCTGGGAAACTGAAACTTCGCTGTCTGGGACCGTAGACTTTTCCTCCTCAGTAAGCTCATAAAAATCGTCCTTATCACTAGATACGATCTCTTCGCTTCCTAGGTCTCCTTCTGACTCAACCTCAGGAAGACCCTCTCGATTTTTTTGACTAAGTGACCACCAAAGTGGAGAATCTTCTAGATAGTCTCGAGACGGAGTAGGACCTCTAACGTTGGGTCGAGCCGAGGAAGTATCAGGGTCGTCGACCCTGGAATCCGTTTCCTCTTCGCTCCCTTCCTCACTACTCCACTCGCTCGTTTCTGGGGGAAGATTACCCTCATATCGTTTGGTATGACGAATATGAGTAACTGACATGACATCTCCATAATGTAAGTATAACACTTGATAGGGCCCGTTTGTCTCGACAACCCTGAACGGACCCTCGTATTTCTTCAGTTTACCAGCTCGGGTGGGGTTATGTCTCTTGACCAAAATATACTCCCCCCGGTGATAAGGATTATTTAGAGAGACTTTCTTAGGTTGTTGCTGAACGATATGATCATGCACTTTCCGTCGTCGCTCCCCTTGTTCCTTCCAGTATTTTCCCGGTTGGGAATACTGCGTGGGGAGACGGAGGTAGGGCAATAATCGTTCTTGAGGCAATTTCGGTATGTTGCCAAAGATAATCTCATAGAGAGAATACCCCGTAGTCCTACAGACCGTGGTATTCATTCCCCAGATAATTTCAGGCAAAAGCTCCGGCCAATCCCGGGCGATTCTCTCCCCTTGTGAGCTCAGACTAGCCCGGATGCAGTTGGCTAACAACCTGTGATTCCTTTCACAGACAGCATTTCCCTGAGGGTAATACGGGTAGGTGTGCTGTATCTGATACGCCAAGGTTTCTCCCAAGTGTTGCCAGATCTCATTATTGAATTCCATTCCCCTGTCACTCAGAATACCTCCAGGGGTGCCATACACAAAAATTATCTTTTCCAGGATAACTTTGGCCACCGTTTCAGCTTTCTTGTCCGGGATAGCGCAAGCGACCGTGTATTTAGAGAAAACGTCGACACAGGTCAAGATGTACCTATTGTTTGTCTGTCTGGGCAGAGGTTCCATAATATCCACCGATAATTTGGCTCAGGGTGTACCAGCGGTGTATGTCCGGGCAACTGTCTACTGTAGGTCCCCTTCCATCTTTGCCCCTCTGGCATCCCAAACAATTTTGAACGACTTGTTTAACAATCTGGTCGGCCTTCTTGGTCCAGTACCTTTCATTGAATTGTTGGAGAACCCTAGACTGCCCCAAATGAGCCCCCCTACCCTTTTGCCCGTGGAGGATTTGGATCATGTGTTTGGCCTCTGAATAATCAAGTACGACCCAATCTTGAGAATTCTTCCAGGCTCCCTCCGAAAACTTTACTTTATTACGAGGTCTAGGGTCATGTTTTTCCCCGTGGGGTGCAGTGGGTTGAACGGGTGCTACCGGTAGTCGAGACAAGCCATCGGCATTAGTGTGTAATTTTCCGGGTCTATGTCTAACTTCAAACGAGTACTCTTCCAAAATCCCCTTCCACCTGACAAATAGTCCGTCTTCCGTTTTCATTTTTCGGAGCCATTGTAAGCTATGGTGGTCCGTAATAACTTCAAAGTGGACCCCGGCTAGGTACGGACGGAAATATTGTACAACCCACACTAGAGCTTGACATTCCTTTTTCGTAACGCTATAATTCTTTTCGCCCTTATTCAGTGTTCGGCTAGCACAGGCCACTATGCTTTCCTTTCCGTCCACTTTCTGGGCCAGAACGGCTCCGAGCCCTTCATCAGAAGCATCGGTGTATAGTTGAAATGGCTTGGTGAAATCCGGATGACAAACTACGGGGTTCGAGGTTAATTTTTGCTTCAAATGATCAAAAGCTACCTGACAACTCTGATCCCAGTCGAACCTCCTCCCTTTTTCTAATCTCTGAGTCATTGGGCGAGCAATTTTAGAAAAGTTAGGTATGCACCTTCGATAGTAGGAGGCCATTCCCAGAAACGCTCGAATCTCTTTGACAGAGGACGGAGGTGAGATTTCGGCAATAGATCTCACTTTATGTGGGTCCGGTTGAATACCTTTACTGGAAACCACATGCCCTAGATAGCCCACCACACGGGCCCCTAATTGGCACTTTGAAAATTTCAGTTTAAGTCCTGCCCCCCCTGATTCTTTCGAACACTTCTCGGAGTCGGTGAATATGTTCTTCCCACCTAGCGGAAAAGATTATGATATCATCTAAATACGCCAAACAAGTTTTCCAGGTCAATCCCCTCAATACTTGGTCCATGACTCTAGTGAAACTGGCAGGGCCATTGCAAACTCCAAATGGCAAGACAGTAAACTGGTAAAGTTTGCCCTCGCTCGTGGCAAATGCAGTTTTCTCTTGATCCTCGGACCTAACTGGTACTTGCCAGTATCCACTCTGGAGATCTAAGGTAGAGAACCAGGTCGACCCATTGAGGGATTCTAACAAGTCGTCAATACGAGGTAGGGGCTGCGCGTCTTTGATGGTGACATCGTTTAATTTCCGATAATCTACACAGAACCGAGTAGACACATTTTTTTTTTTACTAGGACTATCGGAGATGACCACGGACTGTATGATTCCACTACTATCCCCTGTCTAATCATGTCTTCAACTTGTTCCTTTTCTTTTTGTCTCATAATAGGGTTTTGTCGTCGGTAGGGTTGTCTAATAGGAGGCCCTTGCGTGTGTATCTCATGGGTGTGTCGGGTTCGAGCCGATCCGTGGTCCCCTTCGTTTTGAGCAAACACATCCCGGTACGTCCAGAGCAATTCATGTAAGGTACTGGCTTGACTTGAGGTTAATTTCTTCGGGATCTCAGGTAAGTTCACGGGTCCGTCAGTTCCAACAGTAGTGGGTTGAGCGGGTGTGACTTGTCCTAACAGTTTCCCTTTTTGATAACTAATCATGTCATCACCAAAATTAGCTAAAACTAGTTTCCTCTGGTCAGCAGTAATGAAGGTGGGAGATATTCTCACCCCATTCTGTGCATCGGGTTCAAAAATCCCGGCAGTCATGCCTGGGTTTGGGGGAATCTCTATCATTTTCCAAGATCTAGGAGGAATAGATAATTTTCCTGTGGTAGCTACTATTTGAGGTTGGAGAGTAGTCGTTGTGTCTTTCGCCCCACACTGAATAGTTACTCCCAACTGACTCATGAGATCTATTCCCAGATACCCATCGACTCCACTACTGGCTTTTAACGATAAAACACAAAAATCGGTGGTGAAGGTAATTCCCTTCCACTGTGCTACCGTCGCGTTAGTTTTTCCTAGGATTGTCAGTGGTTGACCCCCGGCTCCTGACAACTGAATACTGGTTTGATTTAATGGGGCCATTTCTCGCTGATTTTGTCTTACAAAATTTTCCAGGAGGCAACTTCGGTGTGCCCCCGTATCAATCAACATGTTCGCGGCTTTCCCATTTATGACTACAGTTTCACAAGGCGTTTGTCTCTCTAAGATATTGACCTCACTATACCGCCCTTCTATGTGAGGTTTTACAGAAAATGTTCTCTCTCTTCCAGCATTGTAACTCTTGGCTGGTTTTCTGTCTCCCGGTATTCTACCGGAAGCATTCCTCTATCCGGATCGGTTCCCCTGGATAGAGGTCGATCGTTTGGGAGTACGAGTCTGGGGTAAAATCTAGGGGTTGGGGCTTGTGGACGGTTGGTACAGTTCCTAGCTAGGTGTCCGGTCTGTCTACAAGCGAAGCATCGAATCAGGGCTTTCAGATACCCTTTCTTTGGGTTCTCCTCTTCCCCTTTTTGTTTTTCCTCTTTTACTTCTCTAGCCTCCAGAATCTTTTTAATGACCTCCATCAATTCCTTGGTAGTGTTAACCTCATGAATGATGCAGTGTTTCCAAACTTCTACCGGGCAGGCTTGGATCATGATCTCCCTAATCTCAGTTTCCTGGCTCTCTTGGTTCATATGAGGATACGCTAGTTTCACATTCTTAGTAATTTCCCTCCTCAGGGCTCTCACATTTTGGCCATCAAGTTTCAAACTCTTCAGTTTGTCTCTGGCTTTCCTGGTGGAAGTCTCTCGGCCAAATTCTTCGATTAAGGCGCTCCTGACTTCGGCCCACGATACTAATCCTTCCAGACGTACTCTCACATCATTCAGGGCCTTACCTAAGTGTGCCTTTCCATAGGCGATTTTCTTCCCATTTTCCCCTACATCAAGTAGTGTGAACTGACATTCTAACTGCTCAATTCAAAGCTCTATTTCTTCCTTCTCCTCTTCCCATAATCTGAATGGTAACATGCCCGTCATCCTATCTGTTCTGTTAGATAATTATACTCAATCCAAATGACTTGTCAAATCCCACCGCTTGCCACCAAAATGTAGTATTTAATTCTAAATCTGTTATACTACTACTACGGGGGATGATTCGACAGTCATTTAGAAGTTCGTATATTTTATTTAACAGACTTCCTAACTACTCTAATAATAGGTTCTTGGTTCGGGCCGAGATGAGTTCAAGACGCGGATTGAATATTACGTCGATTCATGCTAGGTTGCACTTTGGACCCCTAAAGTTCCCGTTACTCCCTAACTGAATTCCCGCTATTCAGGTATTGACTCAAGTCGGCTTCGATTCGACGACCCGTTATTAGTGATTAATCCTAAATAATTAAATAAAAAACCCTGCTGTGTCTTTTATTGAGACCAGGGCCTAATGAACAATTTGCTCTTTGCCTAACTAAAAAACAAAAGTTATATTCTTTCCTCTACTCTTTAGGTTTTCCCACATTGACTGAGCCTGCTGTATCCTTTCTCAATACCAAGGCTATAACACATAATCTATCTCCTCAATACATAGAATCTATTTACTCCTTTGACACAACCGTCGTTACTACACAAGTACCTCCACAATGACATATAATCGTACAAATTACCGAATGAGATTACAAGGTCTCTCTCACATATATTATGGGTTCCACCACCCAGTTACTTCACAATCTAGGTTTACAATCTTTATCTCAATAACACTATTGGATTCCGTCACCCAGTTACTTCACAATAGAGGTTTACATTATTTATCTCAATAACACTATTTGGTTCCGTCACCCAGTTACTTCACAATATAGGTTTACATTATTTATCTCAATAACACTATTTGGTTCCGTCACCCAGTTACTTCACAATATAGGTTTACATTATTTATCTCAATAACACTATTTGGTTCCGTCACCCAGTTACTTCACAATAGAGGTTTACATTATTTATCTCAATAACACTATTTGGTTCCGTCACCCAGTTACCCCACCATATGGGTCTACAATCTTTATCTCAAGGACACCTTCCGAATTTACCCTCAAGTAACCCTATTACAAACATGCTATGTTAACCTGCACCTTAATCAATAATCGTTCTAACAAAAGATGAACCGTGCTTCAAACGCATACACGGAACAGCTCTTTTAGACTTAATAATAACGCAACTCACATTGGACTAGTGTCCTTCTTCACAGTTTCCGTTTTACACAACTTAATGAATGATTCATATGGACTAGTGTCCTTCCCTAGCTATAGCTAATCTATTAGGCAACTAAACAACTGTTTCCCTCTTTAACTTACTGGTTGCCTCATTTATTAACAAAAATATTCTTTCCCTCCCCTCTTTACTTTTACTCTTTCTAATCTTTAATCTCTCCTATCAGATCCTATCTAATAACGCTTTCGGCATGGCGCCGTTGCTAAACAAAGATAACTAATTAAGAACACATCATCATCTTTACATATTCGGGTGAGTCTAAATTCTTTTTCCTTTAGTCTTGTCCTAGAAGGACACATAAATTTTAATAGAAACCACCAGGTTAGTCAACCACTCTCTTTTTCTTTCGTTATCATATGCGGGCCCACTATGGGTCCTTTAACAAATATATTCTGGTATGCTGGATCAGGTGTGTGTATGTCTGGAACTGAGCTTTACCACCTCAGAGCTGGTCAGTAGCTCTTCTGGAAGTCCTCACTTCCGTCCACCTTCTGTCGTCCCTCTTGAAGTGCTTGACTGTATGTGTGCAGACTAGCAACGTGACGACAGGCGGCAGGATACTTATGGTGCATCCTCCTAGTGGGCGAAAGTGAGGAGAGGTCAGGGGTGGTCGGGGTTGTGACTTTAGGTGAGGGCAAGGTAACTGGAAAGGTGGGATCCTGGTTCTCCTTTGTGCCCGGGCGAGAGAGAGCAAGTAGGTTGCAGTGTGTTAACCCAGTGGGCTCTGAGTGAGTGACCCCTGGAGTCTGCGCGCGGCAACCTTTATACTCAGGTCTCCCGCTCTCCCGCGCTGTGATTGGCTGAATGGCACGCGCCGTGACACGCTCGCTCTGGAGTCTGGCTTGCTTCACCTCCTCTTTCTTTTCTTCAAAATAAGTCCCAGGAAGCTGATTATAACCCTCTTTTGGGGGCTTACGGGAGTACAGGGCTGGCACCGAGGTATTACTTAAGGAATAATCAGAAGGAGCTCTTCGGGCAGAGAAAGAGAGTGACTTTTGAGGTGGAGTCATAAGTCCAGCCTCGCGCTCCGATAATGGAGGCTGCTGATTGGCTGGTGGGCGGGGCGTGGCACATTGTAGTCGTGAGCTGTCAAAATCAGCTGGCTGTGCAAGTAAGTAAAAGGGAGCTCCGTGAAAATAATAATAATTAATAATAATAATAATGAACGGTTTATTGATAATTGCAACAGAGGAACAGTTTGTAGCTCAAATCTAACTTATATTAACTTATAATTAGGACCAAACCAAAAGATTGCACAAGAGCAATTTGATCAGTTAAATATTATGTACTAAGTTTGCATTTCTGCGTGTGTGTATTTGTGTGTACGTGTATTAGTGAGTGTGTGTGTGTGTGTGTGTGTGTGTTAGTGAGTGTGTATACGTGTGAGCGTGTGTTGTGTAAAATGTATGTGTGTGTGTGAGGGTTAGTATTAGTGTCAATGTGTGTATAGGTTATCTGCTCAACAGGTGGCGTTGTGTGTGTGTAAGTGTGAGAGTCCGAGTGTAGGGGGTGAGACAATGAAGCACGGGAACGAGGTCATGAGTGAGCACCGTGCATCATGTGAAGGCAAGATGGCAGGTGCTCGTTGTACTCTACGTGCTTCACATGTCTCACTCCCTAGACTGGAACAAGACCTCACGGGCTTCACTGTTCATTGTAAAGCGGTGAATGTTAAGGCTCTCAGCCTTTGCTCGAGAGGAAGTAAGTTGGAGTATAGAAAAAAAAAAAAAAAAAAAAAAAAAAAAAGGTAGCGCCAACGAACTTGACAATAATCTTGACCCCATAACTTCTCATAACTTGAAAAGAATGAAAGCAATCGGGATGACGTTTCTATAATTTGGGAAGAGTCCACCAGGAAATAGATGTGGATATTTACAGCCAGTTTGCTCTAGGTAGTTTTGAGTTACAGAGAGGTCAGGAATCAAGATTATTGTCAAGTTCGTTGGCGTTACCTATAGTATGTTCCGCAATGTGTGATCTGTGTATATGTCTTAGTGTGTGTGTATGTTCTAGTGGGTATAAGCGTAATGGATACACACACACAGACACACACACAGCCGCAGGTGTTTATCTGCTATCAACAAAGGTACAACACCTGCCTACCTACCTACTACCTCGCCCTTGATCTCACCAGCACCTCTCTCTCTCTCTTTCTCTCTCTCTCTCTCTCTCTCTCTCTCTCTCTCTCTCTCTCTCTCTCTCTCTCTCTCTCTCTCTCTCTCTCTCTCTCTCTCTCTCTCTCTTCAATCTGTCTCTCACTCTTATGTTAGCTTTCAGTGTGGGTGTGTGTGTGTAAAATAGTTAGTTATTTTATGTATGTACGAATGTGTATATGTTTGCATAATCTCCTCTCCTCATTTGGTATCTCTTGCATTTACACCTATTGGTATATTGACCTCTGTCAGCCTATTTGCTTCATGTATAGATATATATATGTGTGTGTGTGTGTGTGTATGTGTGTGTGTGTGTGTGTGTGTGTGTGTGTGTGTGTGTTTAGTTCTGAATGTGTGTTTGTAATCTGCGTTTGTAACAGTCTAATTTATCTACCTCAGCAACAGTCATCTTTTCGTTTTTGTAGTCTCCCCAGTTCTATATTTTGTTTGCACCACATGCCACTCTCACTTTCATCCTTCTCACTGTCTGGTCTTGCTGGCTGGTAATCGATAGCACTCTCATTTTAAATTTGCTCTCACAAATTTAGGAGGAATACCGAAAATGCACAAATTTATCTCGAAGGGGTGTATGTGGGGGGCTCTTCGGTTTTATTATATATAGTATGCTTGATAAAGGTTTAGGGAGGAAACAAAATAAAATAAATATATTAGTAAACTAAAAGAACTGTCGAGTGTTTGCATTATAGAACTATTGTCTATGTATTGGATTAGGTTCTTCAGTCTCGTATTCTGAGAAATGTCTCTTTTCATTCTCATCCACATTATTCTTATCATTAATTACTAAAAGGTTTATCCATATTCCTGTTTATCGCCTGTCTGATATAATTACCGTAGTTCTTTCTACTCAATATTTCTCTCTCTCTCTCTCTCTCTCTCTCTCTCTCTCTACCGCCAGACGCTGCAGACGCTCTGTCAACGCTCTCACGATATCGATCATAATTTGAGTATTAACTACTCATCCTCTTCATTCTTGTGCATGAAAGGTGGTTAAGAGCACGTTTAACCATCCTGTAGCTTAGTAAGTAACACTGCACGATATTTCGCTGTGTATTGACTGATAAACTTTGTGTTTATCACAAGACTCCTGCTCGGACAGGGCGCCACTAGCGCCATCTATTGTTTTGTTTTGCTTTGTAAACAAACGCTCTCTTATTACTATTTTATATAAAATCGTAGCCCCTAATTTTACCCATTACCTACTGTAGTAAGTATCTATTTAACTGCCTTGTATGTAAGTAAAGCTTTGCATATTAATTTGCTAATAAACAATATTGTTTACTAACTAACCGCCTACAGGGACTAACGCCGACACCATTTTGTAAACAAACCTTTTTGGGGGATTATACATATTAAATTCCAGCAAATTTTGTACCAAATTTAAGTGCATTCATTTATCTTTTCCCCCTAGATATATTCTTGACTTTTTCTCCTCAGACTGATTTTACTTTAAGCTAAGGGTGGTATTTGTACAAACTAACCTAGCCTAACCCAACCTGCCAAGCTTTTAACCTAACCCAAACCTAGCCTAGCCTATAGCCAGCCAATCTGTTTTATTATTAACTCTTGTAGATATTGTATTTAGTATCCTACTGTAGCTATATATATCTGTAATTTTAGTTGTTGCTTGCACGATCTTGTAATAACCTTTGACTGATACACTTTTTTATCTAAAAAGAGTAGGCTACTGCTTTACTAGGCTACAGTGACACCAGGGTCATCTGTTGACACAGTATATTAACCCCTTGTGTGCAGTCACACTTTATTTTTATATAATCTCTATTTGATGAATTGTATATTTAGTTACATATTCTGTTATACATATATTTGTTTAAGGTTAGGTTATCACACCTGGTAGCCTATTTCTGCGAATTTCAATTTTATTATATTCGGTTAGGCTATTCAACGCTGGTAGCCTATTATTGCGTATTTCAATTTAAAAAAAAAAAAACTTTTGGTTAGGCTATCGCCCCTGGAAGCCTAATTCTGCGTATCTCAACATTTTTGTTTTCGGTTAGGCTATCACCCCTGATAACCTATTTCTGCGTATTTCAGCATATTTGTTTTCGGTTGAAGTGATTGAAGTGTTTTTAAAGTGAGTGAAGTGTTGTAAAGTGAGTGAATTGTTTTTTAAGTGAGTGAATTGTTTTTTAAGTGAGTGAAGTGATCTGAAGAAAGTGACTGTCACCATGCCTCGCGCTTGTGCGAACTGCGCCGGTAGGTTTGGTGAGTCCATGTTTGCTACTATCGATCTTCAAGTCTGCCGGCTCTGCCAGCAATGAGAGAATTTTACAGTGAAATTAGATGAAGCCTACAACAAGATCAACATCCTCACCATGAAGCTGGAATCACTCCAAGAGTTTGTAACACTCAACGTTGGAGTGCCACAAACTTCAATTGTCACCGCAACTCCAGCAGCCACCAACGCCCCAACGTCAACTGCCAACAATTCAACGCCTACAGTAGCCATTTCAGCTGATGTTTCCGATACTCAAGATACAAATAGCGACTCTCTTCCCCCTCAAGACAACTTCCGTGTCGTGAGGAACAACGTTTGCCCCAAGACCAGGAAACACATACCGATTACCGAGTGTCAAAACCGTTTCCAGATACTCGCAGAATCAGATGACGAAGAGGAAATAGAAGAAGTCCGGCTCGTGGGAGACTCGATGATACGTGGTCAGCTCACAGAGTTTTGCGCCAGGGCACCTAAGACCAGGAAGCGTTTTTGTATCCCTGGTGGTGGTGTGGATGACGTAGTTGCAGCAGTTGACGAAGTATCAAAGCTGGCCCCAGCTAATACAATGTACGTCATCCACGTTGGATCCAACGATGTACAGCGAACCCGGTCGGAAGATTTGCTTTTAAAGTACCAGCAGCTGATCAAGTCGTTTAAGGAGAAGTCATCAAGGATCATCGTCTCAGGAATTGTCCCCCGGCTCGGTGTAGAGAGCCGATTTTACAACATAGCCACCAGCACAAATCGTTGTCTAGCAAACCTCTGCAGGAAGGAGAACGTGGGATTCGTCGACACCTGGGACAATTTCTACTATGATGACTATTTGTTTTCGGACGATGGAGTTCATCTGAACCAGGTGGGAGCAGCGCGTTTTGGGCGTCTTCTCAACGATGCGGTGAAGGATTTTCGGAGAAGAAATCGAATCAGCACAGGACAACCAGGAAGGAGGACCGAAGACAGCGAGGACGGCAATCTACAAAGGAATTAAATACTAATCCGTCAAGAACCGCGAATTTGGATAAAGCTCCACCAACACAACCCAAATTCAAAACCGTCAGGGATAACGACCGAGGACCGAGGACAGCCATGAATGTAAATGTAGATCCGACCAGAACCAATAATTTGAATAAAGACCGTTCCTTGAATCCCAAATCCAAAACTTTGAATGTTTTCTATGCAAACGCTCGTAGCATACGCAATAAATTTTCAGATTTAGAGGAACTAGTGTTTACAGAAAATTATGATGTGATTGGCATAACAGGATCTTGGCTCAATACACAAGATAGAGACTTTTTAGCAGAGTATTCACTTCCCGGTTATGTAATGTTTGAGAACAGCCGAATAAATAAAAATGGAGGTGGCGTTTTATTTTATATCAAAGAAAGTCTTAACCCGACCCTCGTGTCAAAACCTCAAATTGTGAACGTCGACACATCTTTTGTGCTAATAAAGAATAATAAAGGTACAAAAATAATACTTGCGTTAATATACAGACCTCCAGCTCAATCAGTGCAAACTGACCGAGAAATTTACGAACAAATTGCAGATGTAAGTAACTCACAAGATACCGTAATTTTTGGCGACTTTAATTTACCTGTGACCAAGTGGGGCGATACTCTTACTTCACACTCCGGACATGACTTGTATACGAACTTGCAAGAGAGTTCGCTTTATCAATTTGTTCGAATGCCGACCCGTGGTAATAACGTTCTTGACATTGTACTTGCAACAAAAGAAGAATTGATAGAGAATTTGAATGTTGGTGATGAATTCAGTAACAGCGACCATCGTACGATAACTTTCACTTTAAAGTTTACTAGTAACGAACCAAAATAGTAGCATCGAAAAAGTCCCTAATTTCAAGAAAGCAAACTTCCATAAACTTAGAGCTATGTTTAAAGAAACTGACTGGAGCTTTTTAATTAACAATAACGACATAAATACATCTTGGAAGTTATTCGAAACCACTTACCTAAAAGCAGTGCAAGACTGCATACCATCGAAAATACGGCGTCCAGGCCATAATAATAAGCCCAAATGGTGGAATAAAGATATTTCAAACTGCCTGCTTGCTAAAAAAAATTGCTAATGATAGATTAAAATCCTCACAAAATGACGAAGAACGGGTGAAATTTGTAGAGCTACGACGCAAAGCCAAAAAGTTAATTAAGCAAAGTAAAAAGACCTTAGAGTTACATATTGCGAATCAAAGTAAAACAAACCCGAAAGAATTCTATAGTTATATCAGAAAGAAAAAAGTAGTTACTTCAACTGTTGGACCGTTAGTCGATGAAAAAGGAGAATACACCAAAGACGAAGTACAAATGAGTAATGCCCTCAATACCTTCTTTGCATCAGTTTTTACAACAGAAGACCTCAGTGATATCCCTACACCATCGCCGATTCAGATTGATAATTCAGATGTTCTAAGCAATATCACCGTTACAGAGAGAGAAGTATTGAATTGTTTAGATAAACTCAAGGTAAATAAAACGCCAGGACCTGATACAATCTCGCCTAGAGTTCTAAAGGAAGCTAAGAATGAGCTCTCCAAACCACTGACATTACTATTCAATAAATCCTTGCAGTCTGGAACTATGCCTGATCAGTGGAAGCTAGCCAACGTAACACCGATATTCAAAAAAGGCAGCAAATCCCTACCCAGTAACTATCGTCCAATTAGCTTAACCTCAGTTGTATGTAAAATGCTAGAAACGGTCATACGAGACAGACTCGTAAATCACTTAGAGGAAAATAACATACTTAAAGATACTCAACACGGCTTTCGTAAAAAACGTTCCTGTTTAACAAACCTCTTAGACTTCTTCCACGATATCCTCAACCTCTACGATGAGAGTAAAGCTGTAGATATTATATACCTTGATTTTCAAAAGGCCTTTGACAAAGTTCCCCACAAACGTTTACTGCTAAAACTAAAAGCGCATGGAATACAAGACGGTGTGTTGAAATGGATAGAAAATTGGCTCAGCAACAGAAAGCAAAGGGTAGTCATAAACGGTAAGGCATCTAAATGGACCAATGTAAGTAGCGGGGTACCCCAGGGATCGGTACTAGGACCAATTCTCTTTCTAATTTACATCAACGACATAGATGAGGGTCTCACCTGCACAATCTCAAAATTTGCTGACGATACAAAAATTGCAAATAGCGTACTCTCAAAAGAACAAGTCGACGATATGCAACACAATCTAGATAAATTGTCATGTTGGGCCCAAATTTGGCAAATGAGTTTCAATGCGGATAAATGTAAAGTACTACATGTCGGATACCTAAATGAGAAAGCAAACTATTCGATGAATGGCACTCAGCTTAAGAATGTAAACAGAGAAACTGATCTGGGAGTAACAATATCGAGTAACCTAAAACCGAGTCAACAATGTTCAGAAGTTGTTAAGAAAGGCAAACAAAATAATTGGCTTTATAGGCAGGTCATTTGAGCATAAATCCAAAGAAGTTATCCTAACCCTTTACAATTCCTTAGTCCGCCCTCTTCTGGAATACTGCGTTCAATCCTGGTGCCCTTATTACCAAAAAGATATAAACAAGCTAGAACGAGTTCATCGTAGAGTTACCAAAATGATACCTAGCCTAAAGAACAAACCATACGAAGAGCGTCTTAGAGAATTAAATCTATTTCCTTTAACCCAGCGCAGATTAAGAGGTGACTTAATTCAAGTGTTCAAAATCATCAAAGGCATCGACAATATGAACTGTAGTAAGTACTTCACTATCGACCAATCTAATTACACGCGGGGAAACGGTTGCAAAATTATTGGTAAATCTTTTAACTCGCACGAATCTAAGAATTTCTTCTTCAATCGAGTTGTCAACTTGTGGAATGGGCTTCCCCGAGACGTTATAGACTGCAGCACCGTTGATTCATTTAAATTCCGCCTAGACAAATATCTCGCATCAAACCCGCGACTGACTGCGTTTGTAAATGAATAACTTTATCCTCCCCTCAGTTACTAACCCATATGTCCCCTACTAACTTCCTAGTCCTGCCACGTTAGTGGCAGGGCAGTAGTTCCCTTTCCAATGTTCCCTTACCCACTCTAAACCACTGTTTGGTCACTTGATCCTCAGTGTTTTGGAGGACAAGCAACCTAGAAGGGTCACTAGACCTGTTGTTGCTTGATTTCCTTTGTACTCCTTTGTACTCTCTCTCTCTCTCTCTCTCTCTCTCTCTCTCTCTCTCTCTCTCTCTCTCTCTCTCTCTCTCTCTCTCTCTCTCTCTCTCTCTACGACGCAAAGCCAAAAAGTTAATTAAGCAAAGTAAAAAGACCCTGGAGTTACATGTTGCGAATCAAAGTAAAACAAACCCGAAAAAATTCTATAGTTATATCAGAAAGAAAAAAGTAGTTACCGGTACTTCAACTGTTGGACCGTTAGTCGATGAAAATGGAGAATACACCAAAGACGAAGTACAAATGAGTAATGCCCTCAATACCTTCTTTGCATCAGTTTTTACAACCGAAGACCTCAGTGATATCCCTACACCATCGCCGATTCAGATTGATAATTCAGATGTTCTAAGCAATATCAACCGTTACAGAGAGAGAAGTATTGAATTGTTTAGATAAACTCAAGGTAAATAAAACGCCTGGACCTGATACAATCTCGCCTAGAGTTCTAAAGGAAGCTAAGGATGAGCTCTCCAAACCACTGACATTGCTATTCAATGAATCCTTGCAGTCTGGGACTATGCCTGATCAGTGGAAGCTAGCCAACGTAACACCGATATTAAAAAAGGCAGCAAATCCCTACCCAGTAACTATCGTCCAATTAGTTTAACCTCAATTGTATGTAAAATGCTAGAAACAGTCATAAGAGACAGACTCGTAAATCACTTAGAGCAAATAAATAACTTAAAGATACTCAACACGGCTTTCGTAAAAAACGTCCCTGTTTAACAAACCTCTTAGACTTCTTCCACGATATCCTCAACCTTTATGATGAGAGTAAAGCTGTAGATATTATATACCTTGATTTTCAAAAGGCCTTTGACAAAGTTCCCCACAAATGTTTACTGCTAAAACTAAAAGCGCATGGAATACAAGACGGTGTGTTGAAATGGATAGAAAATTGGCTCCGCGACAGAAAGCAAAGAGTAGTCATAAACGGTAATGCATCTAAATGGACCAATGTATGTAGCGGGGTACCCCAGGGATCGGTACTAGGACCAATTCTCTTTCTAATTTACATCAACGACATAGATGAGGGTCTCACCTGTACAATCTCAAAATTTTGCTGACGATACAAAAATTGCAAATAGCGTACTCTCAAAAGAACAAGTTGACGATATGCAACACAATCTAGATAAATTGTCATGTTGGGCCCAAATTTGGCAAATGAGTTTCAATGCGGATAAATGTAAAGTACTACATATCGGATACCTAAATGAGAAAGCAAACTATTCGATGAATGGCACTCAGCTTAAGAATGTAAACAGAGAAACCGATCTGGGAGTAACAATATCGAGTAACCTAAAACCGAGTCAACAATGTTCAGAAGTTGTTAAGAAGGCAAACAAAATAATTGCTTTATAGGCAGGTCATTTGAGCATAAATCCAAAGAAGTTATCCTAACCCTTTACAATTCCTTAGTCCGCCCTCTTCTGGAATACTGCGTTCAATCCTGGTGCCCTTATTACCAAAAAGATATAAACAAGCTAGAACGAGTTCAACGTAGAGTTACCAAAATGATACCTAGCCTAAAGAACAAACCATACGAAAGAGCGTCTTAGAGAATTAAATCTATTTCCTTTAACCCAGCGCAGATTAAGAGGTGACTTAATTCAAGTGTTCAAAATCATCAAAAGCATCGAAAATATGAACTGTAGTAAGTACTTCACTATCGACCAATCTAATTACACGCGGGGAAATGGTTGCAAAATTATTGGTAAATCTTTTAACTCACACGAATCTAAGAATTTCTTCTTCAATCGAGTTGTCAACTTGTGGAATGGGCTTCCCCGAGACGTTATGGACTGCAGCACCGTTTATTCATTTAAACTCCGCTTAGACAAATATCTCGCATCAAACCCGCGACTGACTGCGTTTGTAAATGAATAACTTTATTTTATCCCCCCCTCAGTTACTAACCCATCTGTCCCCTACTAACTTCATAATCCTGCCACGGACATTAGTTCCAGGGCAGTAGTTCCCTTTCCAATGTTCCCTTACCCACTCTAAACCACTGTTTGGACACTTGATCCTCAGTGTTTTGGAGGACAAGCAGCCTAGAAGGGTCACTAGGATCTGTTGTTGCTTGATTTCCTTTGTACTCCTTTGTACTCTCTCTCTCTCTCTCTCTCTCTCTCTCTCTCTCTCTCTCTCATATAGTATAGCACGCGTCCGAATTTTACTTTTATGTTATATTTAATACCAGACTTTATCATTTTATATTTACGTTTCATAATCTGCCACAATTGTAAATATAATTATTTAATACAGTTTTAGTTCACTAAGAGCTTTGCGCGTATATCTTATATATATTTGTATTTCTTATCTATATATTGCTTTGAACATAGTATTATATTATTATTATTATTATTATTATGTTAGTTTGATGTTCTTTGAATTGAACGTGGACCACTTTTTGTCAATTGTTTATATATATACAGTATATATATATATATATATAGTCGGATTACTGTATATATATATATATATATATATATATATATGTATATATATATATATATATATATATATATATATACAGTATATAAATATATATTGTATATATATTCATTCATCCGCCAACGATGTTGGACGGAAGTTATGTTTCCGCCTCGATGTGTTTGTATGTAAACAAGGTTTATCGCGAAAATAAGAATCAATGATTAGGGTAAGTTTGGTGGGCAGATAGGATATGTGGCAAGGAAGAAGTGATTAAATTTAGGAGGCCTCCCGGATCATATTCTCGAACCTACTGTAGATGCTGAAGAAAAGTTATGCCTATGATATGAATGGTAAAGAAGCAGTCAGCGTAGGTAGAAGTGTGTGCCCTACCAAGCGCCCCTCTATTTATATTGGAATATCAACATACATATACTTGTATCCTCTAGTCTAGGCTTACCCGTAAACATATAAATCTGTGACACTCCCAACCCTCAGATATTTACACCTTCCAATAACCGCGAATACACAAACACTTCTCTCTCTCTCTCCTCCTTTCCCCCCCCCCCCTCTCTCTCTCTCTGTCTCTCTCTCTCTCTCTCTCTCTCTCTTTCTCTCTGATGATTATAACGACAATTATTAGTAATATGATGCTGACGATGATATATTATGATGATGGTAGTTTTATATATATGGTGGGGTAATTATAATGCTTACACACATGTTGGCATTATCTTATCTGTGAACATTTTAATCCCAGCTCGCCCAAAATTAATCCTTATCTTGATTCAGCACTTCAATTCATCCACTCTCTCTCTTTCACTCACTCTCACTCTCTCTCTCTCTCTCTCTCTCTCTCTCACTCACTCTCATTATCTCTCTTTAACAACACATTTTTGTTATAAGGCCGGACTGCCTATTAAGGACCCCGAGGTATGTGTGGTCTGTGTATCTATGTCTCTCTCTCTCTCTCTCTCTCTCTCTCTCTCTCTCTCTCTCTCTCTCTCTCTCTCTCTCTCTCTCTCTCTCTCACTCACTCTCTCTGTTCTCAGTCTCTCTCTCTCTCTCTCTCACACACTCACACTCACTCACTCTCTCTGTTCTCAGTCTCTCTCTCTCTCTCTCTCTCTCTCTCTCTCTCTCTCACAGACACACACACACACACACACACCACCACCACCATAATGAAGCAGCCAATGACCGTAATGGATTATAGCCATCACCGGGCCCCGTAGTCAACTTTTTTGTGGAGGAATTGTTTTGTAAAAGTGCATTGGGCGAGAGGTGATAAATGGTCGTGGTGATATTAAAGGGGGTCACCTGCTTTTTTCTCTTTCTTGGTTGTATCCATTTGGCCCCACTCACCCTAATGTTTTACTATATTTATCTCCATCCGGGTGAGACATTTTTCTATCGAGAAATATACAAGTTTAGCCATATTATGGTGGCTCGCCAGGTATAAATCGATACCTAGATAAGGATAAACGTCTTAAAACAGTGAGCTGAATGGGGCCAAATGGATACAACCCAGATAGAGAAAAAAAGCAGGAGACCCCCCTTAATAGTGATACAGAATGGTGAAGCTGATGAGTGTGAATGATGATAGTGATGATTATTATAATGGTGGTGATAATTTGTGAGAAATAGTGTGATGATGTATGATAAATAAAAATGATGATAGTGATGATTATTATAATGGTGGTGATAATTTGTGAGAAATGAAATTGATGAATATATTATATGGTGATGATACTTTGGTGAAAAAATATGTTGATTATATTAATGTAATAGTGGTGTCGATAATATGATAAAGGAATGGTGATAATTATGATGATGTCCATGACTCTAATATAAATGGCGATGCTGGTGGTTGTGGTGATAGTTGGTGAGAAGTGGTGAATGTTAAGGGGGGAAGCGTTCATTTATTGGTCCATTATTTAATTTAATATTATTATTATTATTTTTTTTTTTTTTTTTTTTTTTTTTTTTTCATGGTTTATTATGACCCCTTTGAATCCTAGAGACAGTATATTAAAGGTATATTATAAACTACAGAAATTCGTTTAATGGTAACTCGAATGAGACAGATATGACGTGCTGCTGGTGCACGGGTTAAGGGAAGATGGGCCGTTTGTCTGAACACTTTTCATCCTCATGTTTAGCCCCATTTGTTTTCAAATTATAAGACGTTAGGCCCATTAGTTTTGCGATTCTAGCATCTTTCGCCCCATTTCGTTGTCAATTTTAGGGCCTTTCGTGCCATTTAGGTGTCAATTTTTTCCTAGCGAGCCTGAAATTGTAAGAGGAACCGGCCTTTGGCCGGCACATTTTTCTACCGAAAAATTTACAAATTAATCTAGAAGGGAGATCTAATGAATGTTTGTTTTAAATTTGATGGAGGTCTAGGGAGGAAACTAGAAAAATAATAAATCAATGAAAATATCGACCAAAAAGTGAACCATCCCCCCTAAGAGTGTATCTGAATGGGTTGAGAGGGTTAATTTCCTCTCCATTGTCCTGCGAGAGTCGAGTCATCATCACATTTCATCACCCAGCTATCGGTGACTTCGAGGTAACGGGATTTATTTGGGGGAATATTATCCTCTATGATTGGTTGAATTATCTTTTTATGATTGTGTTGACTCTTTAGTATCTCTGTATTGCAATTACTAGTTTCATCACCATCGTCTTTATCATCATCATTATCATCACCATGTCAATTGACCACTCGCGAGTTTCAAGCTATAAGGAAGTTCGGCCTGTAAACATCGATAGTAAACACAAATACAGTAATTATGTGGGTTTCTGGTGGTTAAATAGTGTGTTGAATTTGGTTTTATGTATAAATAAATGTACTCAACCCGTATTATAAATGTACTCAACCCGTATAAATGTACTCAACCCGTATTATAAATGTACTCAACCCGTATTATAGCTAGTTATTCTGCTAAATATCGATGTCTACAGCTCCAACTTCCTTATAGAATGATACTCGCAAGTAGTCAATTGGGTCCATTTATTTTACTACCTTTGTGGAATATTTCCCTCATACTGACCCCAACTTCCCTTGACTATGGCTCTCTGCCACTCTTATCTCTTAAGGGGGGATGGTTCACTATGGCTCTCTGCCACTCTTATCTCTTAAGGGGGGATGGTTCACTATGGCTCTCTGCCACTCTTATCTCTTAAGGGGGGATGGTTCACTATGGCTCTCTGCCACTCTTATCTCTTAAGGGGGGGTGGTTTTCTATGGCTCTCTGCCACTCTTATCTCTTAAGGGGGGATGGTTCACTATGGCTCTCTGCCACTCTTATCTCTTAAGGGGGGTTGGTTCACTATGGCTCTCTGCCACTCTTATCTCTTAAGGGGGGATGGTTCACTATGGCTCTCTGCCACTCTTATCTCTTAAGGGGGGATGGTTCACTATGGCTCTCTGCCACTCTTATCTCTTAAGGGGGGATGGTTCACTATGGCTCTCTGCCACTTCTTTCTCTTAAGGGGGGGATGGTTCACTATGGCTCTGCCACTCTTATCTCTTAAGGGGGAGATGGTTCCACTATGGCTCTCTCCCACTCTTGTCCCTTATGTGGGGATGGTTCACTATGGCTCTCTGCCACTCTTATCTCTTAAGGGGGGATGGTTCACTATGGCTCTCTGCCACTTATCTCTTAAGGGGGGATGGTTCACTATGGCTCTCTGCCACTTATCTCTTAAGGGGGGATGGTTCACTATGGCTCTCTGCCACTCTTATCTCTTAAGGGGGGATGGTTCACTATGGCTCTCTGCCACTCTTATCTCTTAAGGGGGGATGGTTCACTATGGCTCTCTGCCACTCTTATCTCTTAAGGGGGGATGGTTCACTATGCCTCTCTGGCACTCTTATCTCTTAAGGGGGGGATGGCTCACTATGGCTCTCTGCCACTCTTATCTCTAAGGGGGATGGTTCACTATGGCTCTGCCACCTATCTCTTAATGGGGGATGGTTCACTATGGCTCTCTGCCACTCTTATCTTAAGGGGGATGGTACACTATGGCTCTCTGCCACTCTATCTTAAGGGGGGATGGTTCACTATGGCTCTCTGCACTCTTATCTCTTAAGGGGGATGGTTCACTATGGCTCTCTGCCTTAAGGGGGGATGGTTCAGATGGCTCTCTGCCACTCTATCTCGTAAGGGGGGATGGTTCACTATGGCTCTCTGCCACTCTATCTCTTAGGGGGGATGGTTCACTATGGCTCTCTGCCACTCTTATCTCTTAAGGGGGGATGGTTCACTATGGCTCTCTGCCACTTTATCTCTTAAGGGGGGATGGTTCACTATGGCTCTCTGCCACTCTATCTCTTAAGGGGGGATGGTTCACTATGGCTCTCTGCCACTCTTATCTCAAGGGGGATGGTTCACTATGGCTCTATGTCACTCTTATCTCTTAAGGGGGATGGTTCACTATGGCTCTGCCACTCTTATCTTAAGGGGGATGGTTCACTATGCTCTGCCACTCTTATCTCTTACGGGGCGATGGTTCACTGATTCTCTGCCACTCTATCTCTTAAGGGGGATGGTTCACTATGCTCTCTGCCACTCTTATCTCTTAAGGGGGGATGGTTCACTATGGCTCTCTGCCACTCTTATCTCTTAAGGGGGGATGGTTCACTATGGCTCTCTGCCACTCTTATCTCTTAAGGGGGGATGGTTCACTTTTTGGCCAATTTTTGCATGTATTCATTATTTTTTTTAGTTTCCTCCCTTGACTTCCATCAAATTTAAAAAAAAACATCCATTAGATCCCCCTTCTAGATAAATTTGTACATTTTTCGGTAGACACATTTCCCGGCCGAAGGCCGATTCTTCCACCATTACAGGCTCACTATCGTTCGCCAGGGAAAAAATCGACACCTTAATAGCACGAAAGGTCTAAATATTGACGAAGAAATGGGGCGAAAGGTCTTAAAATCGACTAACTAATGGGGGCACGCATCTTAACATCTGAACACTACTGGTGCTAAACACGAGGGAAAAAAGGGTCCAGAAAATCGGCCCATCTCCCCTTAATCATCATCATCATTCATTGATGAGATTGTGCACCAATCGAGCAGGGGAGGTCACATAGGCATATGATAAGGAGTTGCTGGAACTCCTGTGTCATTTGCCTGGCTTCCCCCACTGTTTCGGGTGTGCCTCACTTACTCAGAGAGTAATCCAGCTAACTCTCACAAACACCTCCTCCTCCTCTTCATTTCACTACACTTTTTAAGCACACCACACTTCTTTCCCACACACCTATATGTCCTCTAATTTACCTTGATTTTGGCTCTCTACCCCTCTTTCAACCTTGGGGGGAGACTTGTTACAGACAGTTTTGCTTTTTGTCTCCTTCATACGCATTGATCATCATCATCATCACCACCATCATCATCATGACCACCACCATCATCATCATTTCCACCATCATCATCACCACCATCACCATCATCACAAATAAGTGTCTTCATTTTTATAATCATCATCACCATCATCATCACAAATAAGTGTCTTCATTGTTAGCATATTCATTATTCTCATCATCACCACCATCATCATCATCACCACCACCATCATCATCATCACCATTATCATCACCACCATCATCATCACCACCATCATCATCACCACCACCACCATCATCATCACCACCATCATCATCATCACCACCACCATCATCATCATCACCATCATCACAAATAAATATCTTCATTATTATCATCATCACCACCATCACCATCATCACATTTCACACCCTTCATCAACTCCTGGCATTGGGTTCATTCGTTATACTGGCTGTGGTGATTGTGTGTCATTAGCCTCTGGGATTGGCTTAATTATCTCTGTCTTTATCATTATCGACACTCATTAGAATCACCACTCATCATTGTCATCGACACACACTCATTATAATACAGTCTTAGCATCATTATCATCGACACTCATTATTTACCATTCCCATTATCATTATCATCATCATCGACAATCATTATAATCACCATTCTCATCATCACTCATTATAATCACCACTCTTATCATCATCATCATCGACACTCGTTACAATCATGTGTCATCATCATCATCATCATCATCATTAACACTCATTACAATCATTCATTATACTGGTTGTGGTGATTGTGTGTCATTAACCTCTGGGATTGGTTTAATTATCTTTGTTTTTATCATTATCGATACTCATTAGAATCACCACTCATCATTATCTTCATTGGTACTATTATTAGCATCATCACTTATCATAATCACCATCAGTGCCATCCTCAGCATTGTCTTCATCATCATCATCATTACCAATATCATTACATTTCATCTCTATCAAGCCGTCATTACTCGACATCATCATCATCACATTTCATCCCTATCAAGCCGTCATCACTCGAAAATCATCATTAGCATCACTATTATCATCATCATTAATACCAATATCATCGTCACCATTATCATATTCATCACCATTGTCACCGGTATCACCATTATCATTATTTTCGTATTCATCATCACACTGCTACTGGATTCATTCATTATAGTGGCTTTGAAAGTGGTACAGTAGGCTTTATTAGCTTCTGTGAATGGTTTGATTTATCTATGGTTTATAGTTATCATCATCACTATTATCTTCACCACCAATATCATCATCCCCATTAACCCCTTCTGTACCGGCGACGTTTTTTAAATTTATTCTGGTTACTACTAATCGATTGTATTCAGTTTAGGAAGTATCTCTGCTGCAGATTAACAGGATTTGAAGTATGTCACTTAACCCTTTTTACCACCATAGATCCTTCTTAAACTGCACAAAACCATCTAGATATAGATCAAATAAACTGAAAAGACGTAGCCGGTACAGAAGGGGTTAATATTATCACCATCTTCCCCATTATTATCATTACCATCATCATTGGCATCGTTGTCATCATCATAATTATCATCAATATTATCATCATTAACATACTATTCATCATCACCATTATCATCATTAACATCATCCTCACCATTATCATCATTACCATCATCATCACCATTATCATGATCCGCATCATCATTATTATCACCATTATCATAGCATACACTGTCACTGGAGCCATTCGTTATACTGGCTTTGATAGAGGACCATTACAGCCTCTGTGGTTGGTATGCTGTCTCCATCATCATCACATCATCATCATCAGGCTCATCATTATTGCCATCATCATTATCACTCATATCGTAATCTCCATCATATCATAAATATAGTTATCAGTATCTTCATCACCATTATCACCATCACCATCAATTCTAACAATATGGACGTCTTTACTCTTACCATTATCATCACAACCATCACCATCATTATATAACCATCACCATATAATCTTCATGATTATGTCCACCATCAACGCCACTATCATATCACCATCACCCCCTCCACGGTCATCACAATATTCATCACCACCACCATCGTCCACGTCGTTATTAACCATCACCACCCTCATCGTCGCTATCACTACCACCATCATCACTATCATCCGGATGGTCTCATGGTCTAAGGCGCCGCACGCTAGTGGCCCAGTCCTAGACTGAGGGTTCGAGTCTGTCTCAATCTAGAAAGTTTATTTGTTAGCCTGATGGAGAAGGATTCAATGTGGTCCCTCCCTAGCCAAGCTGCTCAACTAGCAGCTTGTGGGCGGGTGCCCAACCCCGAAAGGAGTTGAAATAGGGGAGCTATCCCCCCGCCAAAGGCGGCTTTCTAGGGCCTTTCCTAGCTGATGCTGAGAGGATTGGGTTCTAGTCATGTGGTGATGGGCTGGTCTATCCGAGTGAGAACTGAGCGATCTCTGCCATACCCATAGCTTACTCTGACTGTTCCTTTTACTTATATATCTTCTAGATCTCAAGTGGCGGCGTCTTTTCCGTGGATTGACCTCCCTACTGCCAACCTAGAAGTTGGCAGATTGGGAGCCAAAGCGTCACATTTTTCCCTTACCCCTCAACTTTCCCTTCATAATTGCTGAGGGGCACAGGGCCTTGGGTGGGGCTTTGGTTTCCCGGGCGTTTCCGCACCCTCCTCAGCTCCCTGCCTTGGAGTGGCTTCGGTCACCCGGGCTTTGTTAGTGGTAAGCAGGGAGGATTTTGTGGGGGCGCTCGTTTATGGCCTTGGCCTTGCTCGAGACCTTGGGGCTGTTCGGCCAGATAGCCTGGGGAACAACAACAACAACAACAACAACTAGCAGCTTGTGTTGGCCTACACATTGCTTCGCCAGTGTATCTGCATAAATATTACTATAAAGGAAATATAACAGTCGTCAAAGGTCACATGTGACCTCGCAGTTAAGGTTAGAATAAACATTGTACTGTACCATAGGCTCAGGGCTGCAATTGAACAGTTAACCAACATTTATTATTAATAAACATTGTACTGTACCATAGGCTCAGGGCTGCAATTGAACAGTTAACCAACATTTATTATTATCATTATTATTATTATTATTTGGGTCTGTCCTGCACATTATCCCTGTCATAATTTTCACATTAACTCCCTCTCTCTCTCTCATTTGGTCCCGGGCAGCTGATCATTACATTTCAGTCACGGCCGTCCTCATTATCATCACCATCACCACACAGAGCGAGAGATGGGTGATGATTGTGTGGGTCTACCGTTATTCATCATATTATCACTACTATCACCATCATCCCCACTATTACACTATCACCATTATCCTGATCATCGTCGTCGGTTCATTAGCACCATGATAATAATAATCATACTGTCAATAATATCCAGCCATCAGCCTCTCTTATACGGTACCTTTCCTACCCAGCTTAAGAGGGTAGTGCTTGGTTTTCGGTCTATGTTTTTATTTATTTATGAGTTTCCCCGCTAGACCTCCATCAAGCTTAGAAAAACACCCCCTAGACCCTCTTTCAAGATAAATGTGTACATTTTTCGGTAGAAAAATGTCCCGGCCGAAGGCCGATTACTCTTAAAATTACAGGCTCGCTATAACTCGCGAGATAAAAAAAATCGACACCTAAATGGCACGAAAGGTCTTAATATTGACAAACAAATGGGGCATAATGTCTTAAAATCACCAAAGTAATGGGCCGAACGTCTAAAATTCTAAAAACTAATATGCTAAACATGAGGAGGAAGAAGGGGGTCCAGAAAAAGCGAGTACTACCCCCTTAACATAGACATACAGACATTTCAATCAAGGACCAGCGCCGCCTACTCTCAATCACCCAGTCCTGCCACGGACATTAGTTCCAGGGCAGTAATTCCCTTTCCAATGTTCCCTTACCCACTCTAAACCACTGTTTGGACACTTGATCCTTAGTGTTTTGGAGGACAAGCAACCTAGAAGGGTCACTAGATCTGTTGTTGCTTGATTTCCTTTGTACTCCTTTGTAGTCCTTCTCATTATAGGCTGGCTAGGATTAGGGGAATTTAGGGTTTATTATCATCGTGATCATTATTAGTAGTATCCTTAACACCAGGGACGTCCTTTTCATTATATTCTGACAGCTATTAGACGATTGTATTCAGCTTAGGAAGGACCTCTCGCAATAGTAAGATGTCGAACTATCTCAACCAACCCTTTTAACTACCACAGATCCTTCCCAAGCTGCATTATGTCGTTTAAATACAGCTAGAATATAATATAACACTCGTCGCTGGTACTCAGAGGGTTAACCCATTCTGTACCAGGGACGTCCTTTATTTAAGCATATACTGGCAGCTATTAGACGATTTTAATCAGCTTGGGAAGGACCTCTAGCAATTAACAGGCTTCGAACTATCTCACTTAACCATTTTAACCACCACAGGTCCTTCCCAAGCTGCATCATATCGTCTTAATATAGCTAGAATAAAATATATCACACGTCGCTGGTACAGTCGGGCTAATAAGTCATGTCTCAGCTGTCATTACGTTTGGCTCGCTCTGGGCTGTAGTAATGTCTGTCAGATATTCAATAGGGTGGGTAAATGTTTCAACACGTTTGTATATCTCACTCAAAAAGGAGAAACCATGTGTAAATATTGCTGATACCAATTATTGATCAAAACATAATGGGTGCCGAGACATGACTTATTAGCCCGACTGTACTCAAGGGGTTAAGAATATACATCTATCACCATCACTATCGGTATCAACATCATCGTTATGGCTGTCATTATTGGCATCATCAGCGTCATAATATATCACCACCGATAATATCCCACCATCAGGTATGCTGGGCCCTCTTCTACCTCATGCTTTGCCCCATTAGTTTTCAGATTTTAAGATGTTCGGCTAATTAGTTTGGTGATTTTAGAACTGTTCACCTCTTTTCCATGTAATTGTATTACTTTTCGTGTCATTTAGGTGTCGATTTGTTCTTGGCGAGCGATAGCGAGCCTGTAATTTAGAAGAAACCGGCCTTCGGCCGGGAAGTTTTTCTACCGAAATATGTACAAATATATCTTGAAATTGGATCCTGGGGTTATTTTTAGTTTGATGGAGGTCTAGGGAGGAAACTACTAAAATGATACATAAAATGAAAACAAATGGACCACAAATTAATGAACTATCCCCCCTTAACATCATCATCATCGTAATATATCACCAATAATATCCCCCACCATTAGCCTCTCAAATCATTCCCACCCAGCTCATCACAGACAAACCATTGAATCAGGGGCTACCATCATCACCCATCACTCAGTCCACCTCGTTATATTCTGGCTAAGGTTATGAGGTTTCGTGTTTAGTATCATCGTTATCCCACATTTCCTGATAATGAACGTCACCACAGCTAGCATCATTAACCCCTTGAAGCTCTGACGCGTTTTAGCAGTTTATTTTGGCTGTCATTAGACGATTTTATGCAGCTTACGAAGGATCTGTGGGGTATTATAAGGGTAAAGACTATCTTAATCAACCCTCTGACTTCCATATACCTTTCCTATTCTGAATAAAATCGTCTAATAACTACCAGAAAACAGAAAATAAATGGGTATTGGATCTTGAAAGGGTTAACATCATCATCATAATATACCATCAATAATATCCAACGATCAACCTCTCTCAATCGTTCGTCCAGCCAGTTCATCCCAGACGTATCAATCAGCGACCACCGCTATCACCCGACACTTATCACTCCCTCCACCTCGTTATATTAGGGCTAGCATTGTGGAGTTTATTAGGGTATATTATCATCATTGTCCCACATTTCCTCACCCATCATATACCGTATATACAGTATATATACAGTATAAGAAAAGGGCCGAAAGGTCTGACAATCGCCGACTAATTGGCCGGACGTCTTAAAATATGAAAACTAATGGGGCTAAGCATGAGAGAGAAATAGGGACCAGAAAAACCGACGGGGGTTTGGTAATAGTAGTAGTAGTAGTAGTAGTAGTAGTAGTAGTAGTAGTAGCAGCAGCAGTAGTATCGAATAGTACACTATTTAGGCCTTGGTTGAGATAGTGGTAGTGTTAGTGGTAGTGGTAGTGGTAGGAATGAAGATGACGGTGGTGGTGATTATGGTAGTGATGGTATTTGTGGTTGTAGCGGTAATGATAATGGTGATAGTGATGATGGTGATAGTGGTGGTGGTGGTGGTGATGGCCATAGTGGTGGTAGTAGTGTTGGTGATGGTGATAGTGGAGGGGGGGGGAGGGTGATGGTGGAGAGGGAATAGATAGGTTCACGTTCTTGGCATTCTTCCTCCTACCAGAGTTGATAGTCGTTTCGCCCATGGTCACTTCCCCCATATTAAAGCCCCATCAGTTAGAGCTCTCTCGCTTCAGCTCTCTCTCTCTCTCTCTCTCTCTCTCTCTCTCTCTCTCTCTCTCTCTCTCTCTCTCTCTCTCTCTCTCTCTCTCTCTCTCTCTCTCTCTCTCTCTCTCTCTCTCTCTCTCTCTCTCTCTCGCTCTCTCTCTCTCTCTCTCTCTCTCTCTCTCTCTCTCTCTCTCTCTCTCTCTCTCTCTCTATCTCTCTCTCTCTCTCTCTCTCTCTCTCTCTCTCTCTCTCTCTCTCTCTCTCTCTCTCTCTCTCTCTCTCTCCCCCCCCCCCCCCCCCCCAGGGGGTAAGCTTATCCCAGATCAGACTTGAGGGTTAGAATGTTTATGCGATTTGGTGCTCATTCAAACAGTAGTTTATGGATCGACAAGCTACATTCGTTCCTACTAAACTTACCAAATCAGGCTTAACCCAACCAAAATGGTTCACAAGTGACATAGCTTTAGCAATTTGAAAAAGAAGGGTTGCATACAGAAAGGCCAAAAGAAGTCAAGACCAAAGAGATTTATACTCCTTCAAAAATATGTTTAGAAAAGTGAAATTTCTTATAAAGGAAGCAAAGCGGAATGAAGAACTAAGGGTTGTAGCCCTCTGCAAAGAGAGTCCTAAAGAGTTCTTCAGCTATGTGAATAGCAGGAAGCCATTCAAAAGTAGCATTGGACCTATACAGGATCCAACAGGCCAACTTCAAACTTCTGACACTGATATAGCTAAATCCATAAACTACTATTTTACCTCAATATTCACAAGGAAAAATATCAGTGATATGCCAAGCCCAGGACTAGTGTATGTGGGTTAAGTTCTTAGCAGAATTAGATGTACCCCAGAGGAGGTAGCACAAATAATAAATAAGTAAAATAGGTTCAAGTCATCCGGCCCAGATGGCTTTCTTCCCCGAGTTGTACGAGAAGTGCGAGTTGAAATCGCACCTTTCTTGGCAGATATCTTCAATAAATAACTAGAAAATTGAGAGGTCCCTGAAGACTGGAAACTGGCCAATGTGACCCCAATCTTTAAGAAAGAGGATCATGAGTGTCCCAAGAATTATCAGCCAATTAGCTTGACTTCTATCATAGTAAAACTCTTAGAAGCGATACTAGTAGACAAGATAGTTGACTACTAGGTACACTCGGATACCATAGTCTCTAGCTCACTCATATATATTCGCGGACTTAATCTATTTCTAATTATGGAATTATATATCTGGAAAAAAATGTATGAATATAATTTTCTATACGTCAACTACAAAACTATATATACTATTTATTGAAACGCTAGTTCTATTAAAAACTAATTCCAGATAGTTACTGAATGCTAAATAACATAGGGGTCCAGGATTTATTATCAGTGGGTTAGAGACTATATGGTATCCAAGTGTAAATCTAAGCTAATATAAGTAGACAAAACACTACATACCATTCTAGTTAAGGAGGGGTGGTTCACTTTTGGGGCGATTTTTGCATGTATTCATTATTTTTCTAGTTTCCTCCCTAGACCTCCATCAAATTAAAAAAAAAAAAAAACATCCATTAGATCCCCCTTCTATATTAATTTGTACATTCTTCGGTAGAAAAAGGCCGGTTCTTCCAACATTACAGGCTCACTATCGTTCGCCAGGGAAAAAATTGACACCTAGATAGCACGAAAGGTCTAAATATTGACGACTAAATGGGGCGAAAGGTCTTAAAATCAACTAACTAATGGGGCAAACATCTTAACATCTGAAAACTAATGGGGCTAAACATGAGGGAGAAAGTGGTCCAGAAAACCGGCCCATCCCCCCCTAAAGCTTCAGTAATGACTGTTTGGCCCCTACCCGCAGAGCCACACATACCTCTGTCTGTCAGCTATCCGTCACCCCGAGACAGTAGGAGGGAAATAGCCCGTACCTGTCACCCGTCAGTTTTTGTGTTGGGGGGGGGGGGGAGGCGAGGAGTGTCAATGGTTTGGTAGTAGGAGGGTGGTAGATAGGGAGGAGGTGGGGGTGAGAGAGAGAGAGAGAGAGCGAGTGGAAAATTAGTTAGATAACCTGATTTGCCAAACATACATGCTCATAGAGTATAGCTATTGTGACATTTTAGTACTGAGTAGCGATTCGGTCAGGTAACGCAATATATAGCATCCATATAATGAAGGCATAACAGATAATTGGGTATATTGAGAGTGATGTACCTTTCTAGCCTTATAACTAAACGGGAATAATACTGATAATATAGCTAATTAAATAATGATATACTTTATGGATACTCAATATACCTTTTTCATTCCCATATTTGTATAGAGTGGAGGAGAGATGGGGGAGGATAATCTTCAAGGACACTACATCCGCTTTATTAGAAACAATTTATTAGGGAAAATAGGCACCAACAGATTCGCCATATTTTTCTCCATATAGTCCGCATGGAGGATTTTCGTTATCGACAAATTGAAAAAATACCCTTTTCACAGAAAAATACACCAAAAATCTGTCAAAGATGTCAAATAGCGGGTGTGTGGGGGCGACAGCCCCCACCCATAATACTAGGATAGGTTAGGTAAGGTTGTTAGGTTAGGATAATGTCCTTTCAAAGGGGTATAGGCTAGTAAACACTAGGATAGCTTATACCCGGTCAGAGGAAAGAAGAAGAAGAAGAAGAGTCCTGTTGTAGTCTCCTTGAATGCTACCGGGGGGGAGGAGGGGGGTCTTGTTTACGTTATACCGTGTTCTGTTAGTGGCTTCGTTCTTGTAGTGGGGCGTTTGATGATGACGTCCTCTGGTGATGTGCCATTCTTGTTGTGTAAAGTAGCCGTATTAACACTCTCTCCCACTCTCTCTCTCTCTCCACACAAATGATCATCCTCATGGCTTTTGGCTAACATTATAATATTCTCCTCTACGTGCCACACCTCAACACAGTCGTAACTCAAAACAAACATTGAACACTTCCGCTACATGCACTTCCAACTCGCGCCATACACACTTCCACAACTTGGGTCTTGAGTTAGTCGGTAATGGTATAGTAGTAAGGGCAGTTTTTTTATTTCTCTGGACCCCTTTCTCCCTCACGCTTTGTCCCATTCGTTTGGTCAATTTAAGACGTTTTGCCCATTAATTTGATGGTTTTAAGAACTTTCGCCCCATTTCTTTGCCAGTATTAAGACCTTTCGTCGTGCCATTAGGTATCGATTTTTTTCCTGCGAAGCGAAATCGAGCCTGTAATTTAGGAGGAAGTGGCCGGTCTTGGGGGTGTTTTTTTAGCTTGATTTTTAATAAAAAACAAAAAATACACACACTAATATTTTCCGTCTTCCTCTCATATTGTTCCAGTAATTTGTTCTATAGTAGAACAAGCTTTGACAAATAATTGATGAACATTCTATCTATTTATTTTGAAATAGATTGGCAACATATTGTATTTTGGGGGGTTTATATTCAAGCTAAACCCCAAGCTTAGGGTCTATCCTTAACAGACTAGGCCATAAATTTATATTGGTATGTAATAAGTATTGCCTATATACTGTACTCTCCTTCTGTACCGTCGACATCCTTTTCATTTTATTCTGGCTACTACTAATCGGTTATATTCAGTTCAGGAAGGATCACGAGCAATTGTAAGGCTTCAAACTAATTCTATCAATCCTTTTAACTTCCACAGATCCTTCCTAAGCTGCATACAACTCGTGTAGATAAAGCTAGAATGCAATAAAACAGACATCGCTGGTGCATAAAGTGTTAAAATGAAGGAAGAGTGGTGGTGTGTGAGCCCCAAGGATATGCTACGCTTGTATTACTGCTGGGCCACAATGTGTAACACAGACACCTGACTAGCTCTCTGTATGCTTCACCCCCACCACCCTCTTGTACATATACACACACACATACACACAAGCATACACAAATCACACACACACACACACACACACACACACAAAAGCATACACAATCATACACACACACAAGCATACACAATCATACACACAAACCCTCTTACACACACACACACACACACATAAGCATACACAATCATACACACCACAAGCTTACACACAAACTCTCTTACATACACACATAAGCGTACATAGATTTGCTCTTCACACCACGGATACGATCTTTCACACAAGCACACCTATCAGTCTAAACACACACCTACATACGCGCGCACACTCCCTTCTCTCTCTCTCGCTCTCGCTCTCTCTCTCTCTCTCTCTCTCTCTCTCTCTCTCTCTCTCTCTCTCTCTCTCTCTCTCTCTCTCTCTCTCTCTCTCTCTCTCTCTCTCTCTCTCTCTCTCTCTCTCTCTCTCTCTCTCTCTCTCTCTCTCTCTCTCTCTCTCTTACACGACCCGCTGACCCCCACCATCAATGTATAAAAACTCCACACTCTATTTTGTTCCCTAGCACTTCAATAAATGTAATTCTAGCAGGAGGGGAAGGGGAGGGGAGGGGAGGGGAGGGGAGGGGAGGGGAAGGGGAGGGGAGGGGAGGTAAAGGGGGTGAATGTTAAAGCCTGGTCACTTCAAATAATGATTTTTACAAAATGTATACCGGTATATATAAATCTATATATATTTTATGTACGCCTTTGATAACTTGGGGGCTAGAATTTGCTTTTATTGTCGCGTGTGGAGTGTCGTATAAGCAAATGAAAGGAAAGGCACTTACTGTAGTTGTATATTCTCCTTCAAATGGTGTGGTACGGCTCTCTGTCTCTCTCTCTCTATCTCTCTCTATCTATCTATCTATCTATCTCTATATATATATATATATATATATATATATATATATATATATATATATATATATATATATATATATATATACTGTGTATATACTGTATATATATAATACATGGTTGAGGAAGATACCTAGCTCATAATCTTAAGATCGTGGGTTTCATTCCCGGACACGGGAAAACACACACACACACACACACACACACACACACACACACACACACACACACACACACACACACACACACACACTTAACTATTATGCGTGAATACTCAACGGAGAATATTGTTTAATTTTGACATTTTCACCCATTCAAAGCATAAGTCGCCATTTTATATTGATTATCGTTACTGCCAAAATATTTGTATTCAATTTTTGAGTTACGTGTTTGAGTTAGAACATTATATCAACGAGTTTTGATACTTCATTATCTTCCTTGAATGGTTTCCTAAGCTGAGTAATAATAATATTTCGTCAGTGAAGGTAATATATCAAACACAATATACTGTATAGGGTACATTAATATATCAAACACAATATACTGTATAGGGTACATTAATATGGTCGTGTGAGGGAAGGGGTCAAAATCGACGAGGTATAAACAAATGACGAACTTGATGATATCGAGTCAAAATATTTTCAACACGATAAAAGCCAAAGTTCCGAACCCGACCGACCAACCCAGAAAAATAATTGCCGGAAGGAACAAACACACGAGCCGGGCCAATCATAGTTTGCGGTAACAGGATTGAAGACGTGGAAGCCGAGGAAGAGAAAAGTAAAAAATGGAAGGATGGAATATACTGTACTAGTACTTTCCACAACAACACCAACGGGGTATCACACGAGAACTTTGTATTGTCAAATTTCTATGGTCAATATTTGCCACATTACTGGGACCTTTTGTACTGGTATCCGAAACTAGATAGATTATTATAGATGACAGAATAATTTGAAAGGTTATATATACATACAGTATATATATATATATATATATATATATATATATATATATATATATATATATATATATATATATACCGTAATATGTAATCCAAACTTGCAGGCTCCATGTCGCCCGCCAGGTAATATACAGTATATTATTAGGCGATTATTACATCGCCACTCACTATGTACAGTGTAGTAACCCCAAACTTCGCAGGCTCCATCCCGCCCGGAACCGCAGGAAATAGGCGAATAATAACAATCGCCACTCACATCGCAAAAGGTAATAACATCGCCACTCACATCGCAAAGGTAATAACATCGCCACTCAATCGCAAAGGTAATAACTCGCCCGCCTCACATCGCAAAGGTAATAACATCGCCACTCACATCGCAAAGGTAATAACATCGCCACTCACATCGCAAAGGTAATAACATCGCCACTCACATCGCAAGGTATAACATCGCCACTCACATCGCAAAGGTATAAACATCGCCACTCACATCGCAAAGGTAATAACATCGCCACTCACCATCGCAAAGGTAATAACATCGCCACTCACATTGGCAAAAGGTTAATAACATCGCCCTCACATCGCAAAGGTAATAACATCGCCACTCACACTCGCAAAGGTAATAACATCGCCACTCCACATCGCAAAGGTAATAACATCGCACTCTCACATCGCAAAGGTAAATAACATCGCCACTCACATCGCAAAGGTAATAACATCGCCACTCACATCGCAAAGGTAATAACATCGCCACTCACATCGCAAAGGTAATAACATCGCCACTCACATCGCAAAGGTAATAACATCGCCACTCACATCGCAAAGGTAATAACATCGCCACTCACATCGCAAAGGTTAATAACATCGCCACTCACATCGCAAAGGTAATAGCATCGCCACTCACATCGCAAAGGTAATAACATCGCCACTCACATCGCAAAGGTAATAACATCGCCACTCACATCGCAAAGGTAATAACATCGCCACTCACATCGCAAAGGTTAAAACCATCGCCACTCACATCGCAACGGTAATAACATCGCCACTCACATCGCAAAGGTAATAACATCGCCACTCACATCGCAAAGGTAATAGCATCGCCACTCACATCGCAAAAGGTAATAACATCGCCACTCACATCGCAAAGGTAATAACATCGCCACTCACATCGCAAAGGTAATAACATCGCCACTCACATCGCAAAGGTAATAACATCGCCACTCACATCGCAAAGGTAATAACATCGCCACTCACATCACAAAGGTAATAACATCGCCACTCACATCGCAAAAGGTAATAACATCGCCACTCACATCGCAAAAGGTAATAAACATCGCCACTCACACATCGCAAAGGTAATAACATCGCCACTCACATCGCAAAGGTAATAACATCGCCACTCACATCGCAAAGGTAATAACATCGCCACTCACATCACAAAGGTAATAACATCGCTACTCACATCGCAAAGGTAATAACATCGCCACTCACATCGCAAAGGAACACTCACGCGATGAAAACGGCCGAATCTCAGTTCACAGTTAGTTTATATTTTCTTTTCTTTTTCATTAGTGAGCGGTGATCGGTGGTAACCAAACAACAACAACAACAACAACAACAACAACAACAACAACAACAACACAGGACACCAAACCTACTGTTTCCGTCCCTCCCAGTAAACGCTCCTACATAACTCAAGGGGGGTGACCTGCCCTTTTTTCTCTTTCTCTGGCTTGTATCCATTCGGCCCCATTCAGCCTACTGTTTTAAGACGTTTACCCCCATCTAGGTGTCAATATTTTCCTGGCGAGCGGTAGCGAGCGAGCATAGATATACATTTTTTGCAACAAGCTAAATTTGTAAATTTTTCGATAGAAAAATGTCTCCGGCGAAGCAGGATTTCTCCATACAATGCTGGCTCGCTATCGCTCGCCAGGAAGAAATCAACACCTGGATGGGGATAAACGTCTTAAATCAGTTGACTGAATGGGGCCGAATGGATACAAGCCAGAGAAAGAGAGAAAAGGAGAAAAAGATAAAACAAACATGTGACTCCCCTTAACTCCTGTATACAATTAATGTCCAGGGCAAGCAGAAGGGTATATGTGAAGGCTGCGACCCACCATCCATCACCACTAACACCACCACCACCACCACTATCCATCACCACCACCATTCGCCACCACCACCACTACTACCACCGCCATTCACTCATCACCACCACCACCACCACCATTCACTCATCCCACCACCACCACCACCACTACTACCACCGCCATTCACTCATCACCACCACCACCACTACTACCACCGCCATTCATTTATTCACCCTCCCCCCCCACCATCACCACAACCATTAACTCACCCACTAAACCCACCACCACTACTACCACCGCCATTCACTCATCACCACCACCACCACTACTACCACCGCCATTCATATATTCACCCCCCACCATCACCACCACCACCACAACCATTAACTCACCCACTAAACCCACCACCACTACTACCACCGCCATTAATTTACTCTCCCCCCCCCCCACCATCACCACCACCACCACAACCATTAACTCACCCACTAAACCCACCACCACTACTACCACCGCCATTAATTTACTCTCCCCCCCCCCCCCCACCTTCCCACACCATCACCACCACCACCATTCACTACCACTACTACTACCATCACCCTTCACTCACCACCACCACCACCATCACTCACCACCACCACCAGCACCATCATGACCTCCACCATTCAAGGACCTCTCCACCCTCTTACAAAGCGCCTTTCTTCGCCACGTTACTAGGCTTGTGTGCAAATGTCACCTCTTCTGTTATGTGCCTTCTGTGTGTGTGTGTGTGTGTGTGTGTGTGGAAATGTCACCTCTTCTGTTATGTGCTTTCTGTGTGTGTGTGTGTATGTGTGTGTGTGTGTGTGGAAATATCACCTGTTTTGTTATGTGTCGTCTGTGTGTTGTGTGTATCTTTGTTGTGGTGCGTGTGTGTGTGTGTGTATGTATTATGGTGCGTGTGTATGGTTTTATGGTGCGTATGTGTGTGTTTTATGGTGTGTGTTTGTGTGTGTGTGTGATTTATAATTTTGAAATATCATGATTACAGACAAACACACAAACACACAAAAGGAGTCGAAAATATAACCTCCGTCCAATTTCTTGGCGGATGAAAATATAATATACAGTACTGTAATATGTTAGTAAAATTATTATTAAAATGAGTGGAATGAATAAAATAGAAATAAAAATAATAAGACCACCTTCGGATTAGATAGAGTTAACCCATTCAGTACCGGTGACGTCCTTTGCATCATATTCTGGCAACTAATAGACGATTTTATTCAGATGGGATAGATCTGTGGTAGCTAGAAGGATTAATTGGTGTAGTCTGTAGCCCGTAATGTTAGAGGTCCTATTTAAGGGGAGACAGACCGTTTTTCTGGACCCCCTTTTCCATAATGTTTAGCCCCATTAGTTTTGAGATTTTTAGACGTTAGGCCCATTTGTTTGGCGATTTTAAGACCTTCCGTCCCATTTCGTTATAAATTTTAAGATCTATCGTGCCATTTAGGTGTCGATTTTTGTCCTGGCGAACGACAGCGAGCCTGTAATTGTAAGTGGAATCGGCCTTCGGCCGGGAAATTTTTCTATCGAAAAATTTACACATTTATCTTGAGGGGGGGGTGGGGGGTTCTAGGGGATGTTTTTCTAAGTTTGAGGGATGTCTAGCGAGGAAACTAAGAATGTATAAATTAATGAATTTATAGGCCAAAAAAACAGTCAGTGTCCCCTTAAGCTGAATACAATCATCTAATAGTTGCCAGAATATAATGAAAATAATATTACCGGTACTGAATGGGTTACGACGAACAATGGCATGAGTGACAAGGGAATACAAAGGAAGACAAGCAACAACAGAACTAATGGTCCTTACTAGGTTGCTTGTAAAAAGAAAGATTGCCGCAGCCATCAACTGAAAGGTTTCAGCTCCAGAAAGAGTGTGGTAAGGAAAAAAAAATAATATAGTACTATGTAAGATACGGTACTAAAAAAAAAATAAAAAAAAATAAAATAAAAAGGAAAAAGGAAAAGTGGGAATTGGGCCTGAGTATATCTAACTAGCTCAGTATATGCTCAGGCCCAATCCCCATTGTGTCCTATTTTTATATTTATTTTCTATTTTATTGAGTATATACTGTAGATACATGCAGTATATGTAAGATACTGATAACGTCACATTACTCGGGCACAAACGCAGTCAGTCGGGGATTCATGGCAAGATATTTATGAATGTGATATTTAAATGTCTTGACTGCAATTTATTCCACAATTCATATATTAGACAGTTGCTTGACACTGCATACATAACGAGGTCAACAAACCATGTATGTCTATTTCAACACATTCACTCATTGTCTACGGTACAGTTGGCCAAATACCAAGTATATTTCGATCAATAATTGGTATCAGCGCTATCTAAGGTTTAAATCATCGTTTCAAATGAGATATGTAAACATTTTCCCATCTTTACACACCCTATTCAACATCTGACAGACATTAATACAGCATAAAGCGAGCAAAACGTAATGGCAGCGGTGACACGACATATCTGGCCAACCGTACCTCTATTTTAGCTTGGATATAGTCATTTATTGTTAGCAAGAATGGATCATATGAGTATAGTGAGATATGTTACTGGAGGCAAAAAACATGCCAATTGATTGGAAATCATTAGTATTAGTATATACTGAGAGAGGGAGAGAGAGAGAGAGAGAGAGAGAGGTCCGGATTGCCAGTGCCTTGATTAATGAGGTACGGTAAGATAATTGATCATGCACACATAGGCCTATACAGTACATACAGCTGTAAGGGGTGGTGCCACACAG
>CM064513.1:25706767-25801634 GCA_032716605.1 Paralithodes platypus | reverse complement strand
TTTTTCTGGCACACACCAAGAGAGAGAGAGAGAGAAGTGATAAAGAGGCGTAAACAACCCACACGCACTATTTACCGCCTGAGTGACTGACCTATCGGGGATCCACCTTAATCTCTCCCTCCGGACTCATTTTAGCTACCGTATAGGTCAAACGCCGCATTACATTTTTTTATGATTGTTATTATTGAGGTTTACGTTTTATGTGTTTGTTATTATTGAGGTTTACGTTTTATGTGTTTGTTATTATTGAGGTTTACGTTTTATGTGTTTGTTATTATTGAGGTTTACGTTTTAGTGGTGTTATTATTGAGGTTTACGTTTTATGTGTTTTATTATTGAGGTTTACGTTTTATGTGTTTGTTATTATTGAGGTTTACGTTTTATGTGTTTGTTATTATTGAGGTTTACGTTTTATGTGTGTTATTATTGAGGTTTACGTTTTATGTGTTTGTTATTAGTGAGGTTTACGTTTCATGTGTGTTATTAGTGATGTTTACGTTTTATGTGTTTGTTATTAGTGAGGTTTACGTTTTATGTGTTTGTTATTATTGAGGTTTACGTTTTATGTGTTTGTTATTATTGAGGTTTACGTTTTTTGTGTTTGTTATTATTATTTTTATTAATCTCACCACCACACCCCCAATGAAATTAATTAAAGTATATATGATCCACCGGGATTCGAACCCGGGTTATCACACACATATTTTTGCCACCTTAACCATTACACCACCACGACGGTAAAGAAATAAAGGTTTATTGCACACGCCTACGACTTTATTATCCATTCTCGAATACTGGATATTAATCTAATCATGTTCATATTACCCCAAACCGCACTATGGTACGCCTACTGTTTAAGTGAGAGGAAAAGAATTATTCATGGGGCACAGCTTCATGATAGGACCGGCCTCTCGAAGAAATATCCCTAAACCTACTAATAATATTATTTTTATTAATCTCACCACCACACCCCCAATGAAATTAATTAAAGTATATATATGATCCATTGAGGTTTACGTTTCATGTGTTTTTTATTATTGAGGTTTACGTTTCATGTGTTTTTTATTATTGAGGTTTACGTTTCATGTGTTTTTTATTATTGAGGTTTACGTTTCATGTGTTTTTTATTATTGAGGTTTACGTTTCATGTGTTTTTTTATTATTGAGGTTTACATTTTATGTTTGTTATTATTGAGGTTTACGTTTTGTGTTTGTTATTATTGAGGTTTACGTTTTGTGTTTGTTATTATTGAGGTTTACGTTTTATGTGTTTGTTATTATTGAGGTTTACGTTTCATGTGTTTTTTATTATTGAGGTTTACGTTTCATGTGTTTGTTATTATTGAGGTTTACATTTTATGTTTGTTATTATTGAGGTTTACGTTTTGTGTTTGTTATTATTGAGGTTTACATTTATGGGGGGTTTTTGTGTTATTGATTGAGGTTTACGTTTTGTGTTTGTTATTATTGGGATGGTTTGACGTTTTATGTGTGGATATGGAGGTTTCCGTTTCATGTGTTTACATTTATTACTTGAGGTTTACGTTTCATGTGTTTGTTATTATTGAGGTTTACATTTTATGTTTGTTATTATTGAGGTTTACGTTTTGTGTTTGTTATTATTGAGGTTTACGTTTTGTGTTTGTTATTATTGAGGTTTACGTTTTATGTGTTTGTTATTTTTGAGGTTTGCGTTTTGTATGTTTGTTATTATTGAGGTTTACATTTTATGTGTTTAGTGTTACGGAGTTTTTTTTCCTAGTCCATTGCTTTCCCGCTAGACCCCTTTTAAGATAAAAAAAAAAAAAAAAACCCAAGACCCTTTCAAGATTTAAAAAAAGAAAAGAAGGGCCACTCAGATTCTGCTTCAACTTAAATGTGTATATTATTCGATAGAAAAATATTCCTCTATATTGCAGACTCGCTATCGCTCGCCAGGAAGAGATCGACACATAAATGGAAGGAAATGTCTTAATATCGCCGAACTGATGGGACGAATATAGGGATAGTCCACTGTAAACAAGTAGAGTGACGGATTTATGGGGGGATTTAAAGGGGGTAGTGTTAAAGGGGGTAGTTTTTATTGTTTGGTCTATTTATTTATTTATTTGTTTTCTCGCTAGACCTCCAGCAAGCTTAAGAAAACACCCCCAAGACCCCCTTTCCAGACATAGACATACTCATAACCTTACACAACATTAGAACCGCACACACATTACACACATACACAGAGACACATGTATACACAGACACAAACTCACTCTCTCTCTCTCTCTCTCTCTCTCACACACACACACACACACACACACACACACACACACACACACACACACACATCACAACATAATTAATGACACTCACAAACAGCTTCATAAACACACACACACACAGACACACACCCATGCACACACACACACACACACATAACCATCCCAACAGAATTAGAGTCGCTCACAAACAACCTCATATGCACGCACACACTATGACATATGCACGCACACACTATGACATATGCACGCACACACTATGACATATGCACGCACACACTATGACATATGCACGCACACACTATGACATATGCACGCACACACTATGACATATGCACGCACACACTATGACATGTAGACATAATTAGAAACACGCAGACAGGCACATGAACACACACACGTACACAAACACACATAAACAAACACACATACAGTACACATACATAAGTAAACAAACACCCACATAGACAAACACATACACAAACACACATCAGTACACATACACAAGCACACACCCACATAGACTCACATAAGCAAACACACATACACAAGCACACAAACACACACATAGACTCACATACACACACATAAACAAACACACATACAGTACACATACACAAGCACACAGACACACACATAAACAAAAACACATACAGTACACACACACACACATAAACAAACACACATCAGTACACATACTTAAGCAGACACTCAGATAAACACACATACAGTACACATACACAAACACACAAACACACACACACTCAAATACACCATATAATGATATGCATATAGAAATTATACTTGATACACTTAATTTGGTGATATAATAGCAGGTGTAACCCATCAAATTATGTTAAGGGGAGACTGACCGTTTGTTTGGTCTATTAATTAATGTATTCATATATTTTTTAGTTTCCTCCCTAGACCTCCATCAAGCTTAGAAAAACACCCCCTAGACCCACCTTCAAGATAAATTTGTAAATTTTTCGGTAGAAAATATTTCCGGCTGAAGGCCGGATCCTCTTAAAATTGTAGGCTCGCTATCGCTCGCCAGGAAATATCGACACCTACATGGCACGAAAGGTCTTAAAATTTACAACGAAATGGGGCGAAAGGTGTTAAAATCGCCAAACTAATGGTCCGAACATCTTATAATCTCAAAACTAGTGGGGCTAAACATTAGGGAAAAGGGGGTCCAGAAAAACTGTTTCCTCCCCTTAACCCCTGCAGCACGATGGCGCCTATTTACCTTTTATTCTGGCTAAAATTAGATGATGTTATACAGTTTAAGAAGGACCTATGCTATTCATATGGTTTATTGGGATCGTATTCACCCCATGGAGTCCTAGAGGTCGAATATACGCTAAAGAAAAATCGTCTAAAGCCGGTATCACACGAGAGCTTTTATAGTCAACATTCGATGATCAACATTTTTCTGGCAACATTTCTGGAATATTTAGCATTGGCATCGGAAACAAGACTGCTGATGGATGAATTTAAGCAACCGAAATATTTTATATGTTGACCACATAAGCTTCCAGACCAATGTTGAGGATAAATGTTGAGTGAAAAAGCACTCGTGTGATACCGGCTTAAAGGTAACCAGAATAGGATCACAATGACGTCCTCCTGCTGAAGTAACCCCAAGTAACCCCTTCAGCACGGTGACGTAATTTTCCTCATATCCGGGTTACCCTCAGACGATTTTCTTACACTTATATACTTGACATAGCAACACCCTTATGACGTCACGGGGGGAGCAACATTAAGGATGCAATCTAAAGGAAACCGACCTGTTTTTTTTCTTTCTAGGTAGTAATCATTCGACCCCATTCAGCCTACTGTTTTTAGACGTTTATCCTCATCCAGGTGTTGATTTGAACCTGGCGAGCAATAGCGAGCTATCATATTTTGGATTATATTTTAGGCAGCTGAATTAATTTGTAAATTTTTCGGTAGAAAAATTTCTCCGGCGAAGCCGGATTTCTCTTTACAATGATTGCTCGCTGTCGCTCGCCAGGAAAAGATCGACACCTGAATGGGGAGAACATTCTTAAAATAGTAGGCTGGATGGAGCCAAATGGATAAAACCCAGAGAGAAAAAGCAGGTCGGTCCCCTTAACCCTTCTAGTAACAGGATGCGTTTCTACATTATTTGTTGGCTAGATTAGACGATTTTACTCCGTTTCTGAAGCCCCGCTAGGAATCAAAGGGGTAAAGTGTATTCCATGTGTATTTCTGACTTCCAAGATTCCATCCTAAGCTTAATTAAATTGTCTATTGATAGCCCCCCCCCCCCCCATCTCCCTCCCCACACCTACTTACTCATACTCTCTCTCTCTCTCTCTCTCTCTCTCTCTCTCTCTCTCTCTCTCTCTCTCTCTCTCTCTCTCTCTCTCTCACACACACACATACACGTCTGATTAGCCCTCGCCTACTCAGACTGACACATTCATAAATTATCTTGTATTCATCAATCACTGCGTCGGTAACCACACACATACACACTCACACTCACAAACACACACACACACACACACACACTAGTACACCCACTCACCCACACACACACACACACACACACAAGCACACACACTCACACTCTCTCTGACACACACACATACACACACACTAACAAAGATACGCACTGGCACATATATAAATAAAAATACGCACTCAGACAAATATATAACACCCTCCTGCAGAGAGAGAGAGAGAGAGAGAGAGAGAGAGAGAGAGAGAGAGAGAGAGATCCCATTAGGCTCAATACACCTTACCACGCATTACACCAACACAGTCTTTGCCTTACAGACAAAGAGAGAGAGAGAGAGAGAGAGTGTGTGATAGTGAGTGAGAGAGAGAGAGGTAGGCCCCAAGTGTTCATTAGGCTCAGTACGGTACACTATACCACAGACTGCACCCACACAATCCTCACCTTACAGACAGACAGACAGACAGAGAAACAGACAGAGAGAGAGAGAGAGAGAGAGAGAGAGAGAGAGAGAGAGAGAGAGAGAGAGTGAGAGAGAGAGAGAGAGAGAGGCCCCAGGTGTCCATTAGGCTCAATACATCTTACACCACAATGTCTGCCTTACTGACAGGGAACCCACATCTTTGCCTCTCATATTTAAGGGGAAGTTTTTAATGATGTGTTTGTTAATTGTTATATTAGTATTTTCTCTCCTCCCTAAACCTCCACCAAGCTTTCAAAAATACCCGCATGAGAAGTCCGAGATAAATTTGTACATTTTTTTTTTCGTGAAATGTTTTAATCATTCATTGATTGTGGAAATTGCCATATGATGAGTTACTAAAGGCAAGTTAATGCTCACATTTGTAATTGCAATTGCTTACAGCTAGAATTGTCAAACAAGCAGTGACAAAATTGCCTTTAGACTCTTTTGGAGCGTAATCTTCAAAATGTCATTATCTGTAGATTTTTACTTAGTACCCCCACGGGATCCAGATGGCTTTAGACATAATTTAAATATGGCTAATTGAATATATACATAAATTAATAAGGAATTACACGAATACACATAAACAGAAATATACAGTACATAAAACAAAGGGCCATCGATAATAGTCAAATGATATAATGCAGTGTGGTGTAGAGTTAAGCTAGGTGGAATGTGGGTAGTGAAAGATTGGGTTGACAGTAGTAAATGGAGCAGGGAGGTAGAGGGTGGGGGGGGGGGGGGACTGTCTAAAGTGGTTTGAATCATTACGTCATATAATTCATCTCCGTAACTCGCTATTAATTTTATCCCTTAAGGGAAGTTGATTTTATTTAGCTTGTGCCTTAGGCCTCCATTAAACTTTAAAAAAAATCAAATCAAAATCCCCCTTCGAGATAAATTTGTACGTTTTTAGGTAGTAATACGTTTTTCGGTAGAAAAATTTCCCAGCCGAAGTCCGGTATCTCCTATAATACAGGCTCGCTATCGCTCGCCAGATAATCGACGTATCTCTAGAATGACATTCAAAAATTCAAATCCGTGCAGCGTAGAGCAACTAAACGAATCCCCTTTCTGAGAAACCAACCATATATGAAAAGTTAAAGAAATAAAATTTGTTCTCGCTAAAGAAAAGAAGGTTACACTTCAGCTGGACATTTTTCTACCGAAAATTTACACATTAATTTAGAACGGAGATCTAATGTGTGTGTGTGTGTGTGTGTGTGTGTTTTTTTTTGTTTCCAAGTTTGATGGAGGTCTAGGGAAAAAACTAGAACAAAAATAAATAAATGAAAAAAATCGATCAAAAAGTGAACCATTCCCCCTTAACATTTTCCTTAGAACATGGTTACATGAGAGAGCAGGAGTCTGCCGGGGGGTGGGGGGGGGGGCCTGCACAAGGTAGATCCCTTCCACACCCAACTCATATCGCGGGTTGGGTATAGCTCGCTATTAATCTTTTGTGAAATCAATATTTGGCTTCTCTTACTTATTACTCGCTATCTTAACCCGTACAGTACCGGTGACGTCCATTGCATTCTAATCTGGCAACTACTAGACGATTTTATTCAGCCTAGGAAGGACGTCTACTCATTAAAAGGCCACAGACTATCTCAATTAATCCTTTTAGCTACCATATATCCATTGTAAGCTTCATAAAACCGTCTAAATGTTGCTTAAAAAAAAAAAAAAAAAACGTCACCGGTACTGCACGTGTTAACTCACTATTACCTTTATTTCAACTCCTGAGAACCACCTGAGAGGACTGTATGTTGGGTTTGACAGTATGATACTAACTTGGACTAATAACTTCTTTTTATTCGTAGCTATAATTCAATATTCGTCTGTTGTTAGCTTATCATTGATTTGATCTCTAACACACAACTAGTCTTATACCATAACTAACTCAAATCGATGGTATCTTAAGGTTATATATTTTAGTTACCTCCTTAGACGTCTATCAAACACACACACACACACACACACACACACACACACACACACACACACACACACACACACACACACACACACCTTATCACCTGTTTGGCCTCTCAAGTATGGTGTTTGACAGGGGGGATGTAAACGGGCTGAGAGTTTCAGATAGAACTGACTGGCACAGAGAGAGAGAGAGAGAGAGAGAGAGAGAGAGAGAGAGAGAGAGAGAGAGAGAGCGAGAGAGCGAGAGAGAGAGAGAGAGAGAGAGAGAGAGAGAGAGAGAGAGAGAGAGAGAGAGAGAGAGAGAGAGAGAGAGAGAGAGAGAGGAGGAGGAGGAGGAGGAGGAGTTACTAGCAATAGTAACTCTCTCAGAGACCTTACAGTCCATTCTGAGGAGATACTCGAAGTGGAACGAGAAAGATTGTTTAGTGCACTACACTCATTACGGAGTGTGAAAAATACTATATACCCTCCTTTTGAACTGCTCTATTGAAGAACTGTTTACAACTTCTGAAGGAAGTTTGTTCCTGGTAGAATATATTTAATATATAAAATGTTTCCACACACACTAGTGCGGAACGTTTGCATTTCTAACTTCCAGCCATGGTTGCGTGTTGTGTATATATTGAGGCTAATTATTTTCAAACCCATTCAGTATTCTATAAACTTCAATGAGCTGATCTCTTAGTCTGCGTATTTCCAACGGAAAGAGATCAAGAGCTCGCAACTGGTCCTCATTGCTCAGTCTTCTAATCGATGGATTAAGCTTTGTAGCCCTAGCTTGTACTCTTTCCAGTTGCTCTATATCTGTCCTGAGTGCTGGAGATCAGAATTGAACAGCATACTTCAGGAGCGGCCGTATCAGAGTGGTGTAGAGTGGGAGGACTATTTCATAATTTCTATGCTTACATTGCCTCTTAATATAGCCCAATACATTCTGAGCTTCTCTACTTCAATGCACTGCTTGGAAAACTTTATATCACTGCTAATCAGAACACCCAACTCCTTTTCCAAGTCAGTCACTTCCAGAGGAATTCCCAATAGCGAATAGCCTGACTTGGGATTTGCTTGCCCGATATACATCACCTTGCACTTTTCGAAGTTTGCAGGCATCTGCCATTTCTGTGACTATTCCAGACTGTTATGGTCCATCCTGAGCTGCTCAATCCCTTTGGGGTCCTTCACATTAATTACAAGCTTTATGTCATCTGCAAACTTGGAGATCACACTAAACAGACCATTATCGATTTCCTTGACATAAATGTTATGCAGAAGTAGGCCAATGACAGATCCCTGTGGAACTCTAGAAGTGACTGGAGTCCACTCAGAAGAAACACCATTGATTGCCACTGGTTGTTGTCTACCTGTTAGCCAACTTTCTATACAATTTGTGACCTCTGAATTGATACCTAGTGCACTCACTCTTGATATTAGCCTGCAGCGAGGCACGTTGTCAAAACAAAAAAGTTGAAAATCCAAGAGAGAGAAAGTGAGAGTTAGAAAGCGAGAGAGAGGGGGCTATGTTCAGAAATGAGAGATAGTGAGAGAAGGAGGAGAGGTGTTACAATATTTCAGAGAGAGAGAGAGAGAGAGATAGAGAGAGAGTGAGAGGGAAAGGGGAGGGGGTAATATAACTTCACCAAAGAGAGATAGTTAGGGAGGGAGGGAGTGGAGGTGTTACCATGTTTCAGAGGAGAGCTTCAGTAATGGGGGAGATATGAAAGAGTTAGTAGGGGGTAAGGTGTATATGTGTGTGTGTGTGTGTGTGTGTGTGTGTGTGTGTGTGTGTGTGTGTGAAGTTTCTTTTGTATGTCTATTATATATTTTTGCCGATAAAGTGTCCTTGTGAATCTGCCTTCAACCCTTTTAATCACATGACGATTTCTTTACATTATAAATGGTGTAGTCAAACGGTATTCCTGAATATAGGGAGGATTTGTAGGAAGATTTTGTATTTTTTGTGTTTATTTTTATATGTTTAGGGGGGAGGTAAAGTACTCACTCAATTAACCCTCTAAGTTTTGCGGGTTCTTCCTAATTTGAATAAACTCGTGTGGTGGTTGTCAGAAATTCTGAGATCAAAATGATTATTGTACTGATAATATTAACTAGTACACTGTAAAAATCAAGGGCATACAAAATGGTAGGTAAAATCTTTGGGTATTTTGATAGTAATTTCCCTGTCTATCCTTATAGTAGAATGGTGTATTAATACCAGTATATATATATATATATATATATATATATACAGAATATATATATATATATATAATATATATATATATATATATATATATATATATATATATATATGTATATATATACATATACAGTATATATATAGAATTATTATGAGCACTTTACATACCCTTTTCTTTTGATACCTATATTGTTCAGTGTATGGGTAAGTTACAGCAAGGAAGTGTATGTGTATGTTCACAGGGTCTAACGCGTGTATGGTGTTCTATATGTGATAAGAGAGGCTGGGAATGCGATATCCCCCGGATGAATAACAGGGGTGCTATGGGCTCTCTGCGAGAGGGCTGGTTATCACACAAAGGCCCATGTCTCTTCAACAAACTCCCACGGCGAGTAAGAGACATGAGGGGCGTCTCGTTAGACAACTTCAAGAGAGCCCTGTATGTCGAACTGCAAAAAGTGTCAGAGGAGCCCATCTTCGCAAGGGAGCGTGCTGCCCCTTCAAACAGCCTGCTGCACCAAATCACCACCCAGAACGAGGGGCGGCGCGCTCCTCGGTGCCTCTAGAAGTGTGGCGAACTCATCACAAGGTATCACAAGGTATATAGCCTAAGGTGTTTATTTCCACAGGATGTGGAATATGGAAGTAAAAGTAGTGTGATTGCATTACGAATGTGCGGTAGTTTATTATGCAACCGTTGATTCATCTGATTGGTTAAAGGGGGTCACCGGCTTTTTTCATCTTTCTCTCCTTTTCTCTCTTTCTCTGGCTTGTATCCATTCGGCCCCATTCAGCCTACTGTTTCAAGACGTTTACCCCCATCCAGGTGTCAATAGTTTCCTGGCGAGCGGTAGCAAGCCAGCATATAATATTTTTGTTTTTGACAGGAAGCTAAATTTGTAAATTTTTCGATAGAAAAATTTCTCCGGCGAAGCCGGATTTCTCCATACAATGCTGGCTTGCTATCGCTCGCCAGGAAGAAATCGACACCTGGATGGGGATAAACGTCTTAAAACAGTTGGCTGAATGGGGCCGAATGGATACAAGCCAGGGAAAAAGAGAAAGGAGAGAAAGATAAAAGAAAGCCGGTGACCCCCCTTATACCAATTAATATTATGTTACGTAGTAATTGTGTATAGTCCTATTGACTGTTCCTTAATCATATTTGTATGAAACGGATTCAGCTTTCGTTGTATATGTATTCATTATGATTAAGGAACACCCCTTTCTTAACATTAAGCCTCCATTACAAACCCCAATGCACTTGAATAAACTAAGGGAAACATATGATCCTCCCGGAATTCGAACTCGGGACACCACACCCAGAACATAAGCATCTAAACCATTACACCACCAACACAGTTAAAGGTTAAGTGCACGATCACGTGCAACATTAAGATTGTGAGATGCAGTTTGTATAATTTAAAAACAAAATATTGTTGTTAATAAACGAATAACTATATCATATATATACATACATATGTATATATAAAACCGTGGACACCGACATGCTGTACATTATTCATTTGTATTACTAGTTGAACTCATTCCCTATACCAATATGAATTGCGAAAGATGAATTAATATATACGTGGTGCAAGCAGCTTAAGGCCTTGTATGTAATATCAAGCAACTGAAAACCATACCACTGTCTATTATTGCCAAACACACACACACACACACACACACACACACACACACACACAAATCAACGAAAAAGATTTTGCATCCCAGGAGCTGGACTGGACGACATTGTGGAAGCCTTCGAAGATACCACAAAGGATGCAAATGAAAATACCCTTTTTGTCATCCATGCTGGTTCAAATGACGTCATGCGCACCAGATCCGAAGAGTTGATGGAGAAATATCGCAAGATGATCCAGCACTACAAAAACAAGTCAAGGAATATCATCATCTCAGGCATTCTCCCCAAGATCGATGCACCTGACAAATTCTACGACAAGGCTTTCAGCACAAATAGCCGACTAAAAACATTTGTGTCTGAGGGAAGAAGTTGAATTCATCAACCTCTGGGACAACTTCTACAACCAGCCTACTCTGTTCCGCAAGGATGGCACTCATCTAAACCCTGTGGTACAGCACGCATGGGTCGTCTCCTACACGAAGCAGTCCGCAGCCATGGATCAAAAACCGAGAAGAAGCAGCAGTGACATAAATCATCCAACGCCAAGAAAAAAACAGAGGCAACCGAGGACCACCAGCGATAAGGACCGAAGACAGCGAGGACCGAGGACAGCCATGAACATAAATGTAGATCCGACAAGAACCAAAAATATTATTAAAGAGCGTTCCGTGAGTTCTAAAATAACAAATTTAAAGGTTTTCTATGCAAACGCTCGTAGCATACGCAATAAATTTTCAGATTTAGAGGAGCTAGTGTTTACAGAAAATTATGATGTGATTGGCATAACAGAATCTTGGCTCAATACAGAAGATAGAGACTTTTTAGCAGAGTATTCACTTCCCGGTTATGTAATGTTTGAGAAAAGCCGAATAAATCGAAATGGAGGTGGCGTTTTACTTTATATCAAAGAAAGTCTTAACCCTACCCTCTTGTCAAAACCTCAAATTGTGAACGTCGACGCATCTTTTGTGCTAATAAAGAATAATAAAGGTACCAAAATAATACTTGCATTAATATACAGACCTCCAGCTCAATCAGTGCAACTCACCGAGAAATTTACGAACAAATTGCAGATGTAAGTAACTCACAAGATACCGTAATTTTTGGTGACTTTAATTTACCTGTGACCAAGTGGGGCGATACTCTTACTTCACACTCCGGACATGACTTGTATACGAACTTGCAAGAGAGTTCGCTTTATCAATTTGTTGGAACGCCGACCCTTGGTAATAACGTTCTTGACATTGTACTTGCAACAAAAGAAGAATTATAGAGAATTTGAATGTTGGTGATGAATTCAGTAACAGCGACCATCGTACGATAACTTTCACTTTAAAGTTTACTAGTAACGAACCAAATAGTAGCATCGAAAAAGTCCCTAATTTCAAGAAAGCAAACTTCCATAAACTTAGAGCTATGTTTAAAGAAACTGACTGGAGCTTTTTAATTCACAATAACGACATAAATACATCTTGGAAGTTATTCGAAACCACTTACCTAAAAGCAGTGCAAGACTGCATACCATCGAAAACTCGGCGTCCAGGCCCATAATAATAAGCCCAAATGGTGGAATAAAGATATTTCAAACTGCCTGCTTGCTAAAAAATTTGCTAATGATAGATTAAAATCCTCACAAAATGACGAAGAACGGCTGAAATTTGTAGAGCTACGACGCAAAGCCAAAAAGTTAATTAAGCAAAGTAAAAAGACCTTAGAGTTACATATTGCGAATCAAAGTAAAACAAACCCGAAAGAATTCTATAGTTATATCAGAAAGAAAAAAGTCGTTACTTCAACTGTTGGACCGTTAGTCGATGAAAATGGAGAATACACCAAAGACGAAGAACAAATGAGTAATGCCCAAAATACCTTCTTTGCATCAGTTTTTACAACAGAAGACCTCAGTGATATCCCTACACCATCGCCGATTCAGATTGATAATTCAGATCTTCTAAGCAATATCACCGTTACAGAGAGAGAAGTATTGAATTGTTTAGATAAACTCAAGGTAAATAAAACGCCTGGACCTGATACAATTTCGCCTAGAGTTCTAAAGGAAGCTAAGGATGAGCTCTCTAAACCACTGACATTACTATTCAATAAATCCTTGCAGTCTGGAACTATGCCCGATCAGTGGAAGCTAGCCAACGTAACACCGATATTCAAAAAAGGCAGCAAATCCCTACCCAGTAACTATCGTCCAATTAGCTTAACCTCAGTTGTATGTAAAATGCTAGAAACGGTCATACGAGACAGACTCGTAAATCACTTAGAGGAAAATAACATACTTAAAGATACTCAACACGGCTTTCGTAAAAAACGTTCCTGTTTAACAAACCTCTTAGACTTCTTCCACGATATCCTCAACCTCTACGATGAGAGTAAAGCTGTAGATATTATATACCTTGATTTTCAAAAGGCCTTTGACAAAGTTCCCCACAAACGTTTACTGCTAAAACTAAAAGCGCATGGAATACAAGACGGTGTGTTGAAATGGATAGAAAATTGGCTCAGCGACAGAAAGCAAAGAGTAGCCATAAACGGTAAGGCATCAAAATGGACCAATGTAAGTAGCGGGGTACCCCAGGGATCGGTACTAGGACCAATTCTCTTTCTAATTTACATCAACGACATAGATGAGGGTCTCACCTGTACAATCTCAAAATTTGCTGACGATACAAAAATTGCAAATAGCGTACTCTCAAAAGAACAAGTTGACGATATGCAACACAATCTAGATAAATTGTCATGTTGGGCCCAAATTTGGCAAATGAGTTTCAATGCGGATAAATGTAAAGTACTACATATCGGATACCTAAATGAGAAAGCAAACTATTCGATGAATGGCACTCAGCTTAAGAATGTAAACAGAGAAACCGATCTGGGAGTAACAATATCGAGTAACCTAAAACCGAGTCAACAATGTTCAGAAGTTGTTAAGAAGGCAAACAAAATAATTGGCTTTATAGGCAGGTCATTTGAGCATAAATCCAAAGAAGTTATCCTAACCCTTTACAATTCATTAGTCCGCCCTCTTCTGGAATACTGCGTTCAATCCTGGTGCCCTTATTACCAAAAAGATATAAACAAGCTAGAACGAGTTCAACGTAGAGTTACCAAAATGATACCTAGCCTAAAGAACAAACCATACGAAGAGCGTCTTAGAGAATTAAATCTATTTCCTTTAACCCCAGCGCAGATTAAGAGGTGACTTAATTCAAGTGTTCAAAATCATCAAAGGCATCGACAATATGAACTGTAGTAAGTACTTCACTATCGGCCAATCTAATTACACGCGGGGAAACGGTTTCAAAATTATTGGTAAATCTTTTAACTCACACGAATCTAAGAATTTCTTCTTCAATCGAGTTGTCAACTTGTGGAATGGGCTTCCCCGAAACGTTATAGACTGCATCACCGTTGATTCATTTAAACTCCGCCTAGACAAATATCTCGCATCAAACCCGCGACTGACTGCGTTTGTAAATGATAACTTTATTTTATCCCCCCCTCAGTTACTAACCCATCTGTCCCCTACTAACTTCCTAATCCTGCCACGGACATTAGTTCCAGGGCAGTAATTCCCTTTCCAATGTTCCCTTACCCACTCTAAACCACTGTTTGGACACTTGATCCTCAGTGTTTTGGAGGACAAGCAGCCTATAAGGGTCACTAGACTGTTGTTGCTTGATTTCCTTTGTACTCCCTTTGCACACATACACACACACACACACACACACACACACACACACACACACACACACACACAGCAACAACATTAATACCCTGTCCTAATATCCACGTTCATCAACAACACAATACTACACCTTACCCATTCTCTCTCTCTCTCTCTCTCTCTCTCTCTCTCTCTCTCTCTCTCTCTCTCTCTCTCTCTCTCTCTCGCCAATTAGCTTGATTTCTCTCATAGTAAAACTCTTAGAAGGGATACAAGTAGACAACCTAGAAATCCACAACTTAATAACTGATTCCCAACATGGATTCAGGCGACACCGATTACGTCTTAACAATATTTCCATGAAATGCTGAGTGAGTTTGACAAAATTAGAGCCATAGACATCCTTTCCTTATCTTTTCAAAAGGCTTTTGACAAAGTGCCTCATTACAGGCTAATGTTAAAAGTGAACACACTAGGTGTCAATACAGAGGTCACAAATTGGATAGAAAGTTGTTTAACAGGTAGACAGCAACCAGTGGTAATCAATGGTATTTCTTTTGAGTGGACTCCAGTCACTTCTGATGTTCCACAGGGATCTGTCCTTGGCCCACTTCTGTTTATCATATATGTCAATGACATCAATATTGGTCTGTTGAGTGTGATTTCCGTGTTTGCAGATGATATAAAGCTTGGAGTAAATGTAAAGGATCCTAAAGGGGTTGAATAGCTCAGGATGGATCTTAACAGACTGGGTGAATGGTCAGAGGTATGGCAGATGTCTCTAAGCTTGAAAAAAGCGCAAGGTGATGTATATCGGCCAAGCAAACCCCAAGTCAGGCTATTTGTTATTGGGAATGCCTCTGGAAGTGACTGACTTGGAAAAGGATTTGGGTGTTCTGATCAGCAGTGACCTTAAGTTTTCCAAGAAGTGCATTGAAGTAGAGAAGAAACCTCAGGCATTATTGGGTTGTATTAAGAGGCAATTTAAGTATAGAAATAAGGAAATAGTCCTCACACTTTCCAACGCTGTGATACGGCCTCTCGTGGAGTATGTTGTTCAATTCTGGTCTCCAGCACTCAGGAAAGATATAGAGCAACTTGGAGTGCAACTTGGAGTACAAGCTATAGTGCTACAAAGCTTATTTCATCGATTAGAAGACTGAGTTATGAGGACTGGTTGAGACACGCAGACTACGAGGTCAGCTCATTGTTTGTTTGTTTTTTTATGGGTTTGACAATGTGGATTATAGCAAAAATGTTAGCCTCAATATGAATACAACACGCAACCATGAGTTATTATAATTGAAACGGTGCAATACTAGTATTTGTGGAAACCTTTTCACATATAAGATCAGTTCTACCTGGAACAAACTTCCCTCAGAAGTTGCAAACAGTTCTTCAGTAGAGCAGTTTAAGAAGAGAGTAGATAGTATTTTGCACACTCTGTAATAAGTGTAGTGCACTCAAAAGTGTCTCTCCTTCCACTTCGAGTATCTCCCCGGAATGGACCGAAAGGTCTCTGAGATACTAACTCCTTGTAACTCTCACACATATATCACTCCCAGAGAGCATATTCCCGTGCAAATTACTGTTAGGTGTTCGGAATGTGCGAACCCTAGCTTGCTCTGGGGACTCGTGGTACAAGCTGTGATGGGCATGGGAATAGGTTAGTTTACGCTGCCGAGAGAGAGAGAGAGAGAGAGAGAGGTTGTAGCATTGTGTGGTGTAGTTGTTGTTGTTGTTAGTGATGGTGGTATTGCGTACACTCGCAGAAAAACAAACAGTCTCTACACTGATGAGCTGTATATATATTTGCATGAACGGAATGAATCGGGGTGAAACATGTATTATCACAAAAATTCGGCTCACTTCCAGAATGATTGGAGTGTTACTGTAAATACTGTTGTTGTTTTCCGCGACTGTACTTGGTTATTAGCCCCTTGAAGATTATGACGCATTGTGACAGTAGGTTTTGGGTTTCATTAGACGATTATGTACAGTTTAAGGGGCGATGGGACGTTTCTTTGGTCTATTAATTCATTTATTCCTATATATTTTTAGTTTTCTCGCTAAACCTCCATCAGGCTTAGAAAAACACCCTTCTAGACCCCCCTTCAAGATAAATTTGTAAACAAAATCGGTAGAAAAATGTCACGGCCGAGGGCCGGTTCCTCTTAAAATTTCGGGGTCACTATTGCTCGCCAGGAAAAAAATCGACACCTAAATGACAATAAGGTCTAAACATTGACAACGAAATGGGGCGAAAGGTGTTACAATCGTCAAACTAATGCACCGAACGTCTTATAATCTCAAAACAAATGTGACTTAACACGAGGGAGATAGGGGACCAGAAAAACGACCCATCTCCCCTTAAGAAGGATCTGTGGGAGTTAGAAGGGTAAAGCTTGGCCCAATCAACCCTCTGACGTCTGTATACCCTTCCTAATCTGATAACCCTTTGACTACCAGCGACGTGTGTTATGCTATATTCGAGTTGTATTTAGGCGATTTACTGAAGCCCAAGAACGATATGTGGTAGTTAAAAGGGTTGGGTGAGATAGTTTGAAGCCTTATTATTGCTAGAGGTCCTTCCCAAGCTGAATAAAATCGTCTAATCATTGCCAGAATATAATTAAAAGGATGACACCGGTACTGAACGGGATAGTCTGGATAATAGATATAGGGGGATTTAAAGGGGAGGTACAGAAACAAGATCCAAGCAAAGAACAACAACACGGCCACCAATAAACGAACGAACACACACACACACACATACATTAACACCACACACACACACACACACACACACACACACACACACATACATACATACATTAACACCACACACACACACACACACACACACACACACATACACATATACAAGCACACCACACAATGCTACAACCTCTCCCATTCTCTCTCTCTCTCTCTCTCTGTCTCTGTCTCTGTCTCTGTCTCTCTCTCTCTCTCTCTCTCTCTCTCTCTTGTTAAAGATTAAAGCGAAATATTATTACCATATTCGTCAATTTCTCCATATTGAGTTGATTTTAGAATTCGTAATGTAGCGTGCATTTTCATTTGACTTGGTTTTTCTTGTTTCAGATGATTTGCCATACATTCTGATCTACCTCAAAGTAAGTCTTTTTATATTGTTGGCAGATGCCACTCAAAGTTAACATATACCAGGTCTTACAAATAGGTAATAATAACATAACATGAATACAGTATGAAAGACCAGCCAATCAAAACAAGTGCATTAGTTAAAGGCCTAGTGGTTCTAATATCTGAAAACTTAAAGACCTCAGATCAATGTGCAGCACCTTCAAAAAAGGCCAATAGAGCCTAATGCCTAATGCATAGTGTGCCGAATTTCGGTGTGAGTATCCTAAGTTCGAGTCCTTGGAGTTATACATGCATTCATTACTTTCATTGATTTCACTAGTTAGGTTTATTTGGAAATTAATTGGTGGGTTGGTGTTAAACAAATATGAATATATTAAAAGGAATTTTACTTATAAAAAATCGAACACTATATTGTCGTTATTTAAAAGCCTAATGAGGCCCCATCCAGAACATGACGTGCAATTTTGGTCTCCTTATCTGAACAAGGACATTGAGTAACTCGAGTCCGTGCAGCATAGAGCGACAAACTTGATACCGTCACTGAAAAATATATCATATCGTGAAAGATTAAGAAAATTAGATTTGTTTTCACTTACGAAAAGAAGATTGGGAGGTAAATTAATTGAGTGTTGCAAGATATTAATGGGCTTTGACAAAATTAATGTAGATTCACTGTTCAAATTCAGTAATAGTTAATCAACTCGGGGAAATGGAATGAAATTAAAACAAAAAGCACTTCTTACCTTGATTTTCAAAAGGCTTTCCACAAAGTTCCCCACAAACGTTATTGATAAAACTAAAAGCGCATGGAATACAAGACGGTGTGTTAAAATGGATAGAAAATTGGCTCAATGATAGAAAGCAAAGAGTAGTCATAACCGGTAAAGCATCCAAATGGAGCAATGTAAGTAGCAGGATCGGTACTGGGGCCATTTCTCTTCCTAGTTTACATTAACGACATAGATGAGGGTCTCACCTGTACAATCTCAAAGTTTGCTGACGATACAAAAATTGCAAATAGCGTACTCTCAAATGAACATGTTGAAGATATGCAACATAATCTAGATAAGTTGCCACATGGGGCTCAGATTTTGCAAATGTTTTTCAATGCGGATAAATGTAAAGTACTACATATCGGAAGCCGAAATGAGAAAGCAAACTATTCAATGAATGGCACCCAGCTTAAGAGTGTGGACAGAGAAACTTATTTGGGAGTAACAATATCGAGTAACCTAAAACCAAGTCAACAATGTTCAGAAGTTGTTAAGAAGGCAAACACAATAATTGGCTTTATAGGCAGGTCATTTGAACATAAATCCAAAGATGTAATCCTAACTCTTTACAATTCCTTAGTCCGCCCTCTCCTGGAATATTGCGTTCAATCCTGGTGCACTTACTACCAAAAAGATATATACATGCTAAAACGAGTTCAACATAGAGTTACCAAAATTATACCTTGCCTAAAGAACAAACCATACGAGGAGCGCTTCGTCTTAGATAATTAAATCTATTTCCTTTAACCCAGCGCAGATTAAGAGGCGACTTAATTCGAGTGTTCAAAATCATCAAAGGCATCGACAATATGAACTGACAATATGAACTGTAATAAATATTTCACCATCGACCAATCAAATTACACATGGGGAAACGGTTGCAAAATTATTGGTACGGTAAATCTTTTAACTCACACAAGTCTAAGAATTTCATCTTCAATCGAGTTGTCAACTTGTAGAATGGGCTTTCCCGAGATGTCATAGACTGCAACACCATTGATTCTTTTAAACTTCACATAGACATAGACTTTGCCTTAAATCCACGATTGACTGCATTTGTAAATTAATAAAGTTTTGTTTTTATTTTATTTTTCTCTATTATATTACTAACAACTGTCCCCTACTAACATCTAATCCTGCCACGGACATTTGTCCCAGGGCAGTCTTCCCTTTCTATTTTTCTCTTACCCACTCTAAACCACTGTTTGACACTTGACCATCAGTGTTTTGGAGGGCAAGCAGCCTTGAGGGGTCGCTGGACCTATTGTTGCTTGATTTCCTTTGTACTCCTTTGTACACCTACAGTGTGGTCAACGAGTGGAACAAGCTGCCAGATAAATTGGTACACTGTAATACAATTGACACATTCAAAAGGAGTCTAGACATCCATTTCGAGAAGGTTGGAGTAATATAGGTAGGCTAACAAAAATAAATAAAAAATAAATAAAAAATAAACAATAGTAATAATAAGTTAAGCATCAGTAATATACAATATTTCTCAACTTCCTCCTTTGATATGAATTTTCAAGTAGACATTTTCTCATTCTACTGGGGGCCTTGTTTCCCCAACTAAATTTCATGCCGACCCAAGGTCGGAGGGGGAGGTGGGTGGGGAGAGAGCCTTCTGCTCTGTTATCCTTCTCTTCCACTTTGTAGCAAATTCTATGTTAGCATTAGAATTCCCTAGTAGGGACCACAAGGTCTGTGCAGTCTTGAGTACCGGGTATATATCTATGTAACTATGTAACTCTCTCTCTCTCTCTCTCTCTCTCTCTCTCTCTCTCTCTCTCTCTCTCTCTCTCTCTCTCTCTCTCACACACACACACACACAGTAAAAGGGGACGCGGACAATTAAACAGAACGAACGAAAAACTACGCGTCGGAAACAGAATTAGAAGAACGAAGCCGTAAAACCAGGGAAACAAAGAAAAAGTGGGGAACTGTTAGGGCAGAGAGAGAGAGAGAGAGAGAGAGAGAGAGAGAGAGAGAGAGAGAGAGAGAGAGAGAGAGCGCGAATAAAGGGTGGTAGAAAAATAACGTGGAAGCAACACCGGAATTGAGAGAGTGGAAATTGGAGAGAGAGAGATTTACATATATTTACATATATACACTGGCCACACAGATCTTACGATCCAAACGAGGTGGTCAGGACTTTAATATAGAAATTTATCTATAGAGGAGCTGTCTATTCTTATTTGAGAGACACAGAGAGACAGAGAGAGAGTAATAGTAATAGTTGTCACTGATTTACACATATAGCCTACACTGGCCTCCCCAAACTTTACGAAATATAAGGGACTGGATGGACCAAATGGGTTAAACCAATGGAGACAGGCGTATGGGTGGCGTATATGGCACTTTACCAGATAGATCCAACCGCAGTGATCTGGTTATACATGCACATACACACATTCTCTCTCTCTCTCTCTCTCTCTCTCTCTCTCTCTCACACACACACACATATTTATACACGCTAACACATACAATTACTAACACCCTGTCAGACATACACATTCATTCACTTACGCTCTCTACAACATAAGTACATTAACACATACATATACACATATGCCGACGGAGACTTACAAACACACATACACACACTCGCTCTCTCTCTCTCTCTCAATCACGAATGCACACCCTGTCACACATCTGCACACACACGAACACACTCTTCACAACCACGCACTTAACACACACACACACACACACACACACACACACACACACACACACACACACACACACACACACACAGACACACACACACACACACACTCACTCTCTCTTACTGACACACACGCACATACAAACACATATACACACTTACTCACACACTCACAATGAACAGAGGCACACAAGGTTCCTTAAGGGGAGGTTTTTTGTTTGGTCTCTCGATATCCATCAAGCTTAAGATTACACCCCGTTGAGCCCCTATCAAGATACATTTGTACATTTTTCGGTAGAAAAATGTCCCGGCTGAAAGCCGGTTCCTCTTAAATTACAGGCTCGCTATCGCTCGCCAGGATAAAATCGACACCTAAATTGCACGAAAGGTCTTAAAATTGACGGAAATGGGGCGAAAGTTCTTAAAATCGCCAAACTAATGGGGCGACTGTCTTAAAAATCTCAAAAGCAATGGGGCTAAACATGAGGGAGAAAGGGGTCCAGAAAAAAAATCCCTCAAGTGGATATCTCCCCTTATTAACACAACCTTACAAATATACATATGGTACCCCCAAATACTAAATATTTCTGTAAACTACAACTCCTAATAAGACATAATAAAATACACCGTGCACTCACAAATACACCATGCACTCACAAATACACCATGCACTCACAAATACACCATGCACTCACAAATACACCATGCACTCACAAATACACCGTGCACTCACAAATACACCGTGCACTCACAAATACACCGTGCACTCACAAATACACCGTGCACTCACAAATACACCGTGCACTCACAAATACACCATGCACTCACAAATACACCGTGCACTCACAAATACACCGTGCACTCACAAATACACCATGCACTCACAAATACACCATGCACTCACAAATACACCATGCACTCACAAATACACCGTGCACTCACAAATACACCGTGCACTCACAAATACACCGTGCACTCACAAATACACCATGCACTCACAAATACACCATGCACTCACAAATACACCATGCACTCACAAATACACCGTGCACTCTCAAATACACCGTGCACTCACAAATACACCGTGCACTCTCAAATACACCGTGCACTAACAAATACACCGTGCACTCACAAATACACCGTGCACTCACAAATACACCGTGTACTCACAAATACACCGTGCACTCACAAATACACCGTACACTCACAAATACACCGTGCACTCACAAATACACCGTGTACTCACAAATACACCGTGCACTCACAAATACACCGTGTACTCACAAATACACCGTGCACTCACAAATACACCGTGCACTCACAAATACACCGTGTACTCACAAATACATAAACACACACATACTCATTAAAAAATGACAGGCTCGCTTTCGCTCGCCAGGAATATATCGACACCTAAACGGCACGAAAGGTCTAAATATTGACAAAGTAATGGGGGGAAAGGTCTCAAAATCGCCAAACTAGTGAAAGAACGTCTTAAAATCGCAAAACTAATGGGTCTAAACATGAGGGAGAAGGGGTTCCAGAAAAAAAACAAGCACTACCCCCTTAATCGATTTGATACAAGTCAAAAATATATACAAGAGAGACCAACACGGAAATCGACAAGCAAGAAAATAAGATACACACAGCGGATACCAGACACAGTCAATTGAACAGGAAAGAACTCTCCCAGAAATACGCCTTGGAAAAAGAATGAGATTAGAAAGAAACCCCCCCCCCCAAAAAAAAAAGAAAGAAAAAAAGAAAAAAAGGAGATACGCCTTGGAAAAAGAATGAGAAGATCGGAAAGAACCCCCCCCCCCCGAAAAAAAAATACGCCTCGGAAAAGGAATGAGAAGAACGGAGCGGCAAAATCAGCAAAAGACAGAAAGAATGGGAACAAAAACTTAGCGGATCTGTAGCGGGGGAATAAAGAGTTAGAGAGAGAGAGAGAGAGAGAGAGAGAGAGAGAGAGAGAGAGAGAGAGAGAGAGAGAGAGCGCGAGAGAGAGCGAGAGAGAGAGAACAGGTAAGTGAACTGTAGTGGTGGTATTAATCCCTTCTGTGCCGGCGACGTCTTTTTCAGTATATATATTCTGGCAACTATAAGACGATTGCTTTCACATTAGGAAGGATCTCTATCAATTTTAAGGCTTCTAACTATCTCCAGTCAACCCTATTAGGTACCGTAGATCCTTCCTAAACTGCATAAAATCCTCTAACAAAAACTAGAATGAAATATAACAAACGTCGCTGGTACAGAAAGGGCAAACGTGTTAAAATCTCAAAACCAATGGGGCTATACGTCCTTCCTCAGCTGAATAAAATTGCTTCATAGTTGCCAGCATATAATAATAATAGGCATATCACCCCGGTACTGAACGGGTTAAGGGTATATATTGCTAAAAGTGAAGGGTTTAATAGGATGCGAAAAAACGTATGTGTGCATTATGTGCAATCATTGGGTATACTGCTGGTGATTTACCTACCTATCCTTGTCCAGATGGGTTTATTACCACCAATAGCCTATACCTTTAAGGGGATAGTGCTAGTTTTTTTCTCTATATATATTTATTTATTTTTGACTATCCTCGCTAGACCTCCATCAAGCTTTAAAAAAAACCCCACCCCCATAGATAAATTTGTAAATTTTTCGGTAGAATAATGTCTCGGCCAAAGACCGGTTCCTTCTAAGATGATAGGCTCGCTATCGCTTGCCAGGAAACAAATTCAACACCTAAATGGAACGAAAGGTCTTATTATTGACAAAGAAATGGCGCGAAAGGTCTCAAAATCGCCAAACTATTGGAACAAACGTCGTAATATCTGAAAACTGATGGGGCTAAACGTGAGGGAAAAGGGAGCCCAGAAAAAGCGACCACCTGCCCCTTAAATGGATGAATGATTATGGACACCTTAATACCCTCTTCGTACCCCAACTCATAAGCAGTGTGCCAATTAGTACGCATTATCGATGATACATATCCGGTACCAACACTTAGGGGGGATGGGCGTAATTATTTGTTTTGTTTTATTATAGTATATATATTTGTTTGCCTTAGTTATCTCCTTAACCTCCATCAAGCATAAAAATAACCCCTTAGACCTCCCTTCGAAATAAATCTGTAAATATTTCGGTAGAAAAAGTTCCAGGCCGAAGGCCGGTTACTCATCAAAATATAGGCTCGCTAACACTCGCCATGAAAAAATTGACACCTAAATGGCACGAAATGTCCTAATATTGACAAAGAAATGGGGTGCAAGGTCTTTAAATCGTCAAACTAATGGAACAAACGTCGTAATATCTGAAAGCTAATGGGGCTAAACGTGAGGGAGAAGGGGCTCCAGACAAGTAGACCAACTCCCCTTAATGGATTAGTGAAGGTGGTCTCGGAATGGTCGATAGTTTCAGGTATACAGTTTGACGCCCATTATATTGATCTCACTGCTAAGTTGGTGTGGGACTTTTACTTTATCAATGTGCGTAGTAATTGGATCAAGTCCCAGACAATATCGTGAACAAAAATATATATACTATATATAATTATATATATATATATATATATATATATATATATATATATAACTAAAGTGGTACCGGTACTCAGTAAAGTGCATAAAATAAAATAAAATATAATAACTAAAGTGGTACTCAGTTAAGCGCATACCCCCGCTTACGCTGGCTGGTTCTTAAATATTAATATCATAGACTTAAATTTTGTGCTGGGTTTGGGTTCCAGGTTATGATCCGGATCGCCTCCTAAATTGAATTTTTTTTTTTCTGGGCATCAATGCTATATGCCCACCGATTTTCATGAAAATCGGGTTGATAACTTTGTGAGACATCTTGTGTAAAGTCAAACACACACACATACAGACAGACAGAGGCGGAAACATAACCGCCGTCCAATTTGTTCGCGAAGGGATTGATAATATATATATATATATATATATATATATATATATATATATAATTGTATATATATATTTACAGTATATATACTGTATATACAGTATATATATATATATATATATATATACCGTATGCTCTCTATAGTATATACAATAATGGACAGCGTACTAAAGAATAAATGTCTCCCAGCGTTCGTTTACACCCTGACGGAATGGCGGGGACAAAATATACCAGGCATTTTACATAGGTGTTTCCTTAATTAATTGTGTGTATTTATTGTGTGATGGTGATGGTGTGGTGTATGTTTATGAGAGAGAGAGAGAGAGAGAGAGAGAGAGAGAGAGAGAGAGAGAGAGAGAGAGAGAGAGAGAGAGAGAGAGGGGGGCGGGGGGATATATTGTGGTTGATAGTATAGTGTTTGGGTTCGGTATATACAGTATTTGTTAATCTTGCCATATTTATATATCTATTTAGCTATATATGTCTATTTATCTATCTATCTATATCTGACGTGATTAATGTTCATATGTGGAGGGGAGGGGGAAGGGGGTTTATTGTGATTTATAGCACTTTGTTTGTATTTGGTGTATACACACACTCTCTCTCTCTCTCTCTCTCTCTCTCTCTCTCTCTCTCTCTCTCTCTCTCTCTCTCTCTCTCTCTCTCTCACCTTGTATACAGTCTCTCTCTCTCTCTCTCTCTCTCTCTCTCTCTCTCTCTCTCTCTGTATATACGGTATATATTGTAATTGTTCAGTATGTAACATTATTTCTTAATTCGAAAAATTTAATTAAGTGGAACAAATATAAAGTATTCACATATTCACTTTCACATTTGCCCCGCAGAAAAGAACATAAAGACACCCCAGCTAACGACTCTCCTGGAACCCTCTTCACCTTAAGGGGGTAGTGCTTGGTTTTTGGTCTATATATTTATTCATTTATTTATTTATTTATTTTTAAATTTTCTCGCTAGACACCCATCAAGCTTAGAAAGACACCCCCTAGACCCTCTTTCAAGATAAATGTGTAAATTTTTTGGTAGAAAAATCTACCGGCCAAAGGCCGGTTCCTTATAAAATTAGAGGCTCGAAACCTAAAGGGTACGAGGTCTTAATATTGTTAAAAAAAATTAGGCGAAAGGTCTCAAAATCGCCAAACTAACGGAACGAACGTCTTAAAAGCTCAAAAGTAATATGCTAAACACGAGGGAGAAGGGGGTCCAGAAACAGCGAGTACTACCCCCTCAAGAGAACTCAAGAGGTGTTGAAACTGGCGAGTCTTGAAGTTAAACACTTTTTTTTCATGATAGCGAAATTACTACGACTTAATCCCTTTGACGTGTTAGCTGTATTTGTCCGTTAGTTTACTACATTAAGGGGGTTGTACTTGTGTTTTGGTCTATATATTTATTTATTTATTTATTTTTGAGTTTTCTCGCTAGACATCCATCAAGCTTAGAAAAACACCCCCTAGAACCCCTTTCAAGATAAATTTGTACATTTTTCGGTAGAAAAATGTTCCGGCCGAAAGCCGGTTCCTTCTAAAATTAGAGGATCGCTATCGCTCGCCAGGAAAATACCGAAACCTAAAGGGCACGAGAAGTCTTAATATTGATAACAACATGAGGCGAAAGATTTCAAAATCGCCAAACTAACGGAACGAATGTCTTAAAACCTCAAAAACTAATATGCTAAACATGAGGAAGAAGGGGTCCAGAAAAAGCGAGTACTACCCCTTTAAGAGCGTATATTTTATGCTTTGAGGATCATGATGTATTTTAGCAGTCCCTTATTATTCGGCGATGTAATTCAGCTCAGGAAAGACGTCTAGCAATTAAATGGGGGTAAAGTCGATCTTAACGTTTTGACTGACGCAGATCCCTCCTTGACTCATTAACATCGTCTATTAGTAGCCAAAATGCGTCATAATCATCAAGGGGTTAAGGGGGAAGGGTATATTTATTTATATATTTAATTTGTATTAGCTTCTTTGCTAGACCTCTATCAAGCTTAACAAATAAAACACCCCTAGACCCCCTTCGAGATCAATTGTACATTGTTCGGTTGAAAAATGTCCCGGCCGATGGCCGATTCCTCCTGAAATATATGCTCGCTATCGTTAGCCAGGAAAAATCGACACCCAAATGCTACGAAATATTGTAAATTGACAACAAAATGGGGTGAAAGGTTTTATAAACGCCAAACTAATGCGCCGAACATCTTAAAATCTAAAAACTAATAGAGCTAAGCATGAAGAAGAAGGGGTGCCATCCCCCTTAAGGGGAGGTATTTAGTTTCTTCCCTAGACCTCCATCAACCTTAAAATTACACCCCCTCGAGTCCCTTTCAAGATCAATTTGTACATTTTTCGGTAGAAAAATGTCCCGGCCGAAGGCCGATTCCTCTTAAATTACAGGCTCGCTATCGCTTGCCAGGATAAAATAGACACCTGAATTGCACGAAAGGTCTTAATATGGGGTGAAAGTTCTTAAAATCGCTAAACTAATGGGGCAAACGTTTTATAATATCAAAAGCAATGGGGCTAAACATGAGGGAGAAAGGGGTCAAGAAAACAATCCCTCAAGTGGAGACCTCCCCTTAAGTTAATGACCGTTACTAAGAGCTGAGGTCCATTTGGTGTGTAGTCCACGACGCTATCCACTGTGCTATTGCCTCCCCTGTTAGTATATATACTGCAAACAAATCAAGGGTATGAAAAGGGTATAGGCTATACAGTATACTCATTGGGTATATTGATAGTGAGTTACCTGTATATCCTTGTATTAACCCCTTATGTGTCGGCGTCGTCTGTTTCATTATATTCTAGCTATATATTAGACGAGTTTGTGCAGTTGAAAAAGGAACTGTGGTAGTAAAAAGGCTTAATTAAAGTAGTTCGAAGGCCTGTGTATTGCTAGACGCCCTTCTTAAGCTTAATAAAATCGTCTATTAGTAGCCAGTGTGAAATGAAAAGGACGGAGCTGGTACTGAAGAGCTCAAGGGGAGATGGCGGATTTATTTAATCATGTTTGTATATTATTAACTATTTTATTTGTTTCCCCCCCCCCCCTCCCCGATCCTCCTTCAAGATAAATTTATACAGGTTTCGATAGAAAAATGTCCTGGCCGAATTACAGGCTCGCTATCGCTCGCCAGGAAAAAAATCGACACCTAAATGACACGAAAAGTCTTAATATTGACAAAGAAATCGGGCGAAAGGTTTTAAAGTCGTCAAACTAATGGGCCGAACGTCTTATAATCTGAAAACTAATGGGGCTAAACATGAGAAGAAGGGGGACCAGAACAACGGCCCATCCCCCCCTTAAATGGGTATATTACTACCAATATATATACCTCTATAAGGGTACCGGTACCGTATATTAATTCTGAACACTTGAAGTTACCGTACGTACCCTTCTCATATCCATTACGTAGTACACTGTAGCGCTAAGGACGATCTGGGTACAATCATGTGTAGGGGGGGGGGGGGGAGACCTGTACATATATCGCAATAATTTCGTAATGACCTTGGTGACCCTGGTCTCTGGGTGTTCTCCTGGGTGACCTAGATGTGTGTGAATTTTGTGTTTTGTCTGTGTTTGTTCGGTGTTCTGTCTTGTGTTTTGTGTTTTCCCTGTTCTTGCTCTGTCTTGAGTCGGCCACCCCCAAGAAACTAAAAACAAACAAAATCATAAAATAGAGTAAAAGAGAAAATAAAACTAAAACTAGGTAAAGTGGGGATTGGGCCTGAGCACATACATACATACATACATACATACATACATACATACATACATACAATATAGTTTTACATTTTACATTCATAAATAGTCCACTAATATACTAGGTTAGGTTAAGGGGAGGTTTTTAGTTCGTTCCCTAGAATTCCATCAATCTTAAAATTACACCCCCTAGACCCCCTTTCAAGATAATTTTGTACATTTTTCGGTAGAAAAATGTCCCGGCTGAAAGCCGGTTCCTCTTAAATTACAGGCTCGCTATCGCTCGCCAGGATAAAATCGACACCTGAATTGCACGAAAGGTCTTAATATGGGGTGAAAGTTCTTAAAATCGCTAAACTAATGGAGAAACGTTTTATAATATCAAAAGCAATGGGGCTAAACATGAGGGAGAAAGGGGTCAAGAAAAAAATCCCTCAAGTGGAGATCTCCCCTTAAGTTAGGTTTTTGGTTAGGTTAGGTTAAAGATATTATTCAATGTTTCTTAGTAAATATATTGGCATCTGAAAAACAGTTCTCCCCGCTTCACAGGATCTTACCAAATGCCGACTTGCGAGTTTCGTTCTATAAGGAAGTTGGAGCTGTAGACAACGATATTTAACCAAATTTACAGCTAAAATACGGTCGTAGTACATTTATCTATCTATCTATCTATCTATATGCTCAGGCCCAATCCCCATTTTGGGGGTAGCCGACTCAAGACAGAGCAAGAACAGGGAAAACACAAAAACAACATAAAACAAAAAATAAACACAGATAAAAAACACAAACTCACACACATCCAGGTCACCCAGGAGAAGACCCAAAGACCAGGGTCACCAAGGTCGCTCCTGCACTCCGCCGGCCCCTGACCACCCGGAGAGGTTCCGATCTCGGCAGGCAGACATGCAGCGGAGCCAAAGCCACAAGCCCTCCCACCACACTTCCAGGCGCACCCTTCATATTAATCGTCTCCCCGGGCCAGGCGCCTGATGGACTATTATCTAGTCCAACTTGCGCCCGACCCCTTACTCCAAATGACCACGTGTTCACTCAACTATTCACAAGCATTCTCCATTCACTCCTGTCCACCACCACTTCCCCTGCCTGATCTATAGTCATTCCTCTATCATCCAAAGCCTTTCTTACACAGTCTCTCCATCTCAATGAGGGTCTTGCTGCCCTTCTATCTCCCCTTGTACCTGACTCACATATTCTCTTTGTAAGCCTTTCATCTCCCATTCGTTCAACATGACCATACCAGCTCAGCACCCTTCTGTCCACTCTGGCTGACAAATGTTCCTGCTGCCCCACTCTCCTACGTATCTCTTCATTCCTCAATCTGTCGCTACGAGTAACTCCACACATACTCCTCAAGCATCTCATCTCCATCACATCCAGCCCTCTTTTCTCCTTTTTCTTCAGAGCCCATGTCTCAGCCCCATACATCACTGTTCGCACAACAATTCCTTGATACAGTGCACTTTTTACTTTCACTCCGAGATTTCTCGTCTTCCACATACTTCCCATTGCTCCGAAAACCTTCCTTCCTTCACACACTCTCTGTTTTACCTCCACTTCCATACCTCCACTCCTGCTTATCGTTCCTCCTAGATATTTAAAACACTCTACTTGTTCCAATATTTCCCCATCCAGCCTCACATCTAGATTCACCCTATGCTCTCCCCTATTACACACCATTACTTTACTTTTATTGACGTTCACCTTCAGTTTCCTCCTTCCACAAACCACACCAAACTCTTTGACTACCCGCTGCAGTTTCTCATCAGAATCCGCCACCAATGCTGTGTCATCAGCGAACAGCAACTGATTCAACACCCAATCTCTACCATTCTTTCCTACTAAACCCAATCCTCTTCCCATAGTTCTCCTTTTCACCTCCCTCACCACACCATCCATAAACATATTAAACAGCCATGGTGACATTACACAACCCTGTCGCAAACCTACCTTTACCTCAAACCATTCACTCAACTCACCATTTCCTACTCTCACACATGCTCTGCTCCCTTCATAAAAACTCTTAACTGCTTCTAACAAATATCCTCCTATTTCATAAATCCTTAACACCTTCCACATTGCTTCACGGTCTACGCGATCATACGCTTTTTCCAAGTCCATAAAAGCCCAAAATATCTCCCTATGCTTCTCTAAATACTTCTCGCATAACTGTCTTACTGCAAACATCTGATCCACGCACCCTCTTCCCCTCCTAAAACCGCACTGTTCTTCTCCTATTGCAACTTCCGTACACTTTATTATCCTCTCTATCAACACCCTGCCATACAGCTTTCCAACCACTGACAATAAACTAATACCTCTATAACTTGAACACTCCTGCCGATCTCCCTTCCCCTTGTACAACGGCACAATACATGCACTCTTCCAGTCTATTGGTACCATTGACACAGCAAAGCACACATTGAAGAGTCTCACCAACCAATCTATTATCACATCTCCACCCTTCTTTATACACTCCACAGCAATACCATCCAAACCTTCTGCTTTTCCCGCTCTCATTTGTTTCACTGCTTCTTTCACCTCATTTTCCTCAATCCTTTCATTCATTCCCTGCCACCTGGGTAGCTGGAAGAGTCAGTGAAAGATGAAAGTGGAACCAGTTGAAGTGAGGAAAAGATATGCCGAGTATTTTGAATCTTTGTTAAATACAAGAGATGGAAGAGAAGCAGTGATTGAATCAGAGGTGGATGGAGATAGTACATTTATAAATACATAAAACCCAATTCAACATACCATTTATCCATCAGAAACGTACATTATTATTGCATTTCTCTTTAATATCGATGTTCACGGCTCCAACTTCCTTATAGCCTGAAACTCGCAAGTGGTCAATTAATACTATTACACACTTCAACCAATATTTTAAACTCAGATCTTCTCTTTTAAGTTCTTAGCCATTTTAGTATGCCATGACTCATAATTATATATTTACTTAGTATGAAGCGATATTTTAACTATTTTATTCAGATTAGAAATTGTCTGAGGGGTAATTGAGACCGATGTCACTCTTTTGATTATTAGAGGTCCTTCCAAAACTGCATACACTCGTTCCATGATACAAAATTATGTAAAGCTGTTTTATCATACTGATCGGGATAAAGGAGTATTGCTTGTTTTTTGGCCTATGTATTTATGTATTTATTGTTTAGTTTGCTCGCTAGACCTCCATCAAGCTTGAAAACACCCCCCCTAGACCCCTTTCAAGATAATTTTTTACATTTTTCGGTAGAAAAATGTCACTGCCGAAGGCCGGTTCCTTTTACAACTTCAGGCTCGCTGTCACTGGCACGAAATGTCTTATTATTGACAAAGAAATGGGGCGAAAGGTCTCAAAAACGCCAAACTAATGGAACGAACGTCTTAAGATCTCAAAACTATTATGCTAAACATAAGGGAGAAGGGGTTCCAGACAAAGTGACTCCCTCCCCTTAATAGACTTGTGAGAACACAGCATACCGACGTCACTTCAAAGCATATAAAACATATATGAACGTTAAGGGGAGATGGGCCGTATTTCTGGTCCCCTTTCTTCATCAAGTTTATCCCCATTAGTTTTGAGATTTTAAGACGTTTGCCTTATTAGTTGTCGATTTTAAGACCTTTCGCCCCATTTCTTTGTCAATATTAAGTCCTTTGGTGCCCTTTAGGTGTCGATTTTTTTCCTGGCGAGCGATAGCAAGCCTGTAATTGTGTAGGTACCGGCCATCGGCCGTGAAATTTTTATACCGAAAAATGTACAAATCAATCTCGAATGGGGATCTAATGGATATATTTTTTAAGTTTGATGGAGGTCTAGGGAGGAAACAGAAACATAAATTAATATATAAATAAATAGAGCCCAACAAATAACCACAGTCCTCTTAATTGATCATACAAATCAACGACTGCATAAGAAACTACATTCCTAATGCAATCATACGGGCAGGACTTTCCCTACCCTTAGCTGCACTGGCGGACAGTAGAGGTGCGGTAGACCTGGGTAGGCCAGTGTCGCATGTACGGTAGCGCTAATACGTCATGTCTCAGCTGCCCTTACATTTGGCTATCTCTGTGCTGTAATAATGTCTGCCAGATGTTGAGTAGGGTGGGTAAGTGTAGGAATAGGTTTGTATAGCCCACTCGAAATGAATACATCAAGTTTAGATATGGCTGAAACCAATTATGTATCAAAATATACTTGGTGCCGAGACATCACTGATTAGGCTGATTGTACATGGTATACCCTGTTTCCAATATACTTGGTGCGGAGACATCACTGATTAGGCTGATTGTACATGGTATACCCTGTTTCCAATATACTTGGTGCGGAGACATCACTGATTAGGCTGATTGTACATGGTATACCCTGTTTCCAATATACTTGGTGCGGAGACATCACTGATTAGGCTGATTGTACATGGTATGCCCTGTTTCCAATATACTTGGTGCGGAGACATCACTGATTAGGCTGATTGTACATGGTATACCCTGTTTCCAATATACTTGGTGCGGAGACATCACTGATTAGGCTGATTGTACATGGTATACCCTGTTTCCAATATACTTGGTGCCGAGACATCACTGATTAGGCTGATTGTACATGGTATACCCTGTTTCCAATATACTTGGTGCGGAGACATCACTGATTAGGCTGATTGTACATGGTATACCCTGTTTCCAATATACTTGGTGCCGAGACATCACTGATTAGGCTGATTGTACATGGTATACCCTGTTTCCAATATACTTGGTGCGGAGACATCACTGATTAGGCTGATTGTACATGGTATACCCTGTTTCGAATAAGTGGGTCATAACTCTTCAATATTAACCTCTATAACTCACAAACGACATAAGTAATCGAGCTAATATATCTATAATTTGTGAAGGGTCAGTCAGGAAATACGTGTGTAAATTTGTGATCTATGAGCTTTAGCCTTTAATAAGCTACAGAGGTTATAATTATCGATTTCTAACCACCTTAGAACAGGGTATAGTAGCTGATCAGCGTGATCAGCACTCTTTACAGAGAGCTTTGCATTTTGTCTGCTTCTTACATATATAATATAATAATATATACAGTAATAAGTAAATATAAATAATGTAAATTATAACAAAACTACATTTCCCTAAGTGGTAAAAGAGTTTATATATATTTGATATAGTTCGGTAATATCTGAAACTGTTGCGGGGTGTTTGTGTTCTCCGCAAACAAATATCTATTTTTTTTTTTTTTTTTTTTTTTTTTCTATATTATAATTTCATGAACACAAAGATGCCTTGAAATAATTACTAGAATTTGTCACCGAAACTGTTTGGTGGATGTAATTTTCATGTGCTATACTGGGTTTCTTTTCAACTGACGGTAAATTGCAAAGTTCCCATCAAGATTTCTAAGTTATTTTACAGATTTTGTTGTGGAAAATGGTGCTATTTATATAAACTTGGTCTTAATATGATGCACAGACATAGTAGTTTCATGTACTTCCATTGAGTATCGAGAAATCAGCTGCTAAGGGATTCAATTTACCGCCAGCTGAAATGAAACGGACTATAGTACATACATGACGGTTTATCTTCTAGTATTGTTATGCATTATGTATCAAAGAGTGCTGTGTGAGTGGTGGTGAAACTTATAGCATAAGCTTTATTTGTAGCTGAAACTTTACTCTACTTATAGCAGAGACTTTATAGCATAGACTGTACATATAGCAGACTTCATTTGTAGCAGATACTTTACTTATAGCAGACTTTATTTGCAGCAAAGACTTTACCTATAGCAGAGACTTTACTTATAGAAGAGACTTTACTTATAGAAGACTTTACTTTATTGCAGACTTTACTTATAGCAGAGACTGTATTTGTAGCAGAGACTTTACTTATAGCAGATACTTTACCTATAGCAGATGCTTTACTTAAGCATAGACTTTACTTATAACAGGGACTTTACATATAGCAGTGACTTTATTTATAACATATACTTTACTTATAACAGGGACTTTACTTATAGCAGATACTTTTCTTATATTAGCGACTTTACTTATAAGAGGGACTTTACTTATAGCAGAGACTTTGTTTATAGAAGAGACTTTACTTATAGCAGAGACTTTACCTAACAACAACGACTTTACCTATAGCATAAACTTTACTTATAGCAGAGACTTTACTTACAGCAGAGACTTTGTTTATAGCATAGACTTTACTTATAGCATAGACTTTACTTATAGCATAGACTTTACTTATAGCATAGACTTTACCTATAGCAGATACTTTACTTATAGCAGAAACTTTACCTAGCAGCAGGAACATTATTTATAGCAGAGACATTACCTAACAGCAGCGACGTCCCCCATAACCCCACTCCCGAATAAACCACCTCATAATCCGAACACACACACCAGGTAAGCCACTACACCTGACCATGGAGCTGTAGTAACCCTTTCAACACCCGATTACGCATGTCTTTCCGGTTTTCTAGCTATTTTTAGATGATTATTTTCAGATCAGGGAGGGTATATGAAAGTCTATCTATCTATCTATTGCCGGACACCGTGATCTCCGAAGGGGTGGCCACGAACGAAGCCCCCATGCACCTCTGTCCCTCCTCCCATCCAGCACTGCTTTCACGCATATACTTCTTAACTCCATCCTTCCACCTCTCACTCGGTCTACCTCTCCCTCTCTGTCCTTCCACCTCGCTCTCGTACTCTCTCTTAGTCATTCTCTCGCTTCCCATACGTTCCACATGGCCAAACCATCTCAATGTGTTCCTTTTCACACTTTCCAGCACATCTATATCCACACCACACCTCTCTCGTACTTCCTCATTTGTCTGTCTATCCCTCCATATAACTCCGCACGCACTTCTCAAGTAACTCTTTTCCATCACTCTCACTCTTAGTTTGAGTCTCTTCACCAACGTCCATGCTTCGCTCCTGTAAGTCAATGTCGGGATTACCACACTGTCATGCAAGGACTTCTTTACTTCCATGCTGACCACCCTATTTCTTGTTACTGCTTTCAGCATTCCTTAAACCGTCTTCCCCTGTTGCACCCTCTCCTGCACTTCTTCACCCATACTCTCATCTCAGCACACTGCCCAAATACTTAATGAGCTGACATTCTCTATAGCCTGACCGTTCAACCTCACCTCACACTCTGTGGTTGCACCCCTTTCAAAGACCATAACCTTGCTCTTCCCCGCATTTACCTTCAGATTCCACTTTTCATGAAAATCACAGGGTTAATATGAGATAGTTATTACTCCTATAATTATATCCCACAGATCCTTCCTAACCTTTTTTTCATTCTATGTGCATGCGTTTTTTACCCTTTTAATTCTCACAGATCCTTCCTAACCGTATTTTTTCCTATGTGCATGAAGGAGACAACAGACAAACTTGCCTGTAACAAGTGACCCCCACCCCCACAAGGTTGAAAGAGTGATAGAGAGCTAAGATCAAGGTACATTAGAGGTAATTTAGGTGTGTTTGAAAGATGTGTGGTGTGTTTGTAAAGTGTACCGTAGTTAAAAAACTAGGAGGAGGAAGTGTTTGTGAGAGATAGCTGGATTACTCTCTGTGTAGGTGTGGCACAAATAGAAACAGTGGGGGAAGTCAGGCAAATGAAACAGCAACCTGTATATAATTATTTAAGGGGGGATGGGCTTATTATTTAAGGGGGGATGGGCTTATTTTTAAGGGGGGATGGGCTTATTATTTAAGGGGGGATGGGCTTATTATTTAAGGGGGGATGGGCTTATTATTTAAGGGGGGATGGGCTTATTTATTTAAGGGGGGATGGGCTTATTATTTAAGGGGGGATGGGCTTATTTATTTAAGGGGGATGGGCTTATTATGTAAGGGGGGATGGGCTTATTTATTTGCTTACCTATTTATATTTTTATAATTTTGTTAGTTTCCTCCCTAGACTTCCATCAAGGTTAAAAACAATCCCCCTCCCCCCTTTGAGATAAATTCGTGTATTTTTCGGTAGAAAAAAGCCAGTTCTTCCTAAATTACAGGCTCGCTATCGCTTGCCAGGGAAAAAGCTGACACCTATATGGCATGAAAGATCTTAATATTTATAAATAAGTGAGGCAATAGGTCTTAACATCGCCAAACTAATGGGCCAAACACCTTAAAATTTGAAAACTAATGGGCCTGAACATGAGGGAGAAGCAACACCCCCCTCACGTAAATCGTCTGTAGATACCCAGACATAATATAAATCTGCGGTATTATGTTCCGGGTTTAATGTGGGGATTAAGGGAAAAATTACACCCCCTTGACCCCCTTTCAAGATAAATTTGTACATTTTTCGGTAGAAAAATGCCCCGGCCGAAGGCCGCTTCCTCTTAGATTACAGGCTCGCTATCGCTCGCCAGGAAAATATTAACACCTAAATGGCACGAAAGCTCTTAAAATGGACACAAATGGGGCGAACGTCTTAAAATCTCAAAAACAGTGGAGCTAAACATGAGGAAGAAAGGGGTCATGAGAAAGAATCCCTCGAGTGGAAATCTCCCCTTAACCCTTTCAATCAGATGACGCCAATTGCTTATATGTACAGTCGGCCTAATAAGTCATGTCTCTGATGTCATTACGTTTGGCTCTCTCTGTGCTTTATTAATGTCTGTCAGATGTTGAATAGGGTGGGTAACTGTAGGAGCATGCATGTATATCTCACTCGAAACGAATATATCAACTTTTAGACACTGCTGATACCAGTTATTGATCGAAATATACTTGGCGCCCAGACATCACTTATTAGCCGACTGTACAATCGCGCTAATAAGTCATGTTTCGGCACCAAGTATATTTTTGTTTTTTGTCCTTTCTTGTTTTCTTTATTTTTTTATTTTTTGTTCCTAATAAGGCGTTTACCATCCAGTTGTTTTTCTTTGTTTTGTTCTTTGTCCTTTCTTGTTTTATCTTTCTTTCTGTTTTTGTTTATTTGTTTGTTTTATTTTTATTTTTATTTTTTTTCCTAATGAGGCGCTTACCATCCAGCCCGCTGCCCCAAACCTTCATTCGGGCGCCTGTCTCTCTCTTTTACCAGCCACGCCACGCAGTCAAATTTATGCATGGGATCGGACATCGCAAATGGAGAGGGAAAAACAAAAAATTGATTTGTGGCATTTTTGTGCATTGCTTGTCATTGAACTCGTGCTAACATGCGCTGACAATAGTAATGATAAACTGAACATTATAATATTAATTGCAATATAGTAAATATCACTAATCATAATGAAAATAACAATATCAATACTACTACTACTACTACTACTAATAATAATAATAATAATAATAATAATAATAATAATAGCATTATTATTAGTAGTAAAGTTATTGTTATTATTATTACTAATATTTTTTGTAATACAAATCTGGCAATAGTGCTGTGCATAATATTATTAATCATTGACGTATCAAACATTGCAATAGCATATCAATAATAAGGGATGGTTAATACAAGAAATTAGGTACTTACCAAGAAGACAAGCGGTGTACAGGACATTAATATACACACTTCACTCAAGTCTTCAAACGCAGGGAGGGCTAGAGTAAACGGGCTGTTAATTTCCACACTTATGTACTGTATAACTAACTTTCCAAATGGTTGATGGATATACCAGCACGATTACTAAGGTTCGACTGTATTACTAAGGTTCTACTGTATTACTAAGGTTCTACTGTATTACTAAGGTTCTACTGTATTACTAAGGTTCTACTGTATTACTAAGGTTCTACTGTATTACTAAGGTTCTACTGTATTACTAAGGTTCTACTGTATTTATTTTATACGTATTTTTGTTTAGTTAGGAGAGGTTGGGATTCGTGATTTCTAGATTCGTCATAATGAACACACACTATTAGCGTCACATAAAAGTTTGTGATCACTTGGGACAAAAAAGACACGAAAAGATACACATTACTTAACAACTATTCACTAACACCCCGGAATGGCTAGTTTACGGAACTAGATTTGCATTTTGGTTTTGCAAACGAGTTGAGGCATTAGGACCACCAGTGCGATCCCTACCCCCCTAAGAGGTTCACTGCGGGCACGAGCGACACAACCTCTCCTCCCGACCGATGGTAAGCAACTGGCAGCGTCACGCGAGTCATAGTGCCTCAGTTTCTCTCTGGCCCTGCCCCGTCCTCCTTCCCTCCCTACCCTTCCACTAATGCCCTACCCTTCCTCACTCTCTCCCTGCCTATCCTTCCTCCCTCCGTCCCTTCCACTATCCCTACCCTTCCTCCCATCCAGCTTCCCTACCTTCCTACCTCCCACCCTCACTGCCACATCCCAACCCTTCCACTCTTCCCCTCCTCCTATCCTGCCTCCCTCCCTCACTTCCACCATCCCTACCTTCCTACCCTCCCTCCCTCCCTCCTTTCCTTTCCACCCTTCTTCTTCTCCCATCCAGCCTCCCTCCTTTCCACTATCCCTTCCCTTCCACCCAGCCTCCCTACCTTCCTACCCCCCTCCCCCACTTCCACTATCTCTACCTTCCTATCCTCCCTCCCTTACTTCCAGTATCTCAACCCTTCCTCTCTTCCTCCCTCCCTCTCTGCCTGCCTATCCTTCCTCCTCCCTACTTTGATCTCCCTCCCTCCCTGCCTATCCTTTCTCCTCCTCCCTCCCTCCCTCCCTCCTTCCCTGGGTGCCCCCGCGCATGCCCAGTACCGGTGCCACTGGTTGATTTGGCCCTCCCTCCCTCCTCTTTCTCCTCCTCCTCCTCCTCCTCCTCCTTCGGCCTAGGTGCCTCTGTGTAGCTTTCTTGTCGCTTCCCGGAAAACTCGTCCAGTAGACCAATTCGACCAGAAGCTTTAAGGGGGAAGGTTTTATTTTTTGGTCGATTATTTCAGATATTCATTACTTTTTTAATTTCCTCCCTAGACCTTCATCTAACTTTTAAAAAACATCCATTAAATCCCCCTTCTAGATTAATTTGTACATTTTTCGGTAGAAAAAATTCCTGGCCAAAGGCCGGTTCTTCCAAAATTACAGGCTCACTATCGTCGCCAGGAAAAAAATCGACACCTAAATAGCGCGAAAGGTCTTAAAATCAACAAACTAATACAACATAAGAACATAAGAAATGGGAGTCTGCAGAAAGCCGATTGGCCCACACAAGGCAGATCCCTCTACATCTTAAAATCTGAAAAATAATGGGGCTAAACATGAGGCAGAAGGGGATCTAGAAATACGACCCATCTCCCCATAACTTGACCTAACTTAACCCAACCTAAAGCTAGCCAGTAGACAATTTGAAACTTACCTATCTAATAGTAATGCTGTCCTCCACCTAATGATTCCTACTGCACTTCTCTCTCTCTCTCTCTCATTATTTCTAGTCGGTATATATCTCTTCCTTTCTGCCGAGTCGCTTTTAACTCTTCCCATTGGCTTAGAGAACTTTGGCCTTGTTATTTTTTCCCCATCATCTTATCTCTCATTTTAGTTTCCTACTTCCCAGATAAAATAGATCCGTAGAACGATACAAGATATGTATTATCTTTTATATATCCATTTTCGGATTGATTATTTCTAGTAGAAAAAAAAAGGATTTAAATAATCATAGTATATAATATAATGTAATAATCATAGTATATAATATAATGTAATAATCATAGTATATAATATAATGTAATAATCATAGTATATATATAATGTAATAATCATAGTATATAATATAATGTAATAATCATAGTATATAATATAATGTAATAATCATAGTATATAATATAATGTAATAATCATAGTATATAATATAATGTAATAATCATAGTATATAATATAATGTAATAATCATAGTATATAATATAATGTAATAATCATAGTATATAATATAATGTAATAATCATAGTATATAATATAATGTAATAATCATAGTATATAATATATGTAATAATCATAGTATATAATATAATGTAATAATCATAGTATATAATATAATGTAATAATCATAGTATATAATATAATGTAATAATCATAGTATATAATATAATGTAATAATCATAGTATATAATATAATGTAATAATCATAGTATATAATATAATGTAATAATCATAGTATATAATATAATGTAATAATCATAGTATATAATATAATGTAATAATCATAGTATATAATATAATGTAATAATCATAGTATATAATATAATGTAATAATCATAGTATATAATATAATGTAATAAAAATGTGGGTCCAGAAAAAGCAACTACCCCCCACTTTAAATACAGTAGACGTGCCGTTTTGCCCAAAATCAAAACGGCATGCCCAACTCTGCGATGGGTTACCATCATCACTAATATTACCATCATCACTACTACTATCATCATCACCATTACTATCATCACTACTACTATTACAATCATCACTAATACTGCCACCATTGTCACTACCAACATAACTACTCTCATCATTATCACTACAACTATCACCATAATCATTATCACCATCATCTTACAATCATCATTACTTGTCACCATCATCACTACTATTATGACCATCATCACTACTACTAGTATGCTACTATAACCATCATATCTATTACTGTCATCATCACTACCATTATCATTACTACTGTCATCATCCTCACTACAACTACAACCATCATCACTACTATTATCACCATCATCACTACTATCACCATCAATCCCACTATTACTACCATCACTTCTAATGTCAACTAAACTAACTTTACCTAGCAAATACGAAGCGAGATGTATTCGCCCCCAGAACGATGGCGTAAACGTGCCGTTTTGCCCAAAATCAAAACGGCATACCCAACTCTGCGATGGGTCACTATCATCACTACAAATCACTATCACCATTACTATCATCAGCACTACTACTATTATAGTCATCACTACTACTCTTACCATCATCACTACTACTCTCATCATCACTACTACTGTCATCATCACTACCATCATCACTGCTGTCATCATTATTACTACAACCATTATCATTACTTGTCACCATCATCACTACTATTATGACCATCATAACTACTACTAGTACTGTCACCATCATATCTACTACTGTCATCATCATCAATACAACTACAACCATCATCACTATTATTATCAACATCAATCCCACTATTACTTCCATCACTTCTAATATCAACTAAACTAACTTAACCTAGCAAATACGGAGCGAGATGTTTTTGGCCTCAGGACGATGCGCCATCATCATAGCTGAGGGGGGGGGGGTAAAACCATATTTTGGATCTAAAATCATAACTATTGAACACATTCAAAAATTCTTTTTTGACTGACGTTCGCATTCACCCAACAAATGTTCGTGTGAAATTTGGTGAAAATCCGTCCAATGGTCTAGGAGGAGTTTCGGGACAGACGGACGACAACGACAGACATATTTTTTCGGTGGTACCCACTATACGGGGGGGGGGGGGGGGGAAATACTAAACTGCTTACGCAGAGTTGATAATGTTTAGCTGCTATGGTACAATTGTAAATAGTCATGTAAAAATAGTAAATACACATTTTTTTATAGATATAAAATATATAAAATATATACTGTACAATGCTGCCTGTACACATTACACACTTAAGGCAAAATCACGCGATTTCCGTCAATTGTTACATACAATAATTATAGTCTAGCAACTTCAATATTTAAGTTCCATAAACATTAACATGCCAGATATAACCTACCTTCCATCTAGTGTCCGATTCCAATGCGAATGTGCCTCAAAATGGTGCGAAACAAATCTTGCCCATCGAAAATTGTCGGAAAATGCGATCGTGTGATACCACCTTTACTGTCACCCCAAGATTAATATGCAAATTCAATGTTGACCTCTCTCTATCTCTATATATATATATATATATATATATATATAAGGACTGGAAACGAGCACTCTCGGAGTTTGAAACTTGGGTCCATTGCTTAAAAGCAGTATCATGAAAGCAGTGGTCTCTCCGACTTTCTTAAACACAAAAATATGTACACAAACACAACTTTACATATAAATGCATGTAATTTCACACGCAATCGTCCATATCCCCGCCATATTGGCGACATAATGTCTCGCCAGAAAACGAACAGCCCAGGACGATGCCAGACGCCAGTCACCCACGAGACACGTTAGAGGCAACACATTTTTGTTCTGTTGTTCGTTATCTCTCAGCTTATTGTAAGTAATTTTCTTATAAATATTTACCAGTCACAAAAGGATCTGTGTTAACAACTTATTTAGCTGATAAATATTAGAATTGAGCTGATGTCAACGGGTTGCTTTGATATGTACTGATAACCATTTTACAACTATTCTTGAAAAGATGTGCTGCATTCAATTGTCGTGGAAACTACAGGGGAGAGCCATACAGTCCTATGGTGTGTTTCCCGAATGAAGAACAAGAACGACATGCATGGATTAGTGCTATGCCAAATAGCCCAGAAAGTTTGAGAGACAGGTCGAAACTATGGATTTGTGCATCACACTTCGACTGCGATTGGGTCACAGTTCGGGGAGGAAAACGACCAGCTGGGCCTCCTACAGTTTTTAAAGGTGTACCCAAGTCTTGCCTCAAACAACTTACGTCAGCTCCTAGGTTAACTAAAACAGTGACAAGTGAAGCAAGACTTAAAAAACAAACTGAATTTGAAAATGAACAAGACAAAATGCATAGTTATGACAAATTTGCAGGAGAGATTGGAAAACACTTCCCTGAGTTTTATATAATGCAAAATGGTAGAGAACTGACAATGTTTAAGACAGATGGTAATGGTAGAGAGTTGATAAGTTTCTTCATTTTAAAGAGGTACAGTCTCCTTTTGGTTTTCTGCAGCTGGTAGTAGCAGAGAAAAGTGGCTTGGAGATACCAAAAAGTAAACTGAATCTTCAAAAAATAGCTTGGTAAGTAAGTGGTCTCAAATTGAAGAAATAGTGAAAATTATGAACACTCATGAAGCGACTAATACTGACCGCTTAAAAAGAATAATTTCAGAACTTGACTCTATCACAGAATTTCATGAAATTGAAGATTTTCAGTTCATTCAAGCACAGTTACAACTCCTTCTTATTCCTCCTAAAAATCGCCGATATACAAAGCATATGTTAATTCTTGCAGCAGAACTGTTTTGTATATCACCCGCAGCATATAGAATGCTTAGAAACTCCAAAGCAATTAGTCTTCCTTGTGAGAAACAGATTCGCCAATTGTTATCTCGCACTTATGCTGACAAGTGTCTCCCAATCCGTGATCAGTTGAAGCCACAACAGCGGTTAGTTAACATTTTGTTTGATGAAGTCAAGCTTAAGCAGGCCCTTAGATTTACAGGAGAGCATTATAGTAGGCTATGCAACAAACGGACCATAAAATCTAGCAACATCTGCTCTTGCTATTGAAGTTGTTTGTCACTATGGAGGACCACGGTACATAATACGAATTCATCCTGTATCAAAACTGAATGCTATTCAACTGAAGGAAATATTACTTGAGGCTGTATATGTTGTTAAAGCTAGTGGTGGCCATCCAGTAACGTTCGTCTGTGACAATTGTCCACTGAATCAAGCTGTTTACAGAATGCTTGGGGGTCCTGGAAAAGTAACACTAGCACCAGATGGCATAAATGTTTTCCTTGTCTATGATTATGTTCACATCCTCAAGAATATGAGAAACAACTGGATCACAGAGAAATGTCAAGAATTACATTTTAGCAAGGACGGTACAGAATATTTGGCGTGTTGGAGTGATGTTAAAGCTCTTTACAATGAAGATCAGAAGACACCACTTCGTCTGACAAAACTCACACGCTCATCAGTATTTCCTAAACCATTGCAACGTCAGATTGTGCCCTTAGTTTGCCAAGTGTTCAATGAGAAAACGATTGCTGCATTTGAAGGTCTTAAAGGAACTGTTAAATTTCAGGATGGAACAGTGATATACATAACACTGGTAACCAATTGGTTTAAAATGATGAATGTTAAAAGCAAGTACAGCGCAGTTCATTTACGAGACCAATATCGTGAACCTTGGACATTAAACTGTACAAACTTCAAAGCTCTGCAGGAAATGTGTACAGTTGTATCCAGCTGTCGGTGGACTGGTGGGCATGGCAGAGAGAAGAAACTAACACAGTCAACAGCAGATGCCTTTGTCATCACAACAAGGTATAACATAGAAGCAGCACAATATCTTTTTGAAACCCATGATTTTGCTTACATCCTACCTGCTGTTTTTTCACAAGATCCCCTAGCAAAGTTTTTTGGTCAAGCAAGACAACGTAGTGGAGGAAATTTTTTACATTGACATTGGGGATGTTCAAGCAGCATCCAAAGTACAGCAGTTGCATCAGCTGTTGAAACGTGACATCGTTCCTGACCGAGCCAAAGAAGTAAGCTGTGAATTTTGTACAGCAGCAATAGATGATGGTGATTTACAACTTCTGGAAGAGCTGACATTACAAGACACTCAACTACTTCTAGATTCAGATGATACTTTAAAACATAAAATTGTCTACATTGGGGGATTTTTTAGCTCATAAACATGGACAACAGGAAGTAGATTCTGGGGAATGCTTGTCATCAGAGTTTTTGACTGCGCTCAATCGAGGTGGGCTGAGTGTGCCTACACTGGCTACTGTCTTCTTTGTACATAGTGGCATCGCCCTTCAAATGTCTCTTCAAGACTCGAAACAGTGTTGTCGCAATTACTTGAAACAATGCTTGTCTTATGTAGATGCTCCTTTAGCTAGCCATTCAGGAGCATGCCAGACATTGTGTAATGTGTTGTTTAAGGCCTTTGTATTTAATACAAGCGATCGGGAGTGTACACTAGGCTGCTTAAGGCGACAAGAGAAACTTTCTAATGTTTAAGTTAATTATTGTGTTATGTGACTTTTGATATATGTAAAATTATGTGTAAAGTAATATTTTGCAAAGGTTTTACTTTAATTTCTTCTAATATTTAATTAATGTAAGTCATGGTATGATGCTTTGCTTGTATAATACATGTTCTTATAAACTATCTCATTATAACTGTATATTTTCCTATTATGTTCAATCACGAAAGAGACTTATGAGTCAATCAACCAAAAACAAATGTTTTATTTTCCTTTACTTGGTTGCTCTAGTTAATAAGATGTTGTAGAGTAAAAACACAAAGTCCCATATCCAGTAAAACTAAAGTAAGACCTCAGTTTGTGGGCCTGACAATGGACCCAAGTTCCGGGACCCGAGTATGGCCGACGCCAGTCCTTATGTAGATATATACAGTATATATATATATATATATATATATATATATATATATATATATATATATATATATATATATACCGTATATATATATATAACAATGAAGCAACTTGGTTGAGCCCGAGAACTTTCAGTATTCTACTGTACTTCTCACTTCTCAGCTTGTTCTTCCTTTGTCGTATTGCTCTTCTTTCCTACTTTACTCCTGCCATCTGGTCTGGTCTGGTATATATCTGTCTCTATCAAATCAATGTTGGACTATCTCTGTGGCATCACCCTTTACAGCTGTATGTGCTGTATATATGTGCATGATCAATTATCTTACCTCATTAATCAAGGCACTGTCAACCCAGACCTCTCTCTCTCTCTCTCTCTCTCTCTCTCTCTCTCTCTCTCTCTCTCTCTCTCTCTCTCTCTCTCTCTCTCTCTCTCTCTCTCTCTCTCTCTCTCTCTCTCTCTCTCTCTCTCTCTCTCTTTCTCTATCAAATCAATGTTGGGCTCTGTCAGCACCCCTTACAGCTGTGTGTATATGTGTGCATGATCACTTATCTTACCTCATTAATCAAGGCACTGTCAATCCGGATCTATCTCTCTCACACCACCGATTATTATTATTAATATTATTTGTAGTATTACACACACTGGTCTATTTCTAAATATATTGATAAATAGATTAATACATTATCATAAATATACAGTATAATATATATATATATATCCTATTCTTTTTTCTCTCTCTGTCTCTCTCTCTTGCACTCACACAACACTCGTTACAATTTTCTTTCCTCATCAAAACACCGTAATTTATAAAGTAGGGTTGGAGGCCACGGAAAACCACGATTATCGGGCACAGGAAGAGCACAATGTTGGAAAAAAACCAAGGAAAGAAAAGAAAGATAGACCCAAATGAGAATAGAAGTAAGAGTGACAATACAAACAAGACGGGGTTGGGGGGGGGGAGTAAGGGAGTTGTAGGAATATTGGATGAAAGGAGAAAAGGGAGAGGCAAGAAGAAGGGTGGAAGAAGAGAGGACAAGGATTAAAATTCATAATCCATATTGCTGTATGTATTGTATGTGTATACTCAGGCACATACCCCTTAGCGGGGGGGGGGGGGGGGGAGGGGGGGAGGGGGGCCCTCTCGAGACAGAGCCCGAACAGAAACAACATTAAACGTTCCAACTCTAAGGGTCTGGGACCACTTTCGCGTTCCCTCGCCCCTTACTCTGTCTCGTTTAGTAGGTGAATTTTACAAGGGGAGGAGGATTAATAGCATCGTGCCCCCAGAAGGAAAAGTAGGACAGTAATAGGGACACACATACACGGCTTCATGAACAGAATATGTGCAGTAAATTGTACATTATAATATAGGTGGCTACAATAACGCAGACAAACATCAAGTATGAAATCAATCCATATTTGTAATATGTGTGCGTGTGTGAGAGAGAGAGTGAGTGAGTGAGAGAGATAAAGAGAGAGCGCGTGTGTGTGTTTCAGCGTGTTTGTGGGTGTGTGTGTTTGAGAGAGGGGGGAGAGAGGGTGCGTATTTGCATATGTTATACCCTAGATTAATAACTCGAGCTTGGATTTATGTCACTATTAAACATGAATAAAGTCGTATAACTAATAAGCAAAGAGAGAGAGAGAGAGAAAAAAACAATATCAAAAGCATGAGATAATTATGAATATCTGAATACAATCGTCTAATAATAGCCAAAAATAAAAATAAAATAAGTAAATAAAATAATAGCGTCATCGTATCTTGGAAAGGTTAACTAAATTGCAAGCCCATATAACGAAGACAAATAACAATGCAGTACAGATAGCCATGAATATAAGAAAAAAGATGCGTTCTCATCTGAAATATTTCTATAATAGTCATTAAGGGGAAGGGTTTATGTTTTGGTTGATTATTTCATATATTTATTATTTTGTTAGTTTCCTCCCTAGACTTCCATCAAACTTAAAAAAACATCCATTAGATCCCTCTTCTAGATTAATTTGTACATTTTTCGGTAGAAAAATGTCTTGGCCGAAGGCCGATTCTTCCAACACTATCGTTCGCCAGGGAAACCATCGACACCAAAATAGCACGAAAGGTCTTAATATTGACAAATAAATGGGGCGAAAGGTTTTAGAATCGAAAAAGTAATGGAGCAAACATCTTAAAATCTGAAAACGAATGGGGCTAAACATGAGGAAAAAGGGTGGCCAGAAAAATGGCCCATCTCCCCTTAAGTTGGCTGAGCTGAGAGTATAGTCTTTGGAGCAGCTGGGGTAGTAATGGAAAGAGAGGCTTAGGTTCCAGCCCTTTCCTCGTCAGCCGAACAAGAGCCACTGATCCTTGGGAAGAGCCATCTGTGGGGTGTTCTGCCCCCCCCCCCCCCCCCACCTACTTTATTATTATTATTATTATTATTAGGTGTGGAAATGGACAGCCTATTTGTTCTAGCCCTTTTTTGAGTTACAGAGGCTATAGGGAGGGTCATGATTTATGGCCTACCTCTTTGGAACAGGGTATAGTATTATTGCCACTATCATACCGTATAATTATAATCAATAGTGTCAATGTTGCAATATAAGAATAATATATTGGTATGGTATGGTAGCAGTAGTGGACATTTACGGTATTCTATTGTTATGATTAATGATATTGTTGTTTATACTGTTGTTATTAATTTAGTGTCAATGTTGCAATATAAGAATGATATATAGGTTTGATGTGATAGCAATGAGTCGCTGTTTATATATAGTGGTCATTTCCGGTATTGTGTTGTTAATATTAGGGATATTGGTGTTTATTCCCTAGTTAGGCCTATCTAGTGTCAGTGTTACAATATAAGAATAACATATAGGTGTGATATAGTAGCAATAACATATAGGTGTGATATAGTAGCAATGAGTCGGTGTTTTATAGTGGTTATTTCCGGTATTGTGTTGTTAATATTACGGATATTGTGTTGGTTATCTAGCACTCTCTGAGAGGATATAACGTTGGAACCATTCTTTAAGGGAGAAAGAGCTTATTTACTGGTTGATATATTTATTATTGTTTTAGAGTCCCTCCCTAGACCTCCATCAAACTTACAAAACATCCAGAAGATCCCCCTTCTAGATTAATTTGTACATTATTCGGTAGAAAATTTTCCCGGCCAAAGGCCGGTTCCTTCTAAATAATTTAACTAATTAATTTCCTTCCCAACACCAAACACTTCCCAATGAAATTAATGAAAGCAAGGGCTACTCCTGGGATTCGAACCTGGGATACCACATACAGATTTCAAACACTCCAACCATTACACCACCAAGACAATTAAAGGTTAAATACATGACTAAGACTTGATATCCATTTATCTAATACTGGATATCAATCTAATCATGCACTCAGACCCAACTGCACACTGAATATCGCTCGCCAGGAGAAAATCGATACTTAAATGGCACGAAAGGTCTTATTATTGACAAAGAAATAGGGTGAAATTCATAAAATCGCAAAACTAATGTGGCTAAATATGAGGGAGAAGGGGGGCCTGAAAACAATAACCATACCCCCTGATGTATACAGGTTTCCAATATATATATATATATATATATATATATATATATACCAGTATATATATACGGTATATATATATATATATATATATATATATATATATATATATATATACCGGTATATATATACCGGTATATATATACGGTATATATATTATATATATATATATATATATATATATATATATATATATATATATATATATACCGGTATATATATACGGTATATATATATATATATATATATATATATATATATATATATATATATATATATATACAGTATATACATAATTTATTTATTTATTTTTTCTATGAATGAAGGAGACAAACGACAAAGCTGCCTGTAAGTAAATGAGTAATAGAGAGCCAAATTCAAAGTACATTAGATGTCAAAATATCTGGCCATACATGTTGTTGATATCAAACGTTAGCTATACCTTGTTCCAATTAAGGGGAGGCAGACCGCTTTTCTGGACTCCCCTTCTCCCTAATGTTTAGCCCCACTAGTTTTGAGGTTATAGGACGTTCGGCCCATTAGTTTTTCTATTTTAACACCTTTCGCCCCATTTCGTTGTCAATTTTAAGACCTTTCGTGCCATCTAGGTGTCGATTTTTTCCTGGCGATCGATAGTGAACCTGCAATTTTAAGAGGAACCGGCCTTCAGCCGGGACATTTTTTTACCGAAAAATGTACAAATTTATCTTGAAGGGGGGTCTAGGGTGTGTTTTTCTAAGCTTGATGGAGGTCTAGGGAGGAAACTTAAAAAATATATGAATAAATTAATTAATAGACCAACCAAACGGCCAGTCTCCCCTTAAGTAATTCAACACTCATGACCACTAACCTCTATAACTCACAAACGACTGCAGTAATCCAGCTAATATGTCTACTTTTTTTATTTTCCTATATTCCAACTACTCCCTCTCGGGCATAGGCTGTGAGCCTGTATATTCAACCGTTCATTCAACGGTGAAGCCCGTGAGGTTTCATTCCAGTCTAGGGAGTGAGACATGTGAAGGACCTTGAGCTGCAACCAGCCCCTGCCATCTTGCTTTCGCAGGATGCGTGGGGCCCGGATGCCCACCCACGGCTCTAAGCATCCCCATCTCTGGAGCTGCTTCGGCTCTGTGCTTCACTGTCTCACTTGGACCCTCACTCTCAGAACTCCACCTATTGAGCAATTACCGCATTAGCATTGCCCCCCTGTAGCTTATTTTGAATATGGGAATATTTAATCGGGGAACAATGAGGATATTGTTTTGTCGTTTCGGTGGGCTTTGTTGTGATGCACTGATACTAGGTACAGCACAAATTTCATCCCAATAATATCTTCCCATTAATACATTGGATTACCAGTCCAGTGGCATGACCACTCCACCACACCTCCTCAGCCGCCAGGGAATAGATGTGGACATTTACAGCCCATTTGCTCCAGCCCTTTTTGAGCTACAGAGGTAAGGCTTCACGATTGCTGGCCTACCTAATTGGAACAGAGTATAGCAGCCCTCCTCGGGAAACAAGCTAGAGAGTTGAACTAGTTGCCTCGGAATATGGAGGCGATTTGTTCGTGGCCACCTCTTTGCGAGTCGAGACGTCTAGCAATAGAATGATAGATCCATTCAGTACGAGGGCGTTATATTTGTGTTATCCTTTTATACAGCATTACGGTGGGAGTGTTCATTTATTGGTCGATTTATATGTGTATTGATTATTATTTTAGTTTCCTCCCTAGACCTCCATCAAGCTTCTTCAGAAAACATTGCCAAAATCCCCTTTATAGATACATTTTTTACATTTTTCGGTAGAATAATGTCCCGGCCGAAGGCCGGTCCCTCCTAAAAAATATGCTTGGTATCGCTCGCCAGGAAGAAATCGACACCTACATGGCACGAAAGGTTCACCCCTGCTGGGCGGTTGGGCTGGCAAACCTCCTTGGAAAACAAGCGAGAGAATAGAACGAATTGCCTCAGAATATGGAGGCGAACTATCCACGAAATTATTATGGCTGACTATACAAGGGTCCGTACTGGGTTGGAAGTGGTCCTCATTAACCTGTCTGGCAGGTGAGCGACTGGGGACGACCTTGCTTAATGTGGACCCAGGTAATATATTGGTCTTAATTGGTCACAAGTGTACCAATTATATATTCTCTAGCTTTAAGGGGAGATTTCCACTTGAGGGACTTTTTTCTTGACCCCTTTCTCCCTCATGTCTACCCCATTGCTTTTGAGATTTTAAGATGTTTGCCCCATTAGTTTGGTGATTTTAAGATTTTCCGCCCCATTCTGTCAATTTTAAGACCTTTCGTGCCATTTAGGTGTCGATATTTTCCTGGCGAGCGATAGCGAGCCTGTAATTAAGAGTAACCGGCCTTCGGCCGGGACATTTTTTTACCGAAAAATTTACAAATTTACCTTGAAAGGGGGTCAAGGGGGTGAAATTTTAAGATTGCTGGAGGAGTAGGAAACAAACTAAAAACCTCCCCTTAAGAGGGCAGGGTTTAGTTATTTAAATATAGCTAAAATATAAATAAATATACGTCGCTGGTACAGAGAGGGTTAATATAAAGGACCCCCCTGCCCTTCACGATGATATAATACATCAGTTAACCCTTTCACATACGCTGACCTCTTATTTATTTTTACTTTTATTTTTTATTTTATTTATTTTACTTGATTTCAGCTACATTCAGACAATTTCATGAACAGGGTGTCAAACGAAAGCCGCAGTCCTGCCTTTGTAGTGTGTAACCTTGTATATGCCAAGACACATGTATGGTTTATAGTTCAAATTATGTCTTTGGAAGTGATGAAATGACCAAAAGAATGCTATTTTCTGTTAAGGGAAGACTGGCCGTTTGTTTGGTCTATTAATTAATGTATTCATATATTTTTTTAGTTTCCTCCCTAGACCTCCATCAAGCTAAGAAAACCACCCCTAGACCCCCATTCAAGATAAATTTGTACATTTTTCAGTAGAAAAATGTCCCGGCCGAAGGCCGCTTCCTCTTAAAATTGCAGGCTCGCTATCGCTCGCCAGGAAAAAATCGACACCTAAATGGCACAAAAGGTCTTAAAATTGACAACAAAATGGGGCGAAAGGTGTTAAATTTGCAAAACTAATGGGCCGAACGTCTTATAATCTCAAAACTAGTGGGGCTAAACATTAGGGATAAGGGGGTCCAGAAAAACGGTCTGCCTCCCCTTAATTGTCTTGTATTCCTCCTCATAATCATTCAAATCTTCAAACACAATGGCTTCGGTTTGACACCCTGTAAATCATGATGCTTAAGCCGGTATCACACGAGCGCTTTTTCACTCAACATTTATCCTCAACATTGGTCTAGCAGCTTATGAGGTCAACATTTAAAATATTTCGGTTACGTAAATTCATCCACCATCAGTCTAGTGTCCGATTCCAGTGTACAATATTCCAGAAATGTTGCCAGAAAAATGTTGATGATCGAATGTTGACTATAATAGCTCTCGTGTGATACCGGCTTTAGCAAGGATATATGGCAGCTAAAAGGATTAGTTGAGATAGTCTGTGGCTATTGAATGGATAGATAGCTGAATAAAATCGTCTAATAATTGCCAGAATATAATAAAGAGGATGTCACCGATACTGAATGGGTTAATTAACCTTTCGTTGTGCCCTATGGTAGGTTGTTGTTGTTGTTGCTGTTCCCCAGGCTGTCTGGCCGAGCAGCCCCAAGGTCCCGAGCAAGGCCAAGGCCATTACCGAGCGCCCCCACAAAACCCTTCCTGCTCACCACTAATAAAGCTCAGGTGACCAAAGCCACCCCAAGGCGGGAAGCTGAGGAGGGTGCGGAAACGCCCAGGAAACCAAAGCCCCACCCAAGGCCCTGTGCCCCTTAGTAATTATGAAGAGAAAATTGAGAGGCAAAGGAAATATGTGACGCATTGGCTCTCAATCTGCCAACCTCTAGGTTGGCAGTAGGGAGGTCAATCCACGGAAGGGACGACGTCACTTGAGATCTAGAAAATATATAAGTAGAAGGAACAGTCAGAGTAAGCTATGGGTATGGCAAAGATCGCTTAACTCTCACTCTGATAGACCAGCCCTCACCACATGACTAGTACCCAATCCTCTCAGCATCAGCTAGGAAAGGCCCTAGAAAGCCGCCTTTGGCGGGGGGATAGCTCCCCTATTTCACCCCTTTCGGGGTTGGGCACCCGAACCTATGGTAGGTTTTTAACACTACCTGAGCTGACGTCTTGCGGGTTATTATGATAAGTTATTATTGCAGAAATTGCTTGTTTTGCCATGAAACTGATTGAACCACAAAATATGAATTACTCACATTCAATTCACGCTCAATGTCTTCTGTGTGTGTGTTTGTGTGTGTGTGAGTGTGTGTTCATTAGGAGATGTTCACGTATTCATGTCCACGACTATGCGCTCTTTTAAAACGTTTGTTTCGTTAGTTTGGCGATTTTGAGACCTTTCGCCTAATTTGTTATCAATATTAAGACCTTTCGTGGCCTTTAGGTGTCGATTTTTTCCTGGCGAGCGCCAGCGAGCCTTTAATTTTAGAAGGAACTAGACAAAAAATGTACAAATTTATCTTGCAAAGGGGTCTAGGGGGTGTTTTTCTAAGCATGATGGAGGTCTAGCGAGGAAACTCAAAAATAAATAAATAAATATATAATTATATAGACCAAAAGCCAAGCACTACCCCCTTAATGTACACCTGTGGACCTTAAGCTGTTCGGCGTGACCTCAATTTATTAATGGGGGATGGGCGTATTTATTAATGGGGGATGGGCGTATTTATTAATGGGGGATGGGCGTATTTATTTATTATTAATGGGGGATGGGCGTATTTATTAATGGGGGAAGGGCGTATTTATTAATGGGGGATGGGCGTATTTATTAATGGGGGATGGGCGTATTTATTAATGGGGGATGGGCGTATTTATTAATGGGGGATGGGCGTATTTATTGGCTTATTAATTTATCGTTATATTATATTTTTAGTTTCCTCCCTAGACATCCATCAAGCCTTTATAAACACCCCCAAGAACCCCAATCAAATTAAATGTGTACATTTTTCGATTCAAAAGTGTTACTACTATATTATTAAAGGTTCGCTATCGCTCGCCAGGGAAAAAATCGACACCTAAATTGTACGAAAGGTCTAAATATTGACAAAGATATGTGCCGAATTATATTAATATGCCAAACTATTGGAAACATTATTCTACCTAATAATGTACAAATGAATCTCTCTCTCTCTCTCTCTCTCTCTCTCTCTCTCTCTCTCTCTCTCTCTCTCTCTCTCTCTCTCTCTCTCTCTCTCTCTCTCTCTCTCTCTCTCTCTCTCTCTCTGGCTGTCTCACACAAGGGGATAGACTTTTCTCTTGTTTACTGCTGTCGACCCAAGCGCTATTAGGAGGAGGTGTTGGTGAGATAGATAGATGCAGAGATAGATAGATAAATAGATAGATAGATAGATAGATAAATAGAGAGACAGACAGACATATAGATAGATGATAGATAGATAGATAGATAGATAGATAGATAGATAGGGAGAGAGAGGGGGTGAGGATGTTTACATATACCTGCATAGATACACTGTCCACACCGAACTGGCGATCACATGACTTGGTTAAAATACAGGAAAGTGGTAGAATATATATATATGTGTGTAAAGCTATGAACTAAGAATGTCCTTTTCGTTCTGGAGGTTGTGGTGGGCGGCGGGCGGGGTGATTTAAGGCGCCCTCGGGGACCACAACAAAGGAGTAGATAGGCCAAAATGGTATGCCCCAGATAAGGTACTTTTTTTGTTATTTACCTTTATCGGGGACTTGGCATTGATTTATTCTACTGGATTACGCTGAGTACTACTGTATATTATATTTCCAAATTTATGGGTTGTCGATAGCCTCTTAATCTCGATTCATTATTTGGTATTTTGTTATGCCAGGTTTTTGCTGGGGTTAATTGGACTATTTGGGTAGGTTCTTACTTGACTGGAGAAGTTGAATCCTTATGAACACTTGCACAAGGGTAATAGAGGATAAATATAATACAGAGTACAAGCATAGATTATTGTATTCAGTGTAACTATAATGTGATACAGAGTTACTGTCAGACATGGATAGGTTAGTATACAAGTTGCCGAGCACGATCGAGGATCCAAAATAAGTTCCAGGGGGATGACACTATGCATTTACGATATTTACACTAAGCTTACACTAACTTCCGGCGATATTACACTTCTGCGGCACTTCCGACGAGGTTCTTGGGCCGTGGTTGTAGTCCTGTCGTGTGGTGATGAAAGCAGATGGAAGATGTTGTAGAACTCTTGGGTTTGGGGTCTTGAATGAATATGTTCCGTTCTACCAGTGTTATACATTATAATGTCAAACTTGCGAAATAAACAAACCAAAACTTGTACGAACACAGTAAGAAGACAAAACAACTTATCACAATCGCTATGTGGAAACAACGCTTAAGCAAAATTATATATTTTTTTATAAATAAAATAACACAATCCACCACATAGGGTGTACATTACTACATGAGCAAGTTAATATGTTTCCCAAGCAAACTAATCGCACACAATTATAACAACGCACTATCGTCACGTTCAAGGAATTAGTCAATTTGGGAAGTCCGGGACGTTCTGGTAAATTTTACTAAATTATTTATGAATAAAGAAACAACAATTAATATTTAAATTTAATATTTAACTAAAATTTGCAATATGACAAGATATCAACAATCGTACAAAGTACAAACAGCACTCACTAATGATAGTGTTATCGGGTAGATAAGCATAGCATGCCTCAAGTGACCCCTACCAATTACTATCCTACAAATAACCTACATTTATCGTACAAATAAACTAAGGAAATCGCAGAAGCAAGCAATTGATACTATCGACAATGAATGGATACAATATAATAAATAGAAATCAAAATAATAAAATAATTGCAAAATATGAAGGAGCAACAACAGATTTAAACAAAGAGTACTCTTTTAACAAGAACAATTAATTTAAAACAAAATCAATAATAACAATAGAGAAATATAAACAAATAATACATACAGACAAAAAGTATGCAGAGGTTAGACAAGAAACTTCAAGTTATAAATGTTTGATTGAAAATATTGATGTCAAATTTTAGAATACAGTCGCAATAATTGACCTTAAAAAGATTAAATTTATGTAACTTGCCTTAAAACCTCTGTCTACTAAGAGTCTGTATAGTAACCTAGCTCTAGCCCAAAAGTCATCTACAGTACTTTAGTGCAAATTTTACAAAATCTTATCAGCTGGGAATAAACAAAATTATAAGTTATATTATTATCGATTTTAGGCTACTACTAGGGAAAGGACAGTTTATTACGTTAAAATTAAAATCGTCAACTTTCTGGTATATTTTAAGTGTGCACTGTTCATTATCAATCTGTATATTTATGTCAAGAACATTTTCAACTTAATCATTTACGTTACCTTGTGTGAGGGGGATGAAATTTGGATAAATTAGTTTAGCTACTTGAATTAAGACGACGTCGCTCGAAGGGGTTCATACCAATGGATAACAATGGTACGTAGTTTTGTGTATAATCTATAATGTGACAGCTGCCAGGATTCTAAGACATATAATTATCTTAAATATAGAAACAGTTTTGACATTTACTGATTATCATGTAAGGCTAGTAAAAACATGCTTAGTTTGATTTATGTATTAGGGTTTATAGCTTGAGAAAATATTACCTCTACTTGTATTGATATGTTAGTAATATTTAATTGATATGAGAGAAGTGATGGACATGTGCAGGTTATCAGAAAATATCCGCCAGTAAAGTGTGTGTGTGTGTATGTGTGTGTGTATGTGTGTGTATGTGTGTGTGTGTGTGTGTGTATGTGTGTGTGTGTGTGTGTGTATGTGTGTGTGTGTGTATGTATGTGTGTGTGTGGTACTGTGTGTGTGTGTATGTGTGTGTGTGTGTGTGTGTGTGTGTGTGTGTGTGTGTGTGTGTGTGTGTGTATGTGTGTGTGTGTGTGTGTGTGTGTGTGTGTGTGTGTGTGTGTGTGTGTGTGTGTACGGTATAGCAGTCATAATTATCTTACCGGCAACACTAAGATAACTTGGTAATTACAACGGAGACCAACCAACTTGCCCCAGAATTTGCAGGCACCCAATGTATCCCTTAAGGGGAGGCAGACCGTTTTTCTGGACCCCCTTCTCCCTAATGTTTAGCTCCACTAGTTTTGACATTTTAAGACGTTCGGCCCATTAGTTTGGCGATTTTAACACCTTTAGCCCCATTTCGTTGTAAATTTTAAGACCTTTGGTGCCATTTAGGTGTCGATTATTTCCTGGCGAGCGATAGCGAGCCTGCAATTTTAAGAGGAATCGGCCGGGACATTTTTCTACCGAAAAATTTATAAATTTATCTTGAAGGGGGGTCTACGGGGTATTTTTCTAAACTTGATGGAGGTCTGGGAAGGAAACTAAACAAAATATATGAATAAATGAATTAATAGACCAACCAAACGGCCAGTCTCCCCTTAATGACCGTGTTAATTAATCAGCGTTACTCCGTGGTCTAATGTACAGCGCCCGATACGTCACGCACCACCACCTGGGAAGCGAAGGGGTTGACGATGTACTAATCAAGCCTATGACTTTACTCTATTAATTAATTTATTCATATATTTTCTTAGTTTCCTCCCTAGACCTCCATCAAACTTAGAAAAACACCCCCTAGACCCCCTTCAAGATAAATTTGTACATTTTTCGGTAGAAAAATGTCCCGGCCGAAGGCCGATTCCTCTTAAAGTTGCAGGCTCGCTATCGCTCGCCAGGAAATAATCGACACCTAAATGGCACGAAAGGTCTTAGAATTGACAACGAAATGGGGCGAAAGGTGTTAACATCGTCAAACTAATGGGCCGAACGTCTTATAATCTCAAAACTAATGGGGCTAAGCATTAGGGAGAAGGGGATCCAGAAAAACGGTCTTCCTCCCCTTAATTAATCTGCGTGTCTCCGTGGTCTAATGTACAGCGCCCGATACGTCACGCACCACCGGGGAAGCGAAGGGGTTAACGATATACTAATCAAGCCTATGACTTTGCAATGTCCTTCCTAAGCTGAATTTACTCGTCTAATCGCGTCCTCGCTTACTAAAAGGAAATGAGTTGTTACTTTATCAGAAGTTTCCTCCCTAGACCTCCATCAAGCTTTAGAAAATGCCCCGGCCTTCACTGCAAGCTCGCTGCCGCTCGCCAAAATTCAATCAGCACGTAAATGGGACGAACGGTCTTAAAATCGCCAAACTAAAAAAAATAACATCTTAAAATCTGAAAACCAGTGGTGTTAAACATGAGGGAGAAGGGGGGTCCAGACACCCAAACCCCCTTTAATCAGCGTGGCCCTGGTCTAATTTTTTGTTTTCTTTTTCTATATTGCAACTGCAGTACTCCCTCACGGGCATAGGCTGAGAGCCTATACATTCCACCGCTGAACACGGTCAAGCCCGTGAGGTCTCGTTCCAGTCTAGAGAGTGAGACATGTAAAGCACCCACTCACGGCTAAAAGCAGCCCCATCTCTGAAGCTGCTTCGCCTTTGTGCTTCATTGTCTCACCCCCTAGTCTCGGACCCTCACTCACAGAACGCCACCTATTGTGCAATTAACTCACCAGGCATTGCCCCCCTGTAGCATATTTTGAATATGGAAATATTCATACAGTGCTATTTAATCAGGGAACAATGAGGGTATTTTTTGGGCGTTTCGGTGTGCTGTGGTAATGCACTGATACCTAGGTACAGCACAAATTTCATCCCAATAATATCTTCCCATATCGGGATTCGAACCCGAGTCCATTGGATTACCAGTCCAGTGGCAAGACCACTCCACCACACCTCCCCTGGTGTTCAGTCTAGGCCAATACATCCCTGGGACCGATGCTGCGGGGCCATGGCTGTGGTTAACCCCTTCTGTACAGTCGGACGAATAAGTCATGTCAAATGTATTTTGATCAATAATTGGTATCAGCACTATCTAAATTTTACTTCATCGTTTCGAGTGAGATATACAGACATGTTCCTACCTTCACACCCCCTATTCAACATCTGACAGACTTCAATACAGCACACAGCGAGCGAAACGTAATGACAGCGAATACACGACCTATTTGGCTGACTGTACCATAGACATTTTTTGTATCTTATTGTAGCTATACGTAGACGATTTTATGGTGATTAAAAGGGTAAAATGAGATAGTTAAAGACTACTAATTGTTACAGGCCCTTCCTAAACTGAATATAATCGATTAGTAGTAGCCAGAATTAAGTAAAAAGGATGTCGGCGGTACAGAAGGGGTGAAGGTTTTTTTTCTGGACCCCCTTCTCCCTCATGCTTAGCCCCATTACATTAGTATTAAGATTTTAAGACGTTCGCCTCAATAGTTTGGCTGTTTAAAAAAAAATCGCCTCTTTTCTGGGTCAATCTTTAGACCTACCGGCGAGAGCGAGCCTGCAATTTAGGAGGAACTGGTATATTTCTTCCCTAAAATTCACACATTCTTATATATATATATATATATATAGCCTATATGTACAAACAAACAAACAAGCCACTTATCCTTAACCCTCTGAAGATTAAGAAGCATTTTGACAGTTTATTCTGGCTATCATTAGACGATTTCGTACAGCTTAGGAAGGATCTGTTGGAATTGTAGGGGTAACGAATATATCAATTAACCCTCTCAGTTCCATATACCCTTCCTAATCCGAATATTATCGTCTGATAATAGCCAAACAATTGAAAAGAAATGCCTAATCGGATGTTAAAAGGGTTAACCACCACACACAGAGAACGGTGGCAGGTCGTATCCTCCAACCCTAAATGTATAAGTGAAAGCCCATTCTTAACCTTTTCAAGATCAAATACGCATTTATTTTTTCCGGCTATTATTAAACGATTTCATTCAGCTTGGGAAGGGTATATGGATGTCAGAGGGTTAATTTAGATAGTCTTTACTCTTATAAATCCCTCAGATTCTTTCTAAACTGTACACAATTGACCACTTGCGAGTCTCAGGCTATAAGGAAGTTGGAGCCGTTAGCATCGATATAAAACAGAAATGCAATAATAACGTAGGTTTCTATTGGATAGAAAATATGATTAATTGAATTTAATGGGTATACTGTATACTGTATAATGCACTACAACCGTATTTTAGCTGGTAATTCTGCTAAATATCGATGGCTACAGCTCCAACTTCCTTATAGCCTGTAACTCGCAAGTGGTCAATTGCCTGGAAGAATAAAGTGTCAAAATGATCCTCAAGGGGTTAATTGCATTTTTCGAAAGTGGGGCACCTCTGCTATCCGTGGGTGTTCGTATATAACCACTAATATTGATGACCCTTCACACTTGGCATGTTGGATGTCTGATGTGGTGAATAAATTAACCTGAAAGGGATTATCACATGGGAGTCTGTATCGTTATTTTTCGGTGGCTAAAACTATTCCGGGAAACGTATTTGATATATTTTGGGTTGGTGTCTGAAACTATACTGAAGGCAGAATAATGGTGATTTAATATATTTTTCTTATATATATATATATATATATATATATATATATATATATATAATGTCAGTAATAGGTACGTTCCGAGCATATAAAACAGAGACGCCACCTCAGCCCGTCTACTCAGTCTCGGAGAACCAATAGTGTGTCCTTTCTGGCTGGAGAGTTGTGGTGGCGGAGAAGAAGGGTGGAAGTGAGCGATGGTGGGAGGGTGATGGTTTGTGGAGTGCGGGTAGAAGTGTTAGCGAGCTGGAAAAGGAGAGTGTGATTGGTGGGGCCGTCAGAGTTAACCCCTTCTGTACCGGATCGTCTTTTTAGTTTTCTTCTAGCTATATTTAGGCGATTGTGTGCAGATTAAGAAAGATCTGTGGTAGTAAAAAGGGTTAAGAGAGATAGTTAGAAGCCTGTGAATTGCTGAAGGCCCTTTATAGCTGAATAAAATCGTCTAATAGTAGCCAGAATATAGTTAAAAGAACGACACCGGTAAAGGTGGGAGCAGGGAGGTATGGGAATTCGTTGATAAGTGGCAAATATCATATACGTAATGTGCTTTGAAAACTAGTAATTATATTAACATGATTTGTGATTTGCAAATATGTGGCAATTATTATAAAATCGCCATACATTTGTGTTGATATTCATGTTGCCGTGATTTATAACTAATAATCTGTTTATTTTCAGCTAATGGTAAATTGTCATGTCCTCATCTTCATCAGTCAACTATTACGAAGATTTAATAGCGAAATACGTTGTTAATTATGAGGACTTGGCATAAATGTGTAGTAGTCTCACATTTCACAATTTAGTATCGAGGAATCAGTTGCTAAGGGATTCAATTTACTGTCAGCTGAAATAAAACAGACAATATGATAAATTACACCCAGATATCGCAGTTTTATTTATTTATTAATTAATTTATTTATTTGTTTATAATGCCACACTATTTTCGGGCTTACTTTCATCTTTTAGGATTGTGTATTTCGGTATGTTTGTATTTTGCTTGATAAGCGAGTATGCTATAATATGCCCATCCAGAATTAATTGTCATTTATTATAATATATTATTCAAGTTCAAACAGTACTGGCAGAAATGGTCATTTTGCAATAGGAGGCTTCAACAATTCCAGTAACTGTTAGTTGTTCTAATTAACTGCGGCAATATTTTGCAACCTGTGATATGCTCTGGCATGTGAGTATCCTAGGTTCGAGCCCTTGGAGTGCCACATGTGTTCGTTGATTTCATTAATTGAGTTTAGAAGTAAAGTTGGTTGGTGAAAAAAATATGAAATGTTTTCATTAAAAGTAAACACATTACATGACTCGTAATCTTAACCCCTTCACTACCATTACATAATGTTCATCATCCTCTGGTTACCAGTACACGATTTTATTTAGTATATAATCGAACTATACGACTCAAATGGGTAAATACGATTTCAATAAACACTTTAGTAACTTAAGTCCTTCTTAAACTGAAGATAATCATTAATTTCAGCCAGAATCAAAGGTAAAAAGGTATCATGGTGCTGAAGGGGTTAAGGGGTTATCACACTGGCGTTTTTTCAGTTGTCTTTCATCGAATCCACGATTTGCGTGGTCCTTCATCTCAACTGAATTCCGAACTCATTATATATACACGGAATGTATGGCTAAATGACCATGTAATTAACCAGCTATACTCTGATGTCATTGCATTTATCTATAGTGATTGAATTTGGTGGCTTATTGTGGCAGGCACCGGGTGTAATATTAATAACAGGGGATCGAGTCTCTCATGGCAGCGTTATATTTTTTATTTATTATATTGTTTGTTTTATTTTGTACTTAAAATATCATTATGCGAAGTGTTGTAATATAATTTGTAGATATTGTGTTATTTTCATATAATTTACGTTTTTATTGTTTTCGGTTGTTATATGCAACACTTCTGTAGTTTAGGATATAAGTTAGGATATGGTAATCTAGGTTAGGATATATGATTAAGTTAGGCTAGTTAAATTAGGGTAGTTAGAGTAATAACATTACATTATATAATAATGTAAGCTATTCTACTGTAACCAAGAAACATGTATTTTTTATGAACTCGATATACTTTAACATATTGTAAACATGATATCCTACCATACATTACTTTAAATTTATCTGAATTAGAAAAACAAAAATATATATATATATATTATAAAGTATGTAAGTCGTAGTCCGAGGGGTTCGAATTCTTACTTTGGATTTATGCCTATTAGGGTTACCACTGCGCAACTGATAATGGTTGGTGTATTCTCGTTCATAATAATCTTAGACGTGAGTTGCTAATTTCAATTCGTGTCGACTTTTTTCATTGTAGGCTATTGTCGGTCAAAATAATCATAATTGAGTTAATATGGTATAATCTCGGGCTTTTTATTAGCGATTGCGAATCATGAATAATACAGAGGGTTTACTTTATAAGGTGTATTGAGTAATTAAAGAGGTAAGAAAGTGTTATTATGTAATTATAGCTAATGCATAAAAAAGACTCTTCTATGTTCATGGTATCAGTTCGATACTTGGTGTTACCAATCCTGCCAACCACAAAGTACCAAAACCCGTACAGTTGGTTGCTTTGTTCTCCTCCGCACCAATGCCGTGAGTCCGAAACAAGTGTTTGAACAATTTCCTCCTATTATTTATAATAATGATGCGTTACATATTAAACAGCTCTAGCTTATCAGATAATACAAATCGGAACACTTTAAGTTTAAATCCTAAATAATTAATTCGAGGTAAAGTGTGTTGACATTATGTAACCCCCTCCCCCCTCCTCCTCTTTCCACTGTATACAGAACCTGCTACCCTACCTCTCATAGCCCAGCCACTCTCCTCTGCCTCCCTCCCTATCAAGGGACTGGGGTTCTCGACAAGGGGCTCCTGTCGCTATTCTTGACTTACAGTGTGCTGGCTTAATAAATCCAATAGGGTTGATGGCCTCTGAAGTCCTATTTTAACTAACTAGCCCTTCCTATCACTTCTATCCCCCACCCGTCAAACTATTACCCCCCACCACCATTGCCTCCATCCCTCCCCTTCTGCCTCATCGTAACTCTGCAGCCAGAAAGGATACAACGGGGATTCTACATGGTTGAGGAGATGGGATGGTACAGCGTCTCTGTTTCATGTGCTCGGAACTGTACATGTCCAGGATATCTTATCTTATAGATGAAGAGAAGGATGAGAGCAACCACCGAATACATTTTAGAGTTTTATTCCGGCAAATTTTCGGATATATCTAATATCCATCTTCAGGCTTGAGTAGTGATCCTAAATGCAAGAAATAACAATATTTGTAAGAATTTTCAATAATTGAATGTTGGATCATATTAATGTTAAACAATATCAATTACAATAAAGTGATACGAAGTTGAAAACTAAGCAGATATACCACGGCCACAAATAATTATGAAAATAATTATACCCCTTACCTAGTAGTGCACCCAAACACTTCACGAAAGAAAATGACCTAAGCAATTGACCTAACGTATAGTATAATTATACAAACAATGGAATGTAGTCACACCATCACAGTCTAACCAAAAATCACGAAATAATAAGAAAACAATAGGCCTACATGAAATTAGAAGTTAGTCTAAAGAGACACTTAATTGAATATATACAGTATATATATATATATATATTTATATATATATCCATGCTATGAGTTGAGATAGGCTTGAAATTGTTGGATGAGGTCTTTTCCCCTGAACCCACAATTCCTACCCTATCTCAACTCAAAGCATGGACATATTGAATTCACCTCGGAAATTGAATCAAATGGTCGCCTACATTTCCTTGATATATATATGTGTGTGTGTGTGTGTGTGTGTATTATATAATATTAATGGAGTAATGCTGGTCCTGGAATTGAACACGGGATAATTGACAAGACCACCAATTAGGCTTTTATTCCACCCCAATAACCATCCATTGCGTATTTTCAACGGTTTAACTCCACAATTTAAAAAACACAGAATCATGGATGTGTGTTTAATATACACGTATATATATTTTCATGGTACTAAACATATACCGGTATCTATATAGCTATATATATTTGTAATATTGATTAATGGTAATATATTTTGCTGTATTATGTAAATTTTCAGTGTTATTTCATGACTTTTTCGAGTGGTTCACGCTACAAACTTTTTCGATCACTGTTGTTATATAATATACTTATTGCCAGTCCGAAATTACATTTTCGTCATCAGTTTGGACAATCCAGAGTTAAGTATATTTTCTGAATATACAAGACAATTATATAAAACTGATTATCACGCGATTTAATACCCAGTTAATTCTGCTAGTATAAAACACTGGATCCCAGGCTTCCGTTCATAATTTTCTGAGTTAAACTGATTTTAGAGTATAGTTACGGCTTCTGTGTTTTGTTATTTGCCTAAGTTTATATATAAAAATAGTATCGATATGTATTATTATTATTATTATTATTATTATTATTATTATTATTATTAGTAGTAGTAGTAGTAGTAGTAGTAGTAGTATGATGAGTATAATGGAATAAATGAAAATAGGACGCGGTTATAAATTTGTGGATTTCATTTTCATGCAAGGAAACGAATCTTATTCGATAGAAAATCTACGGATATTCAGTGCCACATTTGATTACGATTTATGGGAGCCCACCTCGTTTTTTTTTTTTTTTATCTTTCTCTCCCTCACTCTTTGGCTTGTATCCATTCGGCCCCATTCAGCCTACTGTTTTAAGACGTTTACCCCCATCCAGGTGTCAATATTATTCTGGCGAGCGGTAGCGATCCAGTATATATACAGTATATATATTTTTGTTTTGACAGCAAGCTAAATTTGTAAATTTTTCGAAGAAATCACCACCTGGATGGGAATAAACGTCTTAAAACAGTTGGCTGAATGGGGCCGAATGGATACAAGCCAGAGAAAGAGAGAAAAGGAGAGAAAGAGAAAGAAAGCAGGTGACCCCCCTTAAATGAAAGACTAATCGATCGTCGCTCCTTAGTATTTGGTAAGTAATATAGTTAAGAGATAAATATTATGGGCATCAGCGCTTCGTTTTATTTTAATCTAATATTATCAATTAATTATTTAATTAATTTCATTGGGAGTGTGGTGGTGAGATTAATAAAAAATAATATTATCAATGTTCTATTCTTTCATGTCGGAGGGATAAAGAGGAGCCGGTTTGCAATTAATACTGACACTACAGTATTAGATAAAGAGGAGCCGGTTTGCAATTAATACTGACACTACCGTATTAGATAAAGAGGAGCCGGTTTGCAATTAATACTGACACTACCGTATTAGACAATTAGTGTATATCCAGTAGCCAAGCATCTACTATTGGTAACCAGGAAACAGTTTAACCGATATATTGAGTTTATTTTGTTTAGTCGTTAATAGTCTTGTGTCAAATCATTATCACCAAAAAGACAAATGTGTACAAGTGTCATTATTTTAAGCTTTCGTTTGATTATTATTTGTTTCGTGCACTTAATGATTAATCTGAGCTATATGGACATTAGTGAAGATAGATAAACATTATTTGATGTATTATTTTAATCAGTGTTTGTATATAAATGTTCGGGTTTATACTGGATGTGTGAAAAATTGGCGTAGAATTTAATCACAACCCATACTAAACTCTACGGACCTCGACTGCCACATTTGACACTGATAAATAAGTAACAGCCCGTTCTTAACATTAATCCTTCATTACAAACACCAATGTACTTGAATAAACTAATGAAAGCATATGGTCCTCCCGGGATTGGAACTCGGGACACCACACCCAGAACATAAGCATCTAAACCATTACACCACCAACATTCTATACCCTGTTCCAAATAGGTAGTCCAGAAATCGTGAACCCTGACCTCTGTAACTCAAAATGGGCGAGAGCAAATGGGTTGTAAATTTCCGCACCAAATCCCTGGCTGACCCTCCCAAACTGGTAGAAAAACTTAGCTGGATTACTCTAGTTGTTTGTGAGTTATAGAGGTTAATGTTCAAGAGGTTTGGCCCACTTACTTGGAACAGGGTATAGTTTGTCGCCTCCCTACGTACAGTCATCGGAATACGTTCTTTACCACCCGGTGATTATCATTTTGCAAGTATTACACATTTCTGGGAACAGTTTGGAGATAATAGTGAAAAAGTAATTCGCACAACAGTTTGTAAAAATATGCAAAAGAAAGTGTATTCGAAATTATGTTATCTATCTATCTATCTATTTACTCAGGCCCAATCCTCACTTTTCCTTTTTTATGTTATGCAAGTCTTATTTGCATAATGAAAAGGATGGGGTGGCAACGAACTAATTTCAACAACTGTGCACGCATGACCGTTTTGATGTGCTATATTTATCTTTACCTGATACCATAATAGAGCTATGAGTAATTTAGAAACCGGCTCTAGTAAATGCAAGTATAGAGCTTGTCATATTTGCCGGCCGCCAGGAATAATTGTTTTAGTTTACCGTGCATTAAGGGAGCCCACCTCTCTGTTTGTCTCTTTCTCTCTCTCTCTTTGGCTTGTATCCATTCGGCCCCATTCAGCCTACTGTTTTAAGACCTTTACCCACATGCAGGAGGCAGAGGTTCGGGCACTAAGAAGCACAAGACATAAGGATCATATACGTTATAATACGGTGGAAAAAGAAGTACATGATAAAGACAGAGAGTGATAGTAAACTGGAGAATACAAATACAAAACAAACTACATGCACAAGCAGTGGCAGGAGATGTTACAGTCTATTTGTTCCAGCTGATGGTATATTGAATCCCTTATCAGCTGAGTTCTCGATAATTAATGGAAAAGATGAATCTACTCTATATGTGTGTCGTATTAATGCCAAGTTTTCGTAATTAACATAAAAAATCACTACAAAATCTACATAATAGCTGAGTAACCAAGATAATAACATGGCAATTTACCCTAAGCTGGAAAAAAATAGACTATACTAGTGTTCTGTTTGGCATGCAGGAGGCAGGGGTTCGGGAGAGCTAGGAGTGGCCGGGAGTGAGAAGTTCCTCGCCCGAATAATTATACAATGTTTACTTTCTTGCTGTGGGTGTGTGTTCGTCTGCGTCTCTCTCTCTCTCTCTCTCTCTCTCTCTCTCTCTCTCTCTCTCTCTCTCTCTCTCTCTCTCTCTCTCTCTCTCTCTCTCTCTCTGGCATTCTACTTGTTTTTTTTCTGTATGATACGTTAATGTTCTTCATATAATTGATTAATGTCGTTCGTTCGTGTTATATATTCCAAATCCTTCTCTCCCATGTGATTTTTGTCTCAAGGGAGCATAAGAGGATGTGAGTCTGCAGAAAGCCGATTGGCACACACAAGGCAGATCCCTCTCACACCCAACCCCTCTCGTCTCCGTAGATAACCAACGAGAGCTTTGTTACGGCTCGGCTTTTTTATTTTTTTTTTTTTTTTTTTTTTTTTTTTGCTTTTGTTCCCTTTGTTGGACTGGCTCAGCCGAGGGTTATTACTTATTACCTATTATCCATAACAATAAGCTGAATGTAGGGGTTTAAAGGGGAGGCAGTTGGTTTTTCGAGTCCTCCTCCTCCCTCGTGCTTAGCCCTATTAGGTATGAGATTTCAAGACATTCGCCTCAATAGTTTGGCGATTTTCAGACCTTTTGCCCCATTCCTTTGCCAATATTAAGACCTTTCGTGCCATTTAGGTGTCGATATCTTTCCTGGCGAGCGAAAGCGAGCCTGTATTTGAAGAGGAATCGGCCGGGACATTTTCTACCGAAAAATGTACAAATTTATATCGAAGTGGGGTCTTGTGGGTGTTTTTTTAAGTTTGATAGAGGTTTAGAGAGTAAACTAAACCCCCTCCTTAAACCATTGAGCCGAACCAGTAAATTATGCTGCACAATACCGTCTGGGCTCCCTTAATTGCCTCACACCCATTAATTCCCTACACTATCTCGCCTTCCTCATATACAATTAGTCTTGAAGCACCGTATTATCGATAGCAATAAGCTGAATAGAAGGGCTATAATTTTCCTTGAACCCATTAATTTCCTACCCTAACTTGCCTTCAGCATACACAATGGGCCACTTGCGAGTTTCGGTCTATAAGGAAGTTGGAGCAGTAGACAACAATATTTAACTGAATTTACAGCTAAAATATGGGCTTAGTACATTTATAAATACATAAAACCCAATTCAACATACCATTTATCCAACAGAAACGTACATTATTCTTGCATTTCTGTTTAATATCGATGTTCACGGCACCAACTTCCTTATAGCCAGAAACTCGCAAGTGGGTAATTAGTTTTGAACACCGTATTATCGATAGCAATAAGCTGAATATGAGGGCTATAATTTCCTGGAATCCGTTAGTTTACTACACTATCTCGTCTTAAACATATTTCCTGGAACCCGTTAGTTTACTACACTATCTCGTCTTAAACATATTTCCTGGAACCCATTAGTTTACTACACTATCTCGTCTTAAACATATTTCCTGGAACCCGTTAGTTTACTACACTATCTCGTCTTAAACATATTTCCTGGAACCCATTAGTTTACTACACTATCTCGTTTTAAACATATTTCCTGGAACCCGTTAGTTTACTACACTATCTCGTCTTAAACATATTTCCTGGAACCCGTTAGTTTACTACACTATCTCGTCTTAAACATATTTCCTGGAACCCGTTAGTTTACTACACTATCTCGTCTTAAACATATTTCCTGGAACCCGTTAGTTTACTACACTATCTCGTCTTAAACATATTTCCTGGAACCCGTTAGTTTACTACACTATCTCGTCTTAAACATATTCAATTTAATTTGAACCATTATATTATCTATAGCAATAAACTGAATATGAGGGCTATAATTTCTTCACACCCATTAATTTCCTACACAAACTCTCCTTTAACACATCCAATTAGTTTTGAACCACCATAGTATCTATAGCAATAAGCTGAATGTAAGGGGTATAATTTCCTGCAACTATGTATTGTCCTGTACCAAATCACCTTCAACATATTTAATTATCCTTAAACTCCCATATTATCTATACCAATAAGCTGAATCTAAGAGCTATAAATGCCTTACACTCATTAATTTCCTACACTAACTCGCCTTCCAACATACCCAAATAGTCTTGAACCACCATAATATCCATAGCAATATGATGAATATAAGGGCTAAAATATCCTCAAACCTTTAATGTCTTACACTAACTCGCCTTCAACGGAGATATGATAGGGAATATGATAGAAGTGTTCAAGTGGGTTAGTAGGATTAATAAGGGGGACATGAAAGATGTACTGAAGCTCAGTGATAGCGAAATAACTCGAACAAATGGTTTCAAATTAGATAAATTTCGTTTCAGAAAAGATATAGGCAAATATTGGTTTGGTAACAGAGTTGTAGACATGTGGAATAGGCTACCTGGTAATATGGTAGGATCGAGAACGATGGGGAGCTTTAAGATGAAATTAGATAGGCATATGGATGAGATGGGTTGGGTGTGAGGGGGGATCTACCGGGTGTGGGCCAATCGGCGCTCTGTAGACCCCCGTAATCTTGTATTGATCTCTGACCGTTTTGGTGGGGTCGGTTCTCATGGTATTGGTGAGCTGGGCCTATAATTAGGCCTTATAGTTAGGGTTGAGTGTGAGAGAGATCTGCCTTGTGTGGGCCAATCGGCTTTCTGCAGACTCCCATTTTCTTATGTTCTTATGTTCTTATATGCTTTCATTAATTTTAATGAAGGTGTTTGGTGTTGTGGTGAAATTAATAAAAATATCGAATATTGGAGCCTTATATACAGGTATAGGAGCCTTATATACAGGTATAGGAGCCTTATATACAGGTATAGGAGCCTTATATATAGGAGCCTTATATATACCCTGGTCGCTTGGTCCAGGAGCTACAGTTGGATGCCAATCTCTAGCTCACTCATTTGAATTTATGAACCCCCTATTTTTTTTCTGTATGCAATTATAACTATCTGTAGTGTTTTGTTGATAGGACTTGCTTGTCTATAAATAGTATATATAGATTTGTAGTTAATGTACACAAAATTATATTAAAAAATTCGTTTCCAGAGATATATTTCCATGGTTAGATATACAGTAGATGCAGTCCACGAATAGGTATGCGTGGGCTAGAAACTATATGACAATGAAGCAACTTGGTTGAGCCCGAGAACTTTCATTCTTCTACTGTACTTCTCACTTCTCAGCTGGTTCTTCCTCTGTCCAATTACTCTTCTTTCCTATCTTACTTCAGCCATCTGGATGGTATCCGCGTGTACAAAAGGTATTAATATTGACAAATTCATAGGGCGAAAGGTCTTGAAATCACCAAACGAATGGGCCAAAAAAAAATCGTGGGCGGAAAGTAAGTGTATGTATAGAAAGTTTGTATATTTGGATAAATCTTATAGACAGACATATCACCGGGCATTCGGGCACACACAAATACATACAATAATACCGACTGATAAACTTAATCAGAATAATTTATTAACCCAAAGAATGTATAGTCACCAAATTCTATGTTAGTTCATGTGTGAATTGTGTGGACGTAAAGGTATTTTGAAATAAATTGGTCAAGCCTCCTACATCCATAAGTTCAGATCGTTGTGTCAATATTGAGCAAAAAATCAATAATTAAATAAATATATGAGATACAATAAAATAAAATGAAGGGTAGAAGGTGAGAGAGTTGTAATACTGGAAAATAATAGTGCAGGACCGTTTCTCAATAATGACCCAAAGCTCGGAGAAAGTGCTGAGAAAGTTTTGGTTTGTGATAATCATTAATTAACTCGAGATACTTCTGCGCACACACACACACACACAAATAATATATATATATATATATATATATATATATATATATATATATATATATATATATATTGTATATACTGTATATAAGAAAAGAAAATAAGAAAATAGAATTAAATAGAAAATAAAAAAAAAATAGGAAAAGTGGGGATTGGGGGAGTGAGCATATAGATATTTGATATATAATATATATATATATATATATATATATATATATATATATATATATATATATATATATATATTGACATACGGGGATTGCACGCGGGTACAAATCCCCCCCTTGTTTGTGTTGGACTGAGCTATGGTGGGTGGCTGGGGGTGTTTGATGTTGATGGCTCCCTGTTTGTGCCCTCCCTTACAGACACACTCAATGTTTGTGGAGGCTCCGGGAACGCACAATGCTGTTATGGTTCTAATAGGTTGTATAAGCCCCATGGTCCCTCGATTCTCCCCCTGGCGTCGTAAAGTATAATACAAACTGCTCATTTATATAGTGTTCATTCTATTACCTACCATATGCTTCCATCTCCATTCTATTACCTACCATATGCTTCCATCTCCATTCTATTACCTACCATATGCTTCCATCTTCCGTACCAATTCATTCCATTTCATATATGTATGTTTTGTTTCCTATTCACGGTGGACGGTCAGAAGCTCTATCGCCCATTGGAAAAAAAAAATATATAATAATAATAATAATAATATGTGAGGGCGCATGCGTAGTTGTTGGAGTGGCTGTGATTGTAGTCTGTAACTAGTATAATCAGCTCGCCCACATTTGATCAGGTGCTGGCATGCGTTTACATGCATGCGACATTGGTCTACGGACACACACACTTAACTGCATAAATCCGTCTAATAATAGCCAGAATATACTTAACAATTACATCATCATACACTGTAAGGGTTAAGGGGGGTGCATTTGACTACCTCACACTGTAATCAATCAAAGGCATTACAATTATATGATAAAGTTATATAAGATCATTTGGTATATCGACAACGGTTTGTCTTTCTATCCTTCTATTTAAGGGGTTTATTACTTACCGTACCTATAGTCTATACTGATAGCTTAGTATGGACACTTTATCTATATATCCTGTTATTAGATGGGTTTATTACTTACCGTACCTATAGTCTATACTGATAGCTTAGTATGGACACTTTATCTATATATCCTGTTATTAGATGGGTTTATTACTTACCGTACCTATAGTCTATACTGATAGCTTAGTATGGACACTTTATCTATATATCCTGTTATTAGATGGGTTTATTACTTACCGTACCTATAGTCTATACTGATAGCTTAGTATGGACACTTTATCTATATATCCTGTTATTAGATGAGTTTATTACTTACCGTACCTATAGTCTATACTGATAGCTTAGTATGGACACTTTATCTATATATCCTGTTATTAGATGGGTTTATTACTTTCCGTACCTATAGTCTATACTGATAGCTTAGTATGGACACTTTATCTATATATCCTGTTATTAGATGGGTTTATTACTTTCCGTACCTATAGTCTATACTGATAGCTTAGTATGGACACTTTATCTATATATCCTGTTATTAGATGGGTTTATTAATACCTTCTGTACCGGTGACGTGTTCCTAATTTTATTCTAGCTATATTTAGACGATTTTGATCAATTTAAGAAGGATCTGAGGTAGTAAAAAGGATTAAATGAGATAGTTTGAAAAGCCTCTTAATTGCTGGAGGCCCTTTTCAAACTCAATAAAATCGTCAAATAGTTGCCAGAATATAATGTAAAATACGTCGTCGGTACGGAAGGGGTTAATACCTATTTGCCTCCATAAGGATAGAGTATTATGGTCACTTTCATTACTCTCTTCGTACCTATGATATTTCCTTACCTCTCGTTTGTTTGTCTATAAAAAATAATAATGATACTGATAATGATAATAATAATAATAATAATAATAATAATAATAATAATTGGTTTATTTTTGTTTGGTCGTTTATTTATTTCTTGTATGTAAAGCAGACCAAAATATGTTGATTCCTTTCCTCTCTTGCCTCTCTAGGTGGGAATAGCTTTTAATTAGTGTTTGATGATACGCGCCTACGTTAGACTTGGAAGAGAGCGAGAGCGAGAAAATGAGTGAGAATGAGAGTGAGAGTGTGTGTGCGTGCGTGATTGAGTGTGAGTGTGTATGGGTGTGAGAGAGAGAGAGTGTGTGTGTGTGTGTGTGTGTGATGGAGTAAATGGGAAACATCTAGTAGATAGATTAAATGTAAAACCCACAAAGCCCTTTTTGTGTTGACGCAGGCGAGTAAAATAAAAATCATCTTTTAAAAATCAGTCAGTTAGTCTATTGCCAATCACTATTTCCCATGTCCCCCGTAATAGGGTCCACATAACCACTTTAGCAAAGGTGTAAGGTAAAAACGTACGACACTTTCTGAACTTATTTACGGGAGCCCACCTCGCTTTTCTTCTCTTTCTCTCCCTCTCTCTTTGGCTTGTATCCATTCGGCCCCATTCAGCCTACTGTTTTAAGACGTTTACCCCCATCCAGGTGTCAATATTTTCCTGGCGAGCGGTAGCGAGCCAGCATATTTATATTTTTGTATTGACAGCAAGCTAAATTTTTACATTTTTCGATAGAAAACTTTCTACGGCAAAGCCGGATTTCTCCATACAATGCTAGCTCGCTATCGCTCGCCAGGAAGAAATCGACACCTAGATGGGGATAAACGTCTTAAAATAATTGGCTGAATGGGGCCGAATGGATACAAGCCAGGGAAAGAGAGAAAAGGAGAGAAAGATCAAACAAAAATGGTGACCCACCTTAACGCTATATGGTCCATGGGTGTCTTGTTTTGGATCTCCCCTGTTTCTCCTTATTATTGTGGAGATTTTGAGATGTTTCACCCCATTAGTTTGGCGATAATAAGACGCTTCACAGCATTCAGGTGTCGGTTTTTCTCTGGCTGAGTGATAGCAATTAGCCTGTAACTTAGAAGGAATCGGCCTTCGCCCACGACATTTTACTATCGGAAAATGTTCAAACAAAATTAGAAGAATGACTTTGCATGGAAGTTGAGGTAACAAGGTGTACGTAAGACGTGCCGGCAGGTAAGCTTGAATTTTATAGACACAGTGTATAACCCAAACAATGTAGGCTAAATGACTCCCCGTGGAAATCCCTGACTCTCGGGAAGGGGATGCGTGTTGGCTAAGGAGATTGCCAAACACAATGAAATGCCAATATAACACCAACCGACACGGCATTGTTCACCTACCACATTGCAAAGTAAAACAAACAAAACAAAAATATATAATATAATTATAATGAAATACAAAAAGAGAGTAAAAAAATCGAAGAAAGATATTACAACAACATTACTCAGAAAGTATGAATAGCGTAATTGTAATATATATATATATATATATATATATATATATATATATATATATATATATATATATATATATATATATAGAGAGAGAGAGAGAGAGAGAGAGAGAGAGAGAGAGAGAGAGAGAGAGAGAGAGAGAAGTATGAACGAAATTTCCACATACGAGTGAACAGCTCAAAAGTAGACCTAGACAAATCTGGTGTCCATTCCGTGTTGTGGGTGAGAGATGTGGGGTAGTGAGAGTGTAGTGTGTGGTGGTGACAGTGACTGATGGTGGTGGTGGTGGTGAGTCCTTGCACCATTACTACTACAGTACCACCATCACTACTACTACCACTAGTACCACTAATGTAGGGTAATGAGAGTGGAGGGTGTGGTGGTGACGGTGTCTGATGGTGGTAGTGGTGAGAGTCATGCCACCACTACTACTACCACCATCACTGCTACTATCACCATCATCACCACTTTTCTGTTTTGTTAACCCGGGAAAGGCGCCGAGACTCTTATGAGGTTTTACTGAGCGAAGGCAATGGGACTGTTAAGAGGTTAGGCATAAAAAAAATGCCTTTCAAAACACCCCATTGGCACTCAAAACAAAGCAATATGGTATTAAGTGAGATAATTCCCCTCCATACCACCTATCACTCGTCCACATGTGTCCCAACTCCCCCCTTCCCTTCCTTTCCCCCCCCCCCTTCAATTATCACCTATTTTTCCTCTTATTCCCCCTTTTATCGGGTAATTTTCGGAGCAAATTTACCTCACCCGGTCTCTATAACACGGGCGAGGCGGCTAGAGATCCTAGCAACAAAGAGACTTCTACTTAGAACTGTCAAGGCCCGTCAGTGCCGCTTTATAGCTTGGGAGGGAGGCAATAATATGTCTTTTTCACCCCCCAAATGCTATTCCCACTTGTTTTATTGCTCTTACATGTTAACACTTGCGGTGCGGGCATATTTCCGCCATATTAGATTTCATTCAGGCACTCCTGATGGATTAACGCCTTACGAGCGGGCCCGTCAGTAACTTCTACTACCCGCCAAGCGGGTGGTTTTACCCAAAACGACCTTGTTTCCGTGCTCTTTTTCATGCATAAACAAGAGCCAGAGCGTAATACAATTATGTATCCCTGAAAGGGCGATAATTGAGCTTTCTAATGACACCAGAACCATCCTTCTATGGCCACGCGTTCTCTTGCAACGATCGTGCAAGACGAAGGAAAAATCCCTAAAATACGGTAATTTCCTTACATAATTCCATGTGTAGCGAGGCAGTGAGTGTGGGTGTGTGTGGAGTTGGGCCCAGTGCTGGCGCGGGAGCCGTGCCGAACGGTCAGAGGCGACCTACGCTCCTCCCACCGCTCGTCTCTCTCTCAGAGCCAAATATTGCTCAAAATTGCACACCGCCTGAAGTCGGTCCCCGCCACATAGTCCTTTCTTCTCTAGACCGACTTAAGTCCAGCGCCGCCAGACAAGGGTTAAGCAATTGTCTGAATTAAATGAAATGTATTCAGCCAAAAACTAAAAGAAAATAGTTCCAAAATTACACTAAAACGAGCTTCGTAGCTTGCGGGCTTCACCCGCAGCGCTACCATAGACATTCGCTAAAATTAGCAATTATCGCTAATGTCGCGCTTCATTTGCCTTTGGCAGTGGTGTATATCTAGCGAGAGTATGTCTCATACTCCTCAGTGCACCGGCTGACTGGCTAGGGGAAGGACGGGTGGCCTGTCGTGCTCCCGCTTCCTCGCACTTGATTCTACAGGCTTTAAGAGGCTTTAAAAGCCTGTAAATTTCTGTAAATTGCCATGGCGTTCCGGAACGTCTCCCGCAGTCAATGGGTTAATATCTTCATATTAAACGTAAAATAGGCGCATATGACTAAGTAATAACGATATTTATGGTAAAATTACGATTTTCGTTGGGAATTAACCAAAATAACTTCGTCTGGCGGGACGTTTCAAATACCATAGCTAAGCGTTTCCCGGGTTAAGGGGGGATGGGCGTATTTATTTCCTCAATTATATACCATTTTATAATGTTTTGAGTTTCCTCCCTAGATCTCCATCAAGCTTACCCCCCACCCCCTTCCCAGACCCTCCTTGAAGATAAATTTGTACATTATTCGATGGAAAATGTCCTGGCCGAAAGCCAGTTCCTCTTAAATTACAGGCTCGCTTTTGCTCGCCAGGAAAATATCGACACCTAAATGACACGAAAAGTCTTAATATTAACAAATAAATGGGGCAAAAGGTCTTAGAATCGTCATACTAATGGTCCGAACGTCATAAAATCTGAAAACTAATGAGGCCTAAACATGAGGAAGAAGGGGGACCCTAAAAACGACCCATCTCCCCTTAACCCTTTCTGTATCTTGGCCACTTTTGTATATAATGCTTGCTATTGGTGGACAGTTGTATTTTGTTAGGAAGGATCTCTGGGAGTCCAAGGGTTTATTCTGGTCGAGTTTACCCTTGGGATGGCTAGAGTTCCTTTCTAAGCTGTAAAATTCTATTTGGTCCGATGGGGATTTTTTTTTTTTTTTTTTTTAAATCTCCCCTGTTTTCCTATATTAGTTTTGGAGAATTTAAGACGTTTACCCCATTATTTTGGCAATAAAACGCTTCACCCCTTTCATGTTTTCAATGTTTTTCTGGACCAGCGATAGCGAGCCTGTATGCTTGAGGTGACTTAATTCAAGTTTACAAGATCATCAAATGCATCGACAATTTGAACTGTAGTAAATATTATATAAATACATACACACATAACAAAAAATATGTAAATAGCAAGCTTTTCGCAATACAAAGACGGAGGTCTGTCTATTTTAAAGAAATCCACCCTCGGACGGGACATTTTGCTATCGAAAAATGTACACATTTAGTTTGAAGGGGGTCTGGGTGTTTTTTTTTTTTTTTTTTTTTTTTTTTTTTTTTTTTTTAGGAAGTCTGGGAAAGCATTTTGTTAGCCTAGGGGAAAAACATATAAAACATTGCTCGAAAATGGCAAACTCAAGCATATTATCATAATAGCCCCCAAGACGTCAGACCAGAGAGTGTTAAGGAGACATGGTTGTTTTTTCTGGCCTCCTTTCTCCTTTATGTTTAGCCCCATTGGTTTTCATATATTAAGTCGTTTGTTCCATTAGGTTGGCAATTATAACATCTTTCACCCCATACACTCATACAGTATACAGTATATATTTTATTTTTTGTATTTTATATTGTTTTCAATATTAAGACCTTTCGTGACATTTAGGTGTCATTTTTGTCCTGGCGAGAGATAGCGAGCCTGTAATTTTAGAAGGAACCGGTCTTTGGCCGGGACCTAATTCTACCGAAAAATTAACACATTTATCTCGAAGGGGGTGTTTTTTAAGGTTGATGAAGGTCTAGCAAGGAAACTAAGAATTAATAAATAGATATATAAATAGACCAACAAAGCAACCATCCCCCCCCCCCCCCTCCCTTAAGAAATACAAAGAGGTGATTGCACAGGGTCGTTAAATATGATGAGGCATTCAACGAGATTTACGAGTAATCATATTAAGCTTAAGCCCATAAATAAATGAGTGTGGACAGTTAAAGTTGAGGGGGGCAGACAGGTTGGGGAGGTGAGAGGTTTCTTAGAATGAAGAGAGAAGTAAAGGAGACAATACAGAGCAAAGTAGAAGAGTTAAGGGGAGATGGTTCACTTTTTGGGCGATTTTTGCATGTATTCATTATTTTTCTAGTTTCCTTCATAGACCTCCATCGAATTAAAAAAAAAATCATCCATTAGATCCCCCTTCTAGATTAATTTGTAAATTTTTCGGTAGAAACATTTCCCGGCCGAAGGCCGGTTCTTCCAACATTACAGGCTCACTGTCGTTCGCCAGGGAAAAAATTGACACCTAAATAGCACGAAAGGTCTAAATATTGACGAAGAAATGTGGCGAAAGGTCTTAAAATCGACTAACTAATGGGGGAAAACATCCTAACATCTGAAAACTAATGGGGCTTAACATGAGGCAGAAAGTGGTCGAGAAAACCGGCCCATCTCCCCTTAAAGATGGAGGCCTGTTTTCCTTGCTATTGTTTAAAGTTTTCCCCAATTATTTGTGGACAGTTAAAGTTTAAGTTGAGGGGGGATAGACAGGTTGAAAAGGTGAAAATTCTCTCAAGAATAAGAGAGAAGGAAATGTGGAAAGAAAGAGCAAAGTAGAAGAGTTAAAGGTGGAGGGCTGTCCTTGCTATAATTTAAAGGTTTGCCCATAATGTAATAGCTCATAATATTATAATATAGTAAGATGCCTGCTTTCTTGAAGGTGGTTATTTTATTAGCGATCATAAAGTTATTTAATGGCCAGCTGTGGTATCATTAATTTGAGTTATTTATATGTAAGTATATTTATATGCTTTAATTCATAGTAAACGATTATTTGGACAGGAAACCAAACACACACACACACACACACACACACACACACACACACACACACACACACATACACACACACACACACCATATATTATACAGTATATGTATATGTGATATATGTCTCATAAGTAAACGTGAGTTATATGAGTAAATGTTTTTACCATCCCACAGGATCGAACCACTGACAGTCAGGACGAGAATCCATGCTTTATTCCACCACTGCATGATAAAGAATAGTTAACCATTTCGTATTTATATTTAGGAGATGGAGTAATCCTACTTGGAGAAAATATTCCATTCCATACCAAGTTTGACTCTCACAGATCCTTTCAAAACTTAATATAATCGTCTCTCTCTCTCTCTCTCTCTCTCTCTCTCTCTCTCTCTCTCTCTCTCTCTCTCTCTCTCTTAATCCTGCCACGGACATTTGTCCCAGTGCAGTCTTCCCTTTCCATTTTTCCCTTACCCACTCTAAACTACTGTTTGGACACTTGACCATCAGTGTTTTGGAGGGCAAGCAGCCTTGAGGGGTCGCTGGACCTGTTGTTGCTTGATTTCCTTTGTACTCCTGTGTGTGTGGGGAGGGGAGATCTCTCTCTCTCTCTCCCTCTTTGTGTGTGTGGCGAGGGGGTGGGGGGAGGGGGATAAAAGAGGCGTGAAGAGGTGGATTTCTGCGGTGTTCTTTTCTGTTAAGATTGATGGGGGCCCCGGGATATATGCTCATAAATTACAAAATGTTTAGCAGTTGACCCCTGGCGAGTTTCGTTCTATAAGGAAGTAGGAGCTGTATTTGTCGCCATTTAACAGAAGTACCAGCTAGAATAGGGTTGTAGTGCTTATGTAGATTTGCACTGCATTTAAACACCTTGAGAGGGGGGGGGGGGAGGGGGGTTATAGGGATTATTATTATTATTATTATTATTATTATTATTATTATTATTATTATTATTATTATTAATTGTATTTTTCAAGCATGATGGATGCGTAGGAGTAAACTAAATTAAACACATACATAAATCAAAATACATTGTAGAGTTGGAAGCTGACCTAATTTTCCTTCTCTCCCCAGCATCTTCGTCTTGGGCGTCTGTTTAAGGAGAAAGCACTCCAAGGGCCACTCGGAAGTAGGTGAAGATAGTTTTGTGTTGGTGAAGTTGTCTTTGTTACTATTCTGCATTCACTTATTATATATTCTCACAGATTTCCTTCAAACTAAAAAAATGCCCACCCAGACCCCCTTCAACATAAATGTGTACATTTTTCGATAGAAGAAATTTCCAGCCAAAGGCCGATTTCCTCTAATTTACAGGCTCGCTATCGCTCGCCCAGATAAAATCGACACCTGAAGGGGTTGAAACGTCTTATTATCGCCAAACTAGTGGGGTGAAATATCTTAAAATCTCCAAACTAATGGAGCGAGACAGGGAAGGTCCAAAAAGACCCTCTCGGACCAAATAATGCTAAGCTGCATGAAATCATCTTGTGCTAGCAAGAATACTATGGAAAAGACGCCCAGTTGCAGAAAGGGTTAAGGGAGCCCACCTCGCTTTTTTCTCTTTCTCTCCCTCTCTCTTTGGCTTGTATCCATTCGGCCCCATTCAGCCTACTGTTTTAAGACGTTTTTTTTTTTTTCTATATATTCCAATTACTCCCTCTCGGGCATAGGCTGATAGCCTTTACACTCTACCGCTGAACACGGTGAGGCCCGTGAGGTCTTGTTCCAGTCTAGGGAGTGAGACATGCGAAGCACCCCGGCTCGAAGCAATCCCATCTCTGAAGCCGCCTCGCCTCTGCGCTTCACAGTCTCATCCCCCACACTCGGACCCTCACTCTCAGAACGCCACCTATTGAGCAATTAACTCACTAGGCATTGCCCCCCTGTAACATATTTTTGAATATGGGAATATTCATACAATGCTATTTTAATCAGGGAACAATGAGGGTATTTTTTTCACCCCCATCCAGGTGTCAATATTTTCCTGGCGAGCGGTAGCAAGGCAGCATATACAGTATATATTTGTTTTGACAGCAAGCTAAGTTTTTTAATTTTTCGATAGAAATATTTCTTCGGCGAAGCCGGATTTCTCCATACAATGCTGGTTCGCTATCGCTCGTCAGGAAGAAATCGACACCTGAATGGGGATAAACGTCTTAAAGCAGTTGGCTGAATGGGGCCGAATGGATACAAGCCAGAGAAAGAGAGAAAAGGCGAGAAATATAAAAAAGCAGGTGACCCCCTTAAGTGCCGCTCTACTGGTGATCTTTCTTATCATATTAACTCTTGGTCATATTTCTTTTGTGACTTTGGTGAAACCTTTTCTATTGCACTAGATATGTTGAAAGCCTTCGATAGAGTCTGGCACAAATCTCTTATCTCCAAAGTACCCTCCAACGGTTTGCATCCATCCATCTGTTCATTTGCCTCTAATTCCTCTAGGGTCGTTCCATAGCTGCGGATGTGGAAGGCTATCGCTCAGTTCCTCAACCTATCAACTCGGGGTGTTCCTCAGGGTTCTGTCCTGTCTGCAGTTCTCTTTCTAATATTCGTCCATGACCTATTCAACTGTACCTCCAGTCCTATCCATTCATATACTGTTGACTCTACCTTACACTATTTAACTAGTTTTCCAGAACGACCCAGCATGCAATCACTCAAAAACTCACATGATGAGGCCATAGTACACTTATCTCCTGATTTATCAACAATTTGCTATTGGGGCATAGAAAATCTTGTTACTTTCAATGTTACCAAAACCCAAGTTCATCATTTATCTTCCCATCAAGAACTTCCACAGTTCTATCCCTTATACTTCAACAATACACTAATCAACCCTTTATCTTCTCTCAGTATTCTTGGTGGGGGGTTTTTCTGACCTTTCTTGGAATGATCATAATACCTATCTATCTATCTATCTATTGCCTGACGCCGTGATCCCCGAAGGTGTGGCCACGAACGAACCGCCCCCATGCACCTCTGTCCCCAGTCAGTCGACGCCCCTCCCCCCAACCAGCACCGCCTTCGTTCATGTAGTTCCTCACTCCATCCTTCCACCTCATATTCGGTCTACCTCTCCCCCTCTGTCCCTCCACCTCGCTCTCGTACACCCTCTTAGTCATTCTCTCGCTTTCCATACGTTCCATATGGCCGAACCATCTCAAGTTGTTCCTTTTCACACTTTCCAGCACATCTACCTCCACACCACACCTCCTTCTTACTTCCTCATTAGTCTGTCTATCCCTCCATGTAACTCCGCACGCACTCCTTAAGTAATTCATTTCCACTGCTCTCACTCTTGGTCTGAGTCTCTCAACCAACGTCCATGCTTCGCTTCCGTAAGTCAGTGTCGGGATTACCACACTGTCATGCAAGGATTTCTTCACTTCCATACTGACCACCCTATTTCTTGTTACTGCTTTTAGCGTTCCTACAACCCTCTTCCCCTGTTGTACCCTCTCCCGCACCTCTTCATCCATAGTCCCATCTTTACTCAACACACTCTTGCTAAAACAGTTTCCCAGAAGTTCGGTGTGTGCAACCGTCTCTGTGGGTTCTTCACCCCCGAACAGCTTCTTGCTCTGTACAGGGGCACAGTGCACCCATGTATCGAGCATTGTTTGCATATATGGGGAGGTTCAACCCATACTGCACTTCTCGAAAGGATAGAGTCAAAAGCCTTTCGTCCCATCAACTAACATCCTCTCACTAATTCCCTACAATCTCTCTCTACACGTCGCAATGTTGCATCTCTCTCACTCTTCTACTGCTATTACAATAATCAATATTCTTCAAAGCTCTCCCCAGTGTATACCCCCTCCCTTACGGAGAGTGGAGGGAACCCGCCTTGCAACACACTCCCACCTCTAGTATGTCCAACTCACAAACAATAAATGGAACAAATTATCCCAGTCTTTCTATTAATCAAAAGCAAGCTATGGAACTCTCTCCCTCCATCTGTCTTTCCCTCATCCTATGACTTAAACTTGCTCAAGCTCCGTGTGTCCATACATTTCGACTCTAACGTACTTTGATTTTGGCTAGCTGTCACTCTTTCAAATTTGGGGAGACACCTGTTACAGGCAGCTTTGCCTTTTGTCTCCATTCACATAAAAACAAAAAAGACTAGTAAGCTAAATTACTTGCAGGCGAGCTGGCAGAGAAACGAGGCGGCCTGTTTCGGAGTTAAGTAATGAACAGCCCTCCGGAAGAAAGGCTATAGGCCTACAGGTTTTATTAAAGGCGTAATCTTCAAGAAAATAATAAAGCCTACAGTACAATTTTTCCTTCTCAGAATTATTCATTATTACAATACATAGACACAGTTTTTCTCAGAGAGAGAGAGAGAGAGAGAGAGAGAGAGAGAGAGAGAGAGAGAGAGAGAGAGATGGTTACAAGGAGTTACAAGGAATATTTAGTATCTCAGAGACCTTGCAGTTCATTCCGAGGAGATACTCGAAGTGGAAGGAGAGAGACTATTTAGTGCACTACACTCTTTATAGAGTGTGCAAAATACTATCTACTCTCTTCTTGAACTGTTCTAATGAAGAACTATTTACAACTTTGGAGGGAAGTTTGTTCCAGGTAGAACAGATCTTATATGTGAAAAAGTGTCCACAAATACTAGTGCTGAACTTTTTCAATTCTAATCTCCAGCCATGGTTGCGTGTTGTATTCATATTGAGGCTAAAATTTTTGCTATAATCCACATTGTCAAACCCATTAAGTATTTTAAATACTTCAATGAGCTGACCTCGTAGTCTGCGTGTCTCCAATGGAAAGAGATCAAAAGCTCTCAACCAGTCCTTGTAGCTCATTCTTCTAAGCGATGGAATAAGCTTTGTAGCCCTAGCTTGTACTCTTTCCAGTCGCTCTATACTGTAGCTTTCCTGAGTGATGGTGACCAGCATTGAACAGCATACACCAGGAGAGGCCGTATCAGAGCGTTGTAAAGTGTGAGGACTATTTCCTTATGTCTATACTTAAATTGCCTCTTAATATAGCCCAATAATTTCTGAGATTTCTTCTCTACTTCAATACACTGCTTGGAAAACTTTAGATCACTGCTAATCAGAACACCCAATTCCTTTTCCAAGTCAGTCACTTCCAGAGGCATTCCCAATAGTGAATTGCCTGAATTGGAGTTTGCTTGGCCAATATGCGTCACCTTGCGCTTTTCCAAGTTTAGAGGCATCTGCCATGTCTCCGACTATTCACCCAGTCTGTTGAGGTCCATCCTGAGCTGTTCAACCCCTTTGGGGTCTTTCACATTCATTCCAAGTTTTATGTCATCTGTAAACTTGGAGATCACACTCAACAGACCAATTTTGATGTCATTGACATATATGATAATCGGTAGTGGGCCAAGGACAGATCCCTGTGGAACTACAGAAGTGACTGGAGTCCACTCAGAAGAAACACCATTGATTACCACTCGTTGTTGTCTACCTGTTAGCCAACTTGCTATACAATATGTGACCCTTGAATTGATACCTAGTGCACTCTCTCTTGACATTAGCCTGCAATGAGGCACTTTGTCAAAAGCTTTTTGAACATCGAAGTAAAGGATGTCTATGGCTCTACTTTTGTCATACTCACCATTTCATGGACAAATTTCAGCAAATTGGAAAGACATGATCGGTGTCGCCTGAATCCATAATGGGAATCTGTAATTCAATTGTGGATTTCTAAGTAGTCAACTGTCTTGTCTACTAGTATCCCTTCTAAGAGTTTCACTGTGATAGAAATCAAGCTAATTGGCCGATAATTCTTTCTTAAAGATTGGGAGAGCGAGAGATGAAGAGAGAGGAGCGAGAGAGGAGGAGAGGAGAGACGCAGAGAGAGAGAGAGAGAGAGAGAGAGAGAGCATGCCTGTGTGTGTGTGTGTTGGTTGTCATGATATATGATATGTCATTTAGTTTAGTCTCCCTGATCAAATTGTTTCAGTATTCCATTTTCTATAATGATTCACTCAACCTGCGCACTCGCACTGATTGACTCAGTATGCTCAGACAGCATTAGCTGCCAGTTATAGCTCAGCTCTCGACCTGTAAACATCTATTGTAATATCTACCTAAGCTGATTAAACTACATTACAAGCCTGTGTGTATATCTACAATCCTGCAACAACATAGAATTATTATATGGTGGCAGCATGGACGACAATCCAAGCCTACAACAACACAGCGCCTACGATTTGTATTACGACGAGAGACACAGCAGCAGCAGCAGCAACATATGGTACCAAGTTTCCCGCTTTTTACCTCGAGATCTTCCCGCCATTTTCACAAAGAGCTACAGTGGATTCCAGCCTGCAGTCTTGTCACACATCAATCAATACGTGGCTAAAGACATTATTACTTCGTTTCCTGTGCAATGCTTAGGATTACAGGTGTGACCATCAACTATCTTCGATATTCATCAACAAATTATTTGCAACAATATAATTCATCGGTAAGCAACTGTACACTAGTTTGCTCGCCAATATGTCTGATTCGGTCATGCCACGAATGGATTGGTCGAATCCAGATCAAACCAACGAAATCAAGATATTCAAGCAGTGCTGTAATCTATATTTTTCTATCAAGGACATCAAAAAGGAGAAGCAAGTGGACCATATTTTATTGTTTGCTGGTAAACATGGACTGAAGCTATTCAACTCGTGGGATTTAGCAGAAGAGGAGAAGAAGAACCCAGACATCGTATGGAGGAACTTCATGACACAAATTGAGCGGAAAATTAACTTCAGAGTGGCCAGATTTTATTTACAAAAATACAAACAGAAGGAAGGAGAATCTATCGATGAGTTCGTATCGCGATGCAACCTACATGCCCAGAAATGTGAATTTACTGATGCAGAGTACCAAGAACGAGTAATAGAGCAGTTCATTGCAGGTACCAGACACACCGAACTTCAGAAAGACTTACTTGGAAAGCCGAAAACACTCGCTATGGATCAAGCACTGGATTTAGGAAGAACATATGAGGCTTCAGTGGACTACATGAAACAGATGGCCGACGTTGACAGCAGTTCCACAACACAGGTACACATGATCAGCAACAGACACAGGAGTACAAACGTATGTCTTAAGTGTGGTCGAAACCACAACAAAAGTAGATGTCCAGCATACGGTGTAACCTGCCGGAAGTGTGGTAAGCAGAACCATTGGGAGAAAATGTGCTTATCGGACCAAACAAATCGAGAAAGACTGTTGAAAAATCGCCGACCAAGATCTACTTCAAGAGGACCAGGCTCTACTTCAAGAGGACCAAGACAACATGGCCAATATTCCAAAAATCCAGCACGCGACTCTTCTCACAAATCAAGACAGCAAGAAAATGTAAAATCAACAAAAGTACATTCTGTGCAGTATGAATCAGATGATAGTGAAGATTACAACTTTCTTTCATTGACACAGTGCAAGTATCTGCCATTAGCAAACTCGAGAACGACACAAGAGACGAAGCTTTCACCTCCATTACCACCAAGATACCAGAAAAAAAAGTTAGGGCAGATATAAGAGTGAAAATAGACACTGGTGCCCAAGGTAACACGATACCTGTTCGTATGTATCGTCGCCTGTTTCCTGAACATCTCAATGCAGCGGGCAACCCACAAACAAACAAAGTACAGGGAAGGAGTGTGGTGCTTACAGCATACAACGGGACAAATATTCCACATTATGGATCGATCAAGTTACCTTGTAAACACAACATAAGTGACTGGATTGAAACAGAATTCTACATGGTGGAGACTGAAGGACCAGCGATACTCGGACTTCCAAGTTCAAGAGCTCTAAAATTGGTAACCTTACATTGTGAAATCAACACCAAAGCAAAATCTGAAAAGAATACAAGCTCTATCATTTCTGTGGAGGATTTGAAGAACCTCTACCCGGACACTTTTGACCGCATACGCAAGTTTCCAGGCCAGTATCATATCACACTCATAGATGATGCACATTCAGTCGTGCATGCACCTCGTAAATTTCCCATCCAGGTGAAAGACGAGCTGAAGAAGGAACTCGACGAAATGGAACAAAGTGGTGTTATTGTGAAGGTAACAGACCCGACTGACTGGGTGAGTAGTATTGTCTGCACGAGAAAAGCCAACGGAAAATTAAGGATGTGCCTGGATCCAAAGGACCTGAACAAATGTATCAAGAGATGTCATCATAAAGTGCCAACGGTAGAAGAGATAACCTATAAGCTAGCAGGTGCCAAACACTTCAGCAAGCTTGATGCAAAAAATGGGTACTGGTCAGTCGAATTGGATGACCCTAGCACAAATCTTACAACTTTCAACACCCCATTTGGTCGCTACAAGTATCTTCGTATGCCATTTGGTCTTCTGATGTCGCAAGATGTGTTCCAAAGAAAGATGGACCAGATTTTGGAGAACTGTGAAGGTGTCATCAGTATTGCAGATGATGTGGTGGTATTCGGCAGAACTAAAAAAGAGCACGAGGAGAATATGCACAACCTGTTTAAAGTAGCCAGACAGTATGGGGTAACATTCAACAGTGAGAAGTGTGCCATTGACGAGAAACAAATTAAGTTCTTTGGTACATTGTATGACAGTCAAGGATCGCACCCCGACCCAGAGAAAGTGGAGGCTATCAAATCTCTCCCTGTGCCAAGTAGCCCAACTCAACTTCAGGAATTCTTGGGAGTTATAACATACATGGCTCCTTTCATCCCAAAACTGTCAACTGAAACGGCAAACCTCTGTGATCTTTTCAAGAAAGAAGCTGATTTCACATGGACTTCTTCCCACACCAAAGCATTTCAACGAGTCAAGGATATACTGTGTAAAGAAGTCACACTCTCATACTTCGACACCAACAAGTCAGTTACCATCCAAGTAGACGCATCACAGAGAGGACTAGGAGCAGCACTCGTCCAGGATGGCAAACCAGTCGCTTTTGCCTCAAAATCACTATCTTCTACAGAACAAAGTTATGCCAACATCGAAAGGGAAATGTTAGCTGTTGTTTTTGGATGCGAGCGTTTTCACACGTATGTATATGGTCAACCATTCACAGTAGAGAGCGATCACAAACCCCTTGAAATGATACAACTCAAAAACCTGACTGCAGCTCCCCTAGGCTCCAGAGGATGTTGTTAAGACTCCAAAACTACGACGTCAAGATAGTCTACAGGCCAGGCAAGGAAATGTTGTTAGCTGATGGATTATCCCGTCTACCTTCAACGATGGACAGCCATATCAACTTGGATGTTCAAATTAGTTTCGTACAGTTTAGTAGCCAGAAAATTGATCAGTTGCGTGATGAAACAGTGAAGGATCATGAACTATCAGAACTAAAGGGATATATATTTGCAGGATGGCCAGAGAAAGTCAAAGAATTGCCAGCAACACTCCGTAAATATCACTCATTCAGAGACGAGTTGTCAATCGAAAATGGTTTAGTTCTCAAAGGTGAATGTGTTGTTACCCCAAGTTCAATGACAAAAGAAATCCTAAATAAGATTCACGAAGGTCATCAAGGAATCGAAAAGTGTAGATTACGAGCAAAGGACTGTGTATTTTGGCTAAACATCAACAACGACATAGAACAAATGATAAAAAACTGTGCAATATGTCAACAGTACCAGAAATCTCAGAGCAAAGAAACCTTGTTACAACATGAAATACCTTCACAGTCGTGGCAATTTGTAGGTACTGATTTGTTTCATTTTGATTCAGCTGAGTACTTGATCATAAGTGACTATTATTCGAAATTCCCTGTGATCAGGAAAATGCCTTCAGCAGTTACCAGCCAAACAGTAATAAACGCCACTAAACAAGTTTTTTTCTGAACAAGGTATACCAGAATATGTTATAAGTGATAATGGTAAACAGTGTGACTCGGAGTGCTACAGGAATTTTGCGGAATCCTGGGGTTTTGGTCATGTCACCAGCTCTCCTCATTATCCGCAATCCAATGGTTACTTCGAGAGAACAATCCAAACTGTAAAGAACATTCTCACAAAAGCCAAAGCCAGTAATCAAGACCCATACATGGCACTTCTCTCCCTACGTCCAACACCGATTGATCATACACTACCCGGCCCAGCGGAACTTCTGAACAACAGGAAGATGAAGGGGAACCTACCTGTTCGTATCTACAACCGGCAAGGACAGAAAGATCTAATTCACCAACATATGCGGCAGAAACAGGAATCGCAGAAGAAATATTATGACACACACGCCAGAGATCTCCCATCACTTGTACCAGGCCAGCAAGTCCGTATTCAAGACCACAAAACAGGACACTGGAATCCAGCTACTGTCAAGGATACCTGTCAAGAACCGAGATCATATGTGGTAGAGACACCAAGTGGATCAATCTTGAGACGAAACCGGCAACACATTCGAGAACAAAATCCATCAAGCACAAAAGCGGTAAAATTCAACATCCAGCAAGAACCATCGGAACCTACCACATCCAAACCACCTACAAGCCCGTCTCCTGAACAATACAACCATCACCATGACCCGTCTAAGAAAGCAGGGAAGGATAATACCATTGGTGATAATAAACCACAATGTACGAGATCCGGAAGAGTTGTAAAAAAGCCGCAGAAGTATGGTTATATGTAAATTAATAAAATGTCTGGTGTTTATTATTCCTACAAAAGATGGTAGGATGTAAACAATGTAAATATTGTAAATACAATAGTTATCTTCTTTATCAGTTATGTTAAACATAAATAAAGTTAATTTAGTTTCTATTAATGTTTGTTCAATGTTTTTGGCGCAATGTTTATTGATTACAATATTCATTTAAATTATCTGTATGAGTCAGTAGATAATATCAAACTATTTGTCAATGCTAAAAAGTATTAAATAATTAATTGAGAGCTATTCAATATTTGTAAAATTAAATTACTTAAAGAAAGGGGGATGTCATGATATGTCATTTAGTTTAGTCTCCCTAATCAAATTGTTTCAGTATTCCATTTTCCATAATGATTCACTCAACCTGCGCACTCGCACTGATTGATTCAGTATGCTCAGACAGCATTAGCTGCCAGTTATAGCTCAGCTCTCGACCTGTAAACATCTATTGTAATATCTACCTAAGCTGATTAAACTACATTACAAGCCTGTGTGTATATCTACAATCCTGCAACAACATAGAATTATTATATTATTATTGGATTTCTAAGTAGTCAACTGTCTTGTCTACTAGTATCCCTTCTAAGAGTTTCACTGTGATAGAAATCAAGCTAATTGGCCGATAATTCTTGGGACACTCGTGATCCCCTTTCTTAAAGATTGGGGTCAGAGAGGGAGTGAGTGAGTGAGAGAGAGAGAGAGAGAGAGAGAGAGAGAGAGAGAGAGAGAGAGAGAGAGAGAGAGAGAGAGAGAGAGAGAGAAGGGCGGAAAAAGGGAGTGTGAGTGTGGAAATGTATATGTGTGCATGCCTGTGTGTGTGTGTGTGTGTGTGTTGGTTAAACAACTTCCCAACATTGAGACATTTATATATTTTCTACCTAGGAGCCGTTCGTTCATTATGTTTTCCATCGTATTCTGGTAACCATTAGACGTTTTTCTTAAGCTTATAAGCTCCCTCTAGGACTCAAAGGGGTAAATGCGATCTTAATAAACCCTCTGAATAACACAGGTCCTTCTTAAGCTGCATGAAATCGTCTAATTTTAACCAAAATCGAATGTAAAAAGGCGTCATTCCGCTGAAGAAGTTAAGGGAGCCCACCTCGCTTGTTTTCTCTTTCTGTCCCTCTCTCGTTGGCTTGTATCCATTCGGCCCCATTCAGCCTACTGTTTTAAGATGTTTACCCCCATCCAGGTGAGAATCGACACATGGATGGGGATAAACGTCTTAAAACAGTAGCCTGAATGGGGCCGAATGGATACAAGCTAGAGAAAGAGAGAAAATGAGAGGAAAAAAAGCATGTGACCCCCCTTAAAGTTAAGCCTTGATATAACTCACCACCCTGCCTGTACATCACACACACGGCGCTCTAGGCTAGATGGGTTAGTCTCCTTCAAACCAATTACTCCGAGTGCGTCGCCAGACGCTAAATCATGGCCGTCGTGGGAACAGGAGTTACACACACACACCAAAAAAAAAAAAAAAAAAAAAAACAAAAAAAAACACACACACACACACACACACACACACACAGACACAAACATACACACACACACACCCACACACTTAGCCTGATATTAAGACCCTAGTGGTAACAGAGATCGGCCACCCTCCGCCATGATTGGGTACCAAAGAACACCCTTTTCTACTGACGATAAATTGAATACTAGTGCTGAACCTTTTCAATTATAATTTCCAGCTATGGCTGCGTGTTGTATTCATATTGAGGCTAAACATTTTGTTATAATCCACATTGTCAAACCCATTAAGTATTTTAAATACTTCAATGACCTGACCTCGTAGTCTGCGTGTCTCTGCATCATACTAAGACTAAGTTTGTAAATTTCATTAATCGATTTTAGGAGTATGGTTGGTTGTTGTAAGGAACATAATAATTATATAATTAGCACCATATTTCACAACAACATCTTCAAAATAACGAAGATATCTTGATGGGAACTTTGCAATTTACCGTCAGTTGAAAGGAAACAGAGTATAATGTCATTATCTTCTCTTTCCTCTCACATATGCCTAGACTCATGCTACACATACGGCAATACTGGTGCAGGACATGTACTGGTTGTCCTGTTCATCATAGGTAGGCCAGAAATCACGACCCCTTAACCTATGTAACTTAAAATGGGCTAGGCTAGAGCAAATGGGCTGTACATTTCCACACCTATTCCCTGGCTGACTCTACCCAAATGGTAGAGGTAATAGCTCGATTAATAAAATTGTTTTCGAGTTATAGAGGTTAGTGGTCAGGATGATTTCTGGCCTACTTATAATAAATGGACTATCATTTGATCTACATTAAACATGACCAAATACAATATAATTTCGCTGTTAATGGATTCCACAGAGAGAGAGAGAGAGAGCTAGAGCTAGAGAAGGTCAATCTCTCTGACTACAGGCCCTCTAACCTGATAGATATATGGAAGCAAGCAGACAAAGCTCTCCCCCGGGATAGCTGGTGGGTGAAGAATAAGTTTAATGATCCTTCCTAGCTTTCGTGGTATTTTGCATATCTGTCTATTCCTTGGGGTTTGTATATGATGTATGTATATGTTTATCACCGGGGGTATGTTTATAGTATACTGTATATAGCGAGCCAGCATTGTATGAAGAAATCCGGCTTCGCCGGAGATATCGAAAAATTTACAAATTTAGCCTGCTGTCAAACACATTTAAAAAAGTATGCTGGAAAAAATCGTCACCTGAATGGGGATAAACGTTTTAAAACAGTAGGATGAATTAGGCCTAATGGATACCACCCAGAACCGCCTTATGCTTCAAGAGAGATTGCTGCTCTTGTTAATAAAATACAAGATAATAATGTTCTCTTCTTCATCGGCACGTTTAGCTGTCAGTCTGGGAAGTAGGTCAATGATTTGTTTGTTTTTGTTTCTTGTGTTTTATTTTATTGGTGGTAACGCGGTTTTCTCTCTAAAGCAGGAGGATAATTCAGTTGGATCCGCGTTAAGGGGAGATGGGTCGTTTTTATTCGCTCATTTATGTATTTTTTTATTTTTTTATTAGTTTCCTCGCTAGACCTCCATCAACCTTAAATTAAAACACCCCCAAGACCCTCCTTCAAGATAGATCTGTATATCTTTCGATAGAAATATGTCCCGGCCGAAGGCCGGTTCCTCTTAAATTACAGGCTCTCTATCGCTCGCCAGGAAAACAAAATTGACACCTAAATAACACGAAAAATCTTAATATTGACAAAGAAATGGGGCAAAAGGTCTTATAATCGCCAAACTAATGGGTTGAATGTCTTATAATCTGAAAACTAATGGGGTTAAACATGAGGAAGAAGGGGGACCAGAAAGACGGCCCTGCTCCCCTTAATCTTGTTGGAAGTGTGCGTTTCAAGGCTAGTATTTCTTGAGGTTATTTTCTCTCGTCTTCTCGGGCTGTCATTTATTATTGTTGTTGATTTGTGCAAGTGGAGATGGCTGGCCAAAATTGGGTGCTATGATGAGATGGGTGACCAAAATTGGGTGCTATGATGAGATGGGTGACCAAAATTGGGTGCTATGATGAGATGGGTGACCAAAATTGGGTGCTATGATGAGATGGGTGACCAAAATTGGGTGCTATGATGAGATGGGTGACCAAAATTGGGTGCTATGATGAGATGGGTGACCAAAATTGGGTGCTATGATGAGATGGGTGACCAAAATTGGGTGCTATGATGAGATGGGTGACCAAATTGGGTGCTATGATGAGATGGGTGACCAAAATTGGGTGCTATGATGAGATGGGTGACCAAAATTGGGTGCTATGATGAGATGGGTGACCAAAATTGGGTGTGCTATGATGAGATGGGTGACCAAAATTGGGTGCTATGATGAGATGGGTGACCAAAATTGGGTGCTATGATGAGATGGGTGACCAAAATTGGGTGCTATGATGAGATGGGTGACCAAAATTGGGTGCTATTATGAGATGGGTGATTAAAATTGGGTGCTAAGATGAGATGAGTGACCAAAATTGTGTGTTAAGATGAGATGGGTGTACAAAATTGGATGGTAAGATGAAATGAGTGACCGAAAATACAGCCCTCACCCCTTAATTCTAATTGACTTGATATATTGTTATCTGTAGCCAACTCTGAACTGACCACTGGCGTGTTTCAGGCTATAAGGAAGTTTGGTTGTATTAATGTATAGTCTATTTTTTCCCATCTGATGGTAAATTTAATCCTTTAGCACCTGATTTCTTGATTCTTACAGGAAAAATATGATACTGCTATGTCTGTGCGTCATATTATTGCCACGTTTTC
>CM064513.1:25661767-25696767 GCA_032716605.1 Paralithodes platypus | reverse complement strand
AGGAAGCGCAGGCAGCCACACTTCAGCCTTATATATACCGGGTTTAGTGTGGTGGTCTGAGTGTGTGGTTGTGGTGGTCTGAGTGTGTGGTAGTGGTGGTCTGAGTGTGTGGTAGTGGTGGTCTGAGTGTGTGGTAGTGGTGGTCTGAGTGTGTGGTAGTGGTGGTCTGAGTGTGTGGTAGTGGTGGTCTGAGTGTGTGATTATGGTGGTCTGAGTGTGTGGTTATGGTGGTCTGAGTGTGTGGTTGTGGTGGTCTGAGTGTGTGGTTGTGGTGGTCTGAGTGTGTGGTAGTGGTGGTCTGAGTGTGTGGTAGTGGTGGTCTGAGTGTGTGGTTGTGGTAGTCTGAGTGTGTGGTACTGGTGGTCTGAGTGTGTGGTAGTGATGGTCTGAGTGTGTGGTAGTGGTGGTCTGAGTGTGTGGTAGTGGTGGTCTGAGTGTGTGGTAGTGGTGGTGTGAGTGTGTGGTTGTGGTGGTCTGAGTGTGTGGTTGTGGTGGTCTGAGTGTGTGGTAGTGGTGGTCTCAGTGTGTGGTAGTGGTGGTCTCAGTGTGTGGTAGTGGTGGTCTGAGTGTGTGGTTATGGTGGTCTGAGTGTGTGGTTGTGGTGGTCTGAGTGTGTATGTGTGTGTGGTGGTCTGAGTGTGTGGTGGTCTGAGTGTGTGGTAGTGGTGGTCTGAGTGTGTGATTGTGGTGATCTGAGTGTGTGGTAGTGGTGATCTGAGTGTGTGGTTGTGGTGGTCTGAGTGTGTGGTAGTGGTGGTCTGAGTGTGTGGTTGTAGTGGTCTGAGTGTGTGGTTGTGGTGGTCTGAGTGTGTGGTTGTGGTGGTCTGAGTGTGTATGTGTGTGTGGTGGTCTGAGTGTGTGGTAGTGGTGGTCTGAGTGTGTGGTTGTGGTGGTCTGAGTGTGTGATTGTGGTGATCTGAGTGTGTGGCAGTGGTGATCTGAGTGTGTGGTTGTGGTGGTCTGAGTGTGTGGTAGTGGTGGTCTGAGTGTGTAGTAGTGGTGGTCTGAGTGTGTGATTGTGGTGATCTGAGTGTGTGGTAGTGGTGATATGAGTGTGTGGTTGTGGTGGTCTGAGTGTGTGGTAGTGGTGGTCTGAGTGTGTGGTAGTGGTGGTCTGAGTGTGTGGTAGTGGTGGTCTGAGTGTGTGGTAGTGGTGGTCTGAGTGTGTGATTGTGGTGGTCTGAGTGTGTGGTTATGGTGGTCTGAGTGTGTGGTTGTGGTGGTCTGAGTGTGTATGTGTGTGTGGTGGTCTGAGTGTGTGGTAGTGGTAGTCTGAGTGTGTGGTAGTGGTGGTCTGAGTGTGTGATTGTGGTGATCTGAGTGTGTGGTAGTGGTGATCTGAGTGTATGGTTGTGGTGGTCTGAGTGTGTGGTAGTGGTGGTCTGAGTGTGAGGTTGTAGTGGTCTGAGTGTGTGGTTGTGGTGGTCTGAGTGTGTGGTTGTGGTGGTCTGAGTGTGTATGTGTGTGTGGTGGTCTGAGTGTGTGGTAGTGGTGGTCTGAGTGTGTGGTTGTGGTGGTCTGAGTGTGTGATTGTGGTGATCTGAGTGTGTGGTAGTGGTGATCTGAGTGTGTGGTTGTGGTGGTCTGAGTGTGTGGTAGTGGTGGTCTGAGTGTGTAGTAGTGGTGGTCTGAGTGTGTGATTGTGGTGATCTGAATGTGTGGTAGTGGTGATATGAGTGTGTGGTTGTGGTGGTCTGAGTGTGTGGTAGTGGTGGTCTGGGTGTGTGGTTGTAGTGGTCTGAGTGTGTGGTTGTGGTGGTCTGAGTGTGTGGTAGTGGTGGTCTGAGTGTGTGGTTATGGTGATCTGAGTGTGTGGTTGTGTTGGTCTGAGTGTGTGGTTGTGTTGATCTGAGTGTGTGCTTGTGGTGATCTGAATGTGTGGTTGTAGTGATCTGAGTGTGTGGTTGTGGTGGTCTGAGTGTGTGGTTGTGGTGGTCTGAGTGTGTGGTAGTGGTGGTCTGAGTGTGTGGTTATGGTGATCTGAGTGTGTGGTTGTGTTGGTCTGAGTGTGGTTGTGTTGATCTGAGTGTGTGCTTGTGGTGATCTGAATGTGTGGTTGTAGTGATCTGAGTGTGTGGTTGTGGTGGTCTGAGTGTGTGGTTGTGGTGGTCTGAGTGTGTGGTAGTGGTGGTCTGAGTGTGTGGTTATGGTGATCTGAGTGTGTGGTTGTGTTGGTCTGAGTGTGTGGTTGTGTTGATCTGAGTGTGTGCTTGTGGTGATCTGAATGTGTGGTTGTAGTGATCTGAGTGTGTGGTTGTGGTGGTTGGTGAGTGGTTGTGGTTGCGGTTTAGAAAAATTACATTACCTCCCCTTATATGAGGGTTTCAACCCTTTGACTCCCATTGGTGATGCATTCAAATATGAATTGACAAACAATAAGAGGATTATTTCACTTAGGGTTTTTTCTGGACCCCCCTTCTCCCTCGTGTTTGGTCCTACTTTTAAGACGTTCGCGTCAATAATTTGCCGTTTGCAGCAAGAGCATTGCAACGTCCCAAAGCTGCTCGTCGGTGCAGCTTTTTCTTTAGCAATATTAGGGGACTTCACTCTAACATCAATTCTGTACACCAATTTCTTCAAGCAGAATCCCCTACTCTCCTTTTTTTGACAGAGACTCAAGTAACATCCACATCTGACACGTCTAGATTTAATTTTCCAGGTTATCAACTGCTCCAAAATTTCAGACCTAAAGGAGGTGTATGTTGCTTCGCAAAATCTGAAATTGCCCTGGAGGAGGTTACTAGTTTCAATTGTCCCTATTTTGATTATTCTATATACAAATTAATTTCTGCTGGTAAATTTAAATACATATGTTGCATCTACCGTTCCCCAAATACTCCTCCAGAGCAAAGTCTTTTTGATTCTCTGTCCTCACAACTCAGTGTCCTCAACTTAAATGCTTCTTCTGAAATCACTGTGTTGGGTGATTTTAATGTCCATAATGTTGAATGGCTCACTTATTCAGCCAGGACTGATGATGCTGGTCTTGAATGTGAGCTATTTGCAGACTCATTTAATCTCACTCAACTAGTCAACCAACCCACCCGTGTACCAGATAATCCTAATCATAATTCCCACCTACTGGATTTATTTTTAACAACCAATTCAGAAAATTATGATGTTACAGTGAGGTCCCCGCTTGGATCTTCTGATCACTGTCTGATACAGGCCACCTGTCTATCACCTACCACACCTTCCCACTCTGAACCTGTCTTGGTGACTAAATGGCATTACGATAGGGCAGACTGGGAGGGTCTTCAAGGTTTCTTTATTGATATTCCCTGGACCTCTTTCTTTTCTAATGATGCACACTCCACCTTGAGCCACATACAAGATTTTGTAAAAATTGGAATGGAAACTTTTATTCCTCATCAAAAGTACAGTAAAAGATCTAATTCACCTAAATGGTTTGACCATAATTGTGCTAGAGTAACTGAACAAAAAGCAATAGCCTACAATGCATACACAAGATCAAAAACACATGAAGCCTTTAATTACTTTAGAAACATCAGAAATCATGCCAAAACTGTATTAAACCTAACTAAATCAAACTTTCTCCACAAGCAGGCAAATAAACTTCTAAATAATCCAAATGATAACAAAATATTTTGGTCTACTCTTAACTCATTTAAATCCAACTTCACTACTGCTTCATCCATTCCACCATTAAAATCTCCGACTGGCAATCTTGTAAGTGACCCACGAGGTAAAGCTAACCTTCTTGCGGATATTTTCTCCACCAACTCAACCTTAGATGAAATAAATCAAGATGTCCCTGTACTTAATTTTAATTCGCCTGAAATTCCCTTACTTAAGATCCACACCAGACATGTCAAAACTATTTTGCAGAATCTCTCGGTAGATAAGGCTCCTGGTCCAGATGAAATTCCTCCAATAGTACTTAAGAATTGCTCCTTGGTGCTCGCTCCTGTATTGGCAAAAATTTTTCCGTCTGTGTACTCATACCTCATGCTTCCCAGTACCCTGGAAAGAAGCAAACATCCATCCAGTTCCTAAAAAAGGTGCCTCTTCAGATCCATCAAACTACAGACCAATAGCTATAACTTCCACTCTTGGTAAAGTCTTTGAAATTATATTAAATAATCACATAATTAAGCATCTTGAGAATAATAAATTAATCAGTGATAGGCAATATGGTTTTAGACGATGTCGATCAACTGCAGACATGCTTTGCCTTCTTACGCATCAAATCAACCAAGCTACAGACCAACATGGTGAAACACATACAATAGCACTGGATATATCAAAGGCATTTGATAGAGTCTGGCATCAATCCTTATTGTCGAAGATGTCACACTACGGCCTTGCATCATTAGTTCCACTAATTTCTTCTTATCTTCATAACAGAAAAATACGTGTAATGGTAGATGGCCTTTATTCTCAATTTCACTCAATAAATGCTGGTGTTCCCCAGGGATCAGTTTTGGCCCCAATTCTGTTCCTCATTCATATCAATGATCTCATATCTACCACTCATAATCCAATACATTCCTACGCAGATGACTCAACACTCCACAGTTCCTTCACATTTACCAATTCTGTCACCCAACCCGATCTTATAAATTCAAAATAAACACTGCAATTTCTCTGAACCAGGACCTTTCTAGAATTAATGGATGGGGACAAAAGAATCTAGTTTCCTTTAATGCACAGAAAACCAAGTACATTCAATTTTCTAACCGACAGAATCTCACTGACTCCCATATATTTTTAATGATGTAAATATTCCCACTTCCCCTAGTATTGACATTCTCGGTGTAACATTAACTACTAACTTGAGCTGGACACATTATGTTAGAAGCATTGCTAAGAATGCCTCTAAAAAACTGGGACTCCTGTACAGAGTTCGAGAATTCTTCACTGACGAGCAGTTGGCCGTGATATATAAAAGTCATGTGCGTTCTCAGATGGATTACTGTTCACCTCTGTGGGGTGGAAGTGGAGTGGTTGCATTGAGGCAGTTGGACAAAATTCAAAATAAAGCTATTAGATTAATCAATAACCCTGCAATCACACAGGACCTTCCTACATTATCCATACGAAGAAACGTTGCATCCCTTGCATTATTCTACAGATATTTTCACAGCAATTGTTCCGAGGAACTTGCTTCAATTGTGCCGCCTCTCCACATCTTTCCCCGTAGAACTAGGGCAGCTGAGAGCGCCCATGAATTTACACTTTCTCCTCCACAATGCAGAACTTCTGCTTATCAGAATTCATTTATCCCCAGAGCTACTACTCTTTGGAATTCACTTCCCTCGAATTGCTTTCCACAAACTTACAATCTACAAATGTTTAAATCCAGTTGTTACAAACATTTTATGAATGGAGGATGCCTTTAGGCACATGGACCTTTTTGTTTTATCTGTGTTTTTCCTTCCTCCGTTCATTGTCTCCTTAAAAAAAAAAAAAAAAAAAAAGACTTTTCGCCCTATTTCTTTGACAATATTTAGACTTTTCGTACCATTTAGGTGTTGACTTTTTCCTTGTGAGCGATAGCGAGTCTGTAATTTTGGAGGATTTTCAAATTAGGAGTACAGTATGTTCAAATTTATTTTGAAGGTGGATCATGGAGGTGTTATTTTAACCCATTCGTAGCGGGGCCCGCCTTAAGTCGGGCTCCAATTTGCAGCAAGTTAGGAGCATTATTAAGGCTTTTAAAGGGTTAAAATCGAGTGCAAATGGCCAGGAGCGCAGCAGGCCACACGTCCGACACCCAGGGCTTACCGCCGCCCACTGACTCACGCTCCCTCTGTTCTCGAGAGGCCGGCAGTATTGCCAGTAGTGAGCGTAGCGGGAAAAAATATGCCGCTATACGCTAAACTCCCATGTTAGTGGTACCACTGTGTGAGAACGACGAGTGCTACGTAGCTCGTTCTGGTCTCATTTTGAAGCTTTTAGCGTCTAGTTTTTGCTGAATAAATTTCTTTTCATGCAGATGCTTGATTGATCATTCAGGAGGGCCTGAATATGCCCCCCGCTAGACGAGGGTTAAAAAAGCTTGATGGAGGTCTTAGGAGCAAACTAACCCCCCCCCCCTAAACATGTAAAAATAAATATACATTATAACTCCCAAGAGACGTCGGCCAGAATTCGTGAACCCTAACCTTTGTAACTAAAAAAAGGGCTAGAGCAAATGGGCTGTAGATTTCCATACCTATTCTATGGCTGACCCTTCCCAAATGGTAGAAATATTTGCTGGATTGCGCTTGTCGTTTGCGAGTTATAGGGGTTAATGATCAAGAGTTTTAGGCCTACATATTTGGAACAGGGTATAGTGTTAGGCCGCTGTCACACGAGCGATAATTCCGTCAATTTTCCATGAGCAATTTTTTTCTCGTTATATTTCGGGACATTTTTGCACTGGTATCGGTAACTAGACTGAAAGTATAGTATGTAAGGCGGTTGAATTTTGATAAAGTGTAATTTTTGAAGCCGTCAGCCCATAATTGCCCGTAAAAATTGCTCGAAAAACGGCTCGTGTGACTCTGGCTTTAGTGTGAGGTTAGGTGTAAGTATGTATCGCCTTAGTGGATGTGAAGGAATGGGAGCTATAACATCTTAAAGAGGCGCTGTTAAAGGGATGAGGAGGGGGTTTAATCCACCTCTCTCTCTCTCTCTCTCGCTCTCTCTCTCTCTCTCTCTCTCTCTCTCTCTCTCTCTCTCTCTCTCTCTCTCTCTTCTTCTTCTTCTTTTTCTTCTTCTTCTTCAGTCTGGCTTGTCCCAATACCGCCACTCTTTCTCTCGATAATCACCCTATTCCCATGTCTCTCAATAAAACCTTCTCTCTCTTTTTTCTCTCGTTACTCTCCCTCTCTCTCTATATATATCTATATGTTTATCTATCTAGCTATCTATCTATCTATCTATTTATCTATCTATCTATTTATCTATCTATCTATTTATCTATCTATCATGCTCCCTTCCTTCTACCCTCCCCAAGCTTTGTGTTGTAGTGTAGACATTATTAGCAGATAAGCCACCACACCAATTATATGTGTTTATTTCCATGGCTTCTCCCCTTCTTCTCTGTGTGTGTATAAGTGTATGTGTAAAGATGCGGGTGTGTACGCATATGTGTGTGTATAAGTGAGTGTGTGTGTGTGTTTGTGTTGGGGTGGGGGTGGGGTGCTATTTTGTGTATGTACTGTATGTGTGAGTGTTCTGTGTTTCTGTGACAAAGACAGGGCGTGTTTATTCTCCATATTTTATTAATGGTATATCTCTCTTCTCCCTCTTCTCACATCAGGTTTTTTCTTATTACCCTTCGTATGTATTTGTCAGAATTACTCTATGTTTCTCTCGCACCCTTCCATTAATTCTTGTTGCAGTAGTCTTGGATATATTTTCTTAAAGGTTTTTAGTCCATTAGTTTGGCAATGTTAAGTCCTTTCGCCCCATTGTTTTGCCAATTTTAGGACCACTCGTGCCATTTAGGTGTCGGGTTTTTCCTGGCGAGCGATAGCAAGCCTGCAGTTTAGCAGGAACCTGCCATTGACGGGCATATTTTCCAGCGAAGCTTGTGCATGTTTATCTCTATGGGGGTCTTGTGGGTATGTTTGAAGTTCGATGGAAGTCTCGTGAGCAAACCAGGAAAACAAAAGAAAACTCATAGAAAAATATGTAATTACTATGTGTCTGCGTCATAATAATGCCAATTTGTCATCATTAACAACATATACATGCCGTAATCTTGATCATGGCGTAATAATCAAGACGGGGACATGGCAAATTACCGTCAGCTGGAAATGAACAGACTATAGTAACCCCTATCCTTAATTACCAAATGAATCTGAGGAAAGAGAGCAATAATTTGTGTAATTTATCTGATATTTGGAAAGATATTCACCCTTAATCTTGTTCATGTGGCTTTTGCTCTATTAATTTATTTAGTTATATATATTTTATTTTGTTTATTTGTTAATGTATATATATTGGTTAGGTGTTTCCTCCTGTCCCAATCCATTATTTCCTGTCGACCATTTTGCTTCACCCCATTTTTCGCAGCGTCACTCTCTATCTCTCTCTCTCTCTCTCTCTCTCTCTCTCTCCCTCTCTCCCTCCCTCCCTCCCTCCTCTCTCTCTCTCTCTCTCTCTCTCTCTCTCTCTCTCTCTCTCTCTCTCTCTCTCTCTCTCTCTCTCTCTCTCTCTCTCTCTCTCTCTCTCTCTCTCTCTCCAGCTCATCTCATAAACTCCCATCTTCCCTAATCTGGCCCACTTTCACCCCCTAACATTTTGCTCCCGTGTGCTGCCTTAATAATCCTACCTACTGATTTCTTTCCTGTTTAGGTGTTATATATATATATATATATATATATATATATATATATATATATATATATATATATATATATATATATATATATATATATAATGTCTTTTTTAATCTCCACTGTTTCGCTTCATTAGTTTGGAGATTTTTAGACGTTTTACCCCATTAGTTTGGCCATTATAAGACGCTACACCCCATTTAGGTGTCGATTGTTTCTGGGCAAGCGATAGCAGGCCTGTAAAATAGAAGAAATCGGCCTTCGGCTGGGACATTATACTATCGAAAAAAAAATACAAATTTAGCTTGAAGGTGGCTGGGCGGGGGTCTGGGTTTAGTTTGAAAGAAGTATGTAAAGATGTTTTTCGTTAGCCTTGGGGACAAAGTTTAATACATTGCTCGAAAATGGAAAAAGCAAGCAAATTATGTAATATTAATATATACAAAATATTATAATAACCCACAAGAGGTCAGTTGAGAAAGTGTTAAAGTTTTCCACATAGTAAACTCGTTTGGAGACGAAACCCCGGAAATGATTGGAGTGTTTAACCCTTTCAAGCTCCAATACGCGTTTCTGTTCTGTTTCTGGCTACTATTAGACGATTTTATTCAGATTAGTAACGGTATGTGGAAGTCAAAGGGTTGATTGGGATTGTATTTACTCTTTTAATACCCACAGATACTTCCTCAGCTGCATAAAATCGTCTCATGATAGCCAAAATAAACTGCTAAAACGCGTCAGAGCTTCAAAGGGTTAAGAGGCAGTTCTGCGCCTGGCATCCTAAAATAGTCATAGTCATAGCGCTCTATAATGGTTTAACCCCTACTGTACCAGGGACGTCCTTTTCATCATATTTTGGCAACTATTACAGTATACGATTTTATTCAGCTTAGGAAGGACCTATAACAATAATAAGGCTGCAAAGTATCTCGACCAACCCTTTTACGTACCACAGATCCTTCCTAAGCTGCATAATGCCTTCTAAATATAGCTAGAATATAATATAACACACGTCGCTGGTACTCAAAGCGTTAATGTAGCCGGAGGGTTATTGTACTATAGTCTATTCGCTGTAAGTAGGCGAGAAATCATGACCTCTATCCTCTGTAACTCAAAAAGGGCTAGAGCAAATTGGCTGTAAATTTCAACACCTATTCCTTGGCTGACTTTTCCCAAATGGTAGAAATATTAGCTCGATTACTCTAGTCGTTCTGGAGTTACAGAGGTTAGAGGTAAGGATGTTTCGCCTACTTACAGCGAATAGACTATAGGGTTGTAATGGTGGTCCCCTGCACTCAGAACATATATACACCAATTCTCTAGGTGAGTGCAAAACACCCAATGATCAGAAATGCCAATAATGATCTTGGCGCATAAAGGCATGTATAAAGATGTGTACTTTATAGTGGTAAAAAGGCCAACCTCTTCCACCATTACTAAAAGCGTTCTTATTAGGGCTACACATTTTACTTTTTATTATAGTGTTGTTGCCGCTTATAATAGTATTGTTCAATACTAATATATACAGTATATATATATATATATATATATATATGTGTGTGTTTCTGTCGGTCTCGTAGTTTATTTGGATACACATTCATGTATTTTTATGTTAATATATTTCCTTGTAACTAACTGCTCGAGTGTGTGTGTGTGTGTGTGTGTGTGTTTGTGTGTGTGTGTGTGTGTGTGTGTGAATGAAGGTGTATAATGTATGTATATACAGTATTATGTACGCACCTTACACTTCCTTTGTCAGAGTTCCTTCTCTGCTCCTCTACTATCTTCATCTTCCCATTATAATATTTTCTTCAGACCTCCCTCGTCACAATCTTGTCTTCGTCTTACTCTCCTCCTCTTCGTCTTCTCCGGTATTGCTATCTCCCCTTTCCTTCCCTTCCACTCCAGTTCCTCTGTTTCTGCGTCTTGCTTGTTAATATTTATCTTCTAAATTATCTCTTATTGCCATTTCTATTATGTATACGTGTGTGTCTGTGTGTGTAGAGTGAGTGGCTGTGGGTGTGGGTGTGTGTGTGTGAGAGAGAGAGCGAGAGCGAGCGAGCATGAGCGTGTGTGTGTGTGTGTGTGTGTGTGTGTGTGTGTGTGTGTGTGTGTGTGTGTGTTGATCCTACATTACGGTGGTGGCTTGGTGAGGTGCATATATAAGGTGTGGCATGGCTGGGGGACCACTTCATTGCCGCAGGAGTTATGGGGGTGATACGAAGCCCTGTTTTAAGGGGATAGTACAAAGGAGTACAAAGGAAATCAAGCAACAACAGATCTAGTAACCCTTCTAGGCTGCTTGTCCCCCAAAACACTGAGGATCAAGTGTCCAAACAGTGGTTTAAAGTGGTTAAGGGAACATTGGAAAGGGAACTACTGCCCTGCCACTAACGTGGCAGGACTAGGAAGTTAGTAGGGGACATATGGGTTAGTAACTGAGGGGAGGATAAAATAAAGTTATTCATTTACAAACGCAGTCAGTCGCGGGTTTGATGCGAGATATTTGTCTAGGCAGAATTTAAATGAATCAACGGTGCTGCAGTCTATAACGTCTCGGGGAAGCCCATTCCACAAGTTGACAACTCGATTGAAGAAGAAATTCTTAGATTCGTGTGAGTTAAAAGATTTACCAATAATTTTGCAACCGTTTCCCCGCGTGTAATTAGATTGGTCGATAGTGAAGTACTTACTACAGTTCATATTGTCGATGCCTTTGATGATTTTGAACACTTGAATTAAGTCACCTCTTAATCTGCGCTGGGTTAACGGAAATAGATTTAATTCTCTAAGACGCTCTTCGTATGGTTTGTTCTTTAGGCTAGGTATAATTTTGGTAACTCTACGTTGAACTCGTTCTAGCTTGTTTATGTCTTTTTGGTAATAAGGGCACCAGCATTGAACGCAGTATTCCAGAAGAGGGCGGACTAAGGAATTGTAAAGGGTTAGGATTACGTCTTTGGATTTATGCTCAAATGATCTGCCTATAAAGCCAATTATTTTGTTTGCCTTCTTAACAACTTCTGATCATTGTTGACTCGGTTTTAGGTTACTCGATATTGTTACTCCCAGATCGGTTTTCTGTTTACATTCTTAAGCTGAGTGCCATTCATCGAATAGTTTGCTTTCTCATTTAGGTATCCGATATGTAGTACTTTACATTTATCCGCATTGAAACTCATTTGCCAAATTTGGGCCCAATGTGACAATTTATCTAGATTGTGTTGCATATCGTCAACTTGATCTTTTGAGAGTACGCTATTTGCAATTTTTGTATCGTCAGCAAATTTTGAGATTGTACAGGTGTGATTGTACATAATAGTGGCTGTTTGTTTTGGTATATATATTCAGTTATTCATATAATTCTTATTTTCCTCCCTCAACATTCCATTAAGCTGAAAAAACACCCCCTAGACCCCCCTTCAAGATAAATGTCCCGGCCGAAGGCCGATTCCTCGTAACATTACAGGCTTGCTATCTCTCGTCAGGAAAAAATAGACAACTAAATGGCACGAAAGTTCTTAAAATTGACAACAAAATGGGGCGAAATGTGTTAAAATCGTCAAACTAATCGACCGAGCGCCTTAAAATGTCAAAACTAATGGGGCTTAACACGAGGGAGAAAGTGGTCCAGAAAACCGGCCCATCTCCCCTTTAATAAGTAGGACAAAACTCTTGCACATTAACTTCTATGACTCACAAACGACTAGAGTAATCATTGACGTGGACTATACCCTGTTCTAAATAAGTAGGCCAAAACTCTTAAACATTAAGGGGAGGCAGACCGTTTTTCTGGACCTCCTTCTCCCTAATGTTTAGCCCCACTAGTTTTGAAATGATAAGACGTTCGGCCCATTAGTTTGGTGATTTTAACACCTTTCGCCCCATTTCGTTGTAATTTTTAAGACTTTTCGTGCCATTTAGGTGTCGATTATTTCCTGGCGAGCGATAGCGAGGCTGCAAATTTTAAGAGGAACCGGCCTTCGGCCGGGAAATTTGTCTACCGAAAAATTTACAAATTTATCTTGAAGGAGGGTCTAGGCCCTAGGGGGTGTTTTTCCAAGCTTGATGGAGGTCTAGGAAGGAAACTAAAAAAAAAATATGAATAAATTCATTAATAGACCAAACAAACGGTCTGCCTCCCCTTAACTTCCATAAATCACAAACTACATGAGTAATCGAGCTAATATTTCTACTATTTCGAAAAGGTCAGCCAGGGAATAGGTGTGGAGATTTACAGCTTATTTGCTCCAGCCTTTATTGAGTTAACCCATTGTCACACGAACACTTTTTCCGTCAATTTTCGATGAGCAAGTTTTTTTCTCGTATTATTTCGGGACTTTTCCGCACTGGTATCGGTAACTAGACAGAAGGTAGATTAGGTTAGGCGGCTGAATTCTGATAAAGTGTAATTTTCTAAGCTTCCAGACCATAATTGCCCCTAAAAATTGCTCGAAAAACGGTTCATGTGACACCGGCTTTACAGGGTTAGGGTTCACGATTTCTGGCCTACTCATTTGGAACAGGGTATAGCACTTTTACTTAATGAACTACAGCGTATTAACCCCTTCAGTTCCACCTATACATGTTAGCCTTTTATTCTGGCTAACAGTAGATGGTTTTATACAGCTTATATTATACCTCTAGGACTTAAGGGGGTAATGGTTATTTTTTTTCTATTTTTTTTTTTTTTTTAATATTTATTTTTAGTTTACTCGCTAGACCTCCATCAATTAAAAAAACACACACGCTCCTAGACCCCCTTTCAAGATATATTTGTAAATTTTTCGGCAGAAAACTTTCCTGGCCGATTACCGGATCCTACTAAAATTTCAGACTCGCTATCGCTCGCCAGGATAAAATCTACATCTACAAGGCAGGTCTTAAAGTCACCAAACTAATGGAGCGAACGTCTTAAAATCTCAAAGCTAATGGGGATAAGCATGAGGGAGAAGAAGTCCAAACTAAAGCAACTAGGCCTACCTGCCCCTTAAAGGGATACACTCACTCTCACTGAACCCTCTGAAGGGTGCGAGTTGTTATCCTGATCATACTTACAACGCCCCCCTCCCCCTCCTCCTCTATTATCCCTTTCTCTACCTCCCTCCCTTCACCCAGCTATTCCCCCTTTCTCCTCACTCTCCCACATTCTTCCTATGTATTCCCCCTCTCTTCCTCTCGCTATCAGTCTCCCTTTTTCCTTCTTCTCCCTGTTTCTGTCCTTCACTTCTTACCCTCCCTCCCTCCCATATTGCCCCCAGCCAGCCCCACTCCTCTCTAACTATCCCCCCTCCCTCTCCTTCCCTCCTAGTCCCCTATTATCCTCTTCTCTTCCTCCCTCACTTCCCCCATCTCCCTGTTATTATCCCCCCCCCCCGATTTTCCCCGTTCTTCCCTTCCCCCTTCTTACTCCACTACTATCCCTTTCTTCCTCACTTTCTCTCTTCCTTACATCCCACAGCCCCCTCCCCCACCCCTTTTCCTCCCCGTCCTTCCCTCCTTCCTCCCTTATTATTTCTTTCTCTCCCCCCCCCTTCCTTCTTCCAGCCATCCATCCAATCCTTCTTCTAACTCCCCCCCCCCCTCCAACCCTTCTCCCCTTCCCCCTCCTACTCCCTTATTATTCCTTTGTCTTCCTCCTTCCCTCCCTCATCCCCATCCCTTCATTCCCTCTTATTAAAACTCCTCTACCATCTCCCCCCTCCAGTCAACACCCCCCCCCTCCCCCATTACCAGTAACGACCGTAAGTGGGAACATTAGCTGCTGCCTTAAGGGGTCCGACCATTTTTTTTGTCTTTCTTGGTAGTAGCTATTCGACCTCATTCAGCCTACTGTTTTAAGACGTTTCTCCCCATTCAGGTATCGATTTTTACCTGGCGAGCGATAGCGAGCAATCATTGTATGGAGAAATCTGGCTTCGACGGAGACATTTTTCTACCGAAAATTTTTAAAATTAAGTCAGCTGTCTGAAACATAATCCAAAATATATATACTGTATATATACTGTATATATACTGTATATATATATATATATATATATATATATATATATATATATATATACTATACAGTATATGACGTTCCATAGAGAATATATAGATAAATAATTGTAATAATAATAATAATAATAATAATAATAATATAAATAAAAAACTTCAGACCAACATACTGAGTCATCTTGGTTTGTGTCCATCCACTTCTCTTCTCCTTCCACCACCTATCATCCCCTATTCTCCCATCCTCCCTTCCTCTTGCTTCAGCCACCCACCCGTATCCTGGATCGCTTCGGAGATCGGCCCATTATTCTTGACTTGTTTCTAACTTCTAATCCTTCCTCTTATACTGCTAATATTTTCTCTCCTTTGGGCTCCTCCGACCATAAACTTATCTCTGTCATCTGTCCTATCTCTCCTGTACGGCCACCCAATCCTCCCAGCCGGCGGCGCTTGTGGCACTTTGGAGCTGCCGACTGGGAGGCTCTCCGGCAGTACTTCTTTGATTTCCATTTTGCCTCTCTCATCCACGTAGAAAAAAAAAACTCTCCCTATCTTTTCTTTTCTACCTATTATCAACTATTTATCCAATCCTCCTCTCTTTCCTTCCCTTTATCCCATCCTGCAAAATCATTGACATAAATCATCCAACGCCAAGAAAAAAAAGAGGCAACCGAGAACCACCAGCGATAAGGACCGAAGACAGCGAGGATCGAGGACAGCCATGAACATAAATGTAGATCCTACAAGAACCAAAAATATTATTAAAGAGCGTTCCGTGAGTTCTAAAATAACAAATTTAAAGGTTTTCTATGCAAACGCTCGTAGCATAGGCAATACATTTTCAGATTTAGAGGAGCTAGTGTTTACAGAAAATTATGATGTGATTGGCATAACAGAATCTTGGCTCAATACAGAAGATAGAGACTTTTTAGCAGAGTATTCACTTCCCGGTTATGTAATGTTTGAGAAAAGCCGAATAAATCTAAATGGAGGTGGCGTTTTACTTTATATCAAAGAAATTCTTAACCCTACCCTCTTGTCAAAACCTCAAATTGTGAACGTCGACGCATCTTTTGTGCTAATAAAGAATAATAAAGGTACACAAATAATACTTGCATTAATATACAGACCTCCAGCTCAATCAGTGCAAACTGACCGAGAAATTTAAATTTACGAACAAATTGCAGATGTAAGTAACTCACAAGATACCGTAATTTTTGGCGACTTTAATTTACCTGTGACCAAGTGGGGCGATACTCTTACTTCACACTCAGGATATGACTTGTATACGAACTTGCAAGAGAGTTCGCTTTATCAATTTGTTCGAACGCCGACCCGTGGTAATAACGTTCTTGACATTGTACTTGCAACAAAAGAAGAATTAATAGAGAATTTGAATGTTGGTGATGAATTCAGTAACAGCGACCATCGTACGATAACTTTCACTTTAAAGTTTACTAGTAACGAACCAAATAGTAGCATCGAAAAAGTCCCTAATTTCAAGAAAGCAAACTTCCATAAACTTAGAGCTATGTTTAAAGAAACTGACTGGAGCTTTTTAATTAACAATAACGACATAAATACATCTTGGAAGTTATTCGAAACCACTTACCTAAAAGCAGTGCAAGACTGCATACCATCGAAAATACGGCGTCCAGGCCATAATAATAAGCCCAAATGGTGGAATAAAGATATTTCAAACTGCCTGCTTGCTAAAAAAAATTGCTAATGATAGATTAAAATCCTCACAAAATGACGAAGAACGGGTGAAATTTGTAGAGCTACGACGCAAAGCCAAAAAGTTAATTAAGCAAAGTAAAAAGACCTTAGAGTTACATATTGCGAATCAAATAAAACAAACCCGAAAATATTCTATAGTTATATCAGAAAGAAAAAAGTAGTTACTTCAACTGTTCGACCGTTAGTCGATGAAAATGGAGAATACACCAAAGACGAAGTACAAATGAGTAATGCCCTCAATACCTTCTTTGCATCAGTTTTTACAACAGAAGACCTCAGTGATATCCCTACACCATCGCCGATTCAGATTAATAATTCAGATGTTCTAAGCAATATCACCGTTACAGAGAGAGAAGTATTGAATTGTTTAGATAAACTCAAGGTAAATAAAACGCCTGGACCTGATACAATCTCGCCTAGAGTTCTAAAGGAAGCTAAGGATGAGCTCTCCAAACCACTGACATTACTATTCAATAAATCCTTGCAGTCTGGAACTATGCCTGATCAGTGGAAGCTAGCCAACGTAACACCGATATTCAAAAAAGGCAGCAAATCCCTACCCAGTAACTATCGTCCAATTAGCTTAACCTCAGTTGTATGTAAAATGCTAGAAACGGTCATACAAGACAGACTCGTAAATCACTTAGAGGAAAATAACATACTTAAAGATACTCAACACGGCTTTCGTAAAAAACGTTCCTGTTTAACAAACCTCTTAGACTTCTTCCACGATATCCTCAACCTCTACGATGAGAGTAAAGCTGTAGATATTATATACCTTGATTTTCAAAAGGCCTTTGACAAAGTTCCCCACAAACGTTTACTGCTAAAACTAAAAGCGCATGGAATACAAGACGGTGTGTTGAAATGGATAGAAAATTGGCTCAGCGACAGAAAGCAAAGACTAGTCATAAACGGTAAGGCATCTAAATGGACCAATGTAAGGAGCGGGGTACCCCAGGGATCGGTACTAGGACCAATTCTCTTTCTAATTTACATCAACGACATAGATGAGGGTCTCACCTGTACAATCTCAAAATTTGCTGACGATACAAAAATTGCAAATAGCGTACTCTCAAAAGAACAAGTTGACGTAATGCAACACAATCTAGATAAATTGTCATGTTGGGCCCAAATTTGGCAAATGAGTTTCAATGCGGATAAATGTAAAGTACTACATATCGGATACCTAAATGAGAAAGCAAACTATTCGATGAATGGCACTCAGCTTAAGAATGTAAACAGAGAAACCGATCTGGGAGTAACAATATCGAGTAACCTAAAACCGAGTCAACAATGTTCAGAAGTTGTTAAGAAGGCAAACAAAATAATTGGCTTTATAGGCAGGTCATTTGAGCATAAATCCAAAGAAGTTATCCTAACCCTTTACAATTCCTTAGTCCGCCCTCTTCTGGAATACTGCGTTCAATCCTGGTGCCCTTATTACCAAAAAGATATAAACAAGCTAGAACGAGTTCAACGTAGAGTTACCAAAATGATACCTAGCCTAAAGAACAAACCATACGAAGAGCGTCTTAGAGAATTAAATCTATTTCCTTTAACCCAGCGCAGATTAAGAGGTGACTTAATTCAAGTGTTCAAAATCATCAAAGGCATCGACAATATGAACTGTAGTAAGTACTTCACTATCGACCAATCTAATTACACGCGGGGAAACGGTTGCAAAATTATTGGTAAATCTTTTAACTCACACGAATCTAAGAATTTCTTCTTCAATCGAGTTGTCAACTTGTGGAATGGGCTTCCCCGAAACGTTATAGACTGCATAACCGTTGATTCATTTAAACTCCGTCTAGACAAATATCTCGCATCAAACCCGCGACTGACTGCGTTTGTAAATGAATAACTTTATTTTATCCCCCCCTCAGTTACTAACCCATCTGTCCCCTACTAACTTCCTAATCCTGCCACGGACATTAGTTCCAGGGCAGTAATTCCCTTTCCAATGTTCCCTTACCCACTCTAAACCACTGTTTGGACACTTGATCCTCAGTGTTTTGGAGGACAAGCAACCTAGAAGGGTCACTAGATCTGTTGTTGCTTGATTTCCTTTGTATTCCTTTGTACTCCTTTGTAAATCTTTTAACTCACACGAGTCTAAGAACTTCTTCAATCGAGTTGTGAACTTGTGTAATGGGCTTTCTCGAGATGTTATGGACTGCAGCACTGTTGATTCATTTAAAGGTTGCTTACACAAACGCTCGTGTACACTCTGAACCACTGCTGGATACTTTGAACAGCTGTGATTTAGAGGGCATTCAACCTCGAGGTGTCTCTATATCTGTTGTTGCTTGACTTCCTGTGTACTCCTTTGTACTCTAATTTTTCCTCCGTCCACCTCTCCTTTTCCTCCCACGCCTTCCTATATCCATGTTTCTCCCATCTTTCCTCTCTCTCTCTCTCCCCCCCCCCCCAATCTTCTCACCTACCCCTACCCCTCACGAACCTATTAGCGGTAAGGACTAAAAGTGAGAACGTTAGCTGAGGCCTCGAGAAAAGAAAAACATATATAATATTTAAAAAGTGGGAATTTTGTATCCATTGACATTGACATTGGTGTATATTTTCCCTCTAATAATGAAGGTCTTTGAATAGTTACGCAAAGGGAAAGCTTTTGAATCCTCTGATGTGGAGATCTGCTGATGATATCAATAGTATGCACCAGATTTATTCTTCATATTTTACTATATACAGTGTATACTGTAAGGACTAAATATACAGGTATATACAGTATATAATTATATATATATATATATATATATATATATATATATATATATTATATATATTATATATATATATATATATGGAGAGAGAGATATTTATATTTTCCAAGGGTGTTATGGTGAACATAATGTAATAGTTATCTATTGAAGTTGAGATTAATCAGTAATATGGCTTATTTGTTAACCCTTTGCAGATTATGACGCCCTCTGATAATATATTCTGGCTATTATTAGACGATTTTATACTGCTTAAGAAAGATCTGCTGGAATTATTTGGGTGAAGACCATCTCAATTAACCCTTGGACTTCCGTATACCCTTTTTAATGTGAACGAAATCGTCTAATAATAGCCAGAAAACAGATAAGAAATGTGTCATCGGATCTTGAAAGTATGTTTGTATGTACAGTATATACTCTGGCACCTTCCCCAGTATATACTCTGGCACCTTCCCCAGTATATACTCTGGCACCTTCCCCAGTATATACTCTGGCACCTTCCCCAGTATATACTCTGGCACCTTCCCCAGTATATACTCTGGCACCTTCCCAGTATATACTCTGGCACCTTCCCCAGTATATACTCTGGCACCTTCCCCAGTATATACTCTGGCACCTTCCCCAGTATATACTCTGGCACCTTCCCCAGTATATACTCTGGCACCTTCCCCAGTACTCTGGCACCTTCCCCAGTATATACTCTGGCACCTTCCCCAGTATATACTCTGGCACCTTCCCCAGTATATACTCTGGCACCTTCCCCAGTATATACTCTGGCACCTTCCCCAGTATATACTCTGGCACCTTCCCCAGTATATACTCTGGCACCTTCCCCAGTATATACTCTGGCACCTTCCCCAGTATATACTCTGGCACCTTCCCCAGTATATACTCTGGCACCTTCCCCAGTATATACTCTGGCACCTTCCCCAGTATATACTCTGGCACCTTCCCCAGTATATACTCTGGCACCTTCCCCAGTATATACTCTGGCACCTTCCCCAGTTTCCTTTTTTTATTTTATTTTTTTGATACCTGACAATTTAAATACATATGTTGCATCTACCGTTCCCCAAATACATATGTTGCATCTACCGTTCCCCAAATACTCCTCCAGAGCAAAGTCTTTTTGATTCTCTGTCCTCACAACTCAGTGTCCTCAACTTAAATGCTTCTTCTGAAATCACTGTGTTGGGTGATTTTAATGTCCATAATGTTGAATGGCTCACTCATTCAGCCAGGACTGATGATGCTGGTCTTGAATGTGAGCTATTTGCAGACTCATTTAATCTCACTCAACTAGTCAACCAACCCACCCGTGTACCAGATAATCCTGATCATAATTCCCACCTACTGGACTTATTCCATGGACCTCTTTCTTTTCTAATGATGCACACTCCACCTTGAGCCACATACAAGATTTTATAAAAATTGGAATGGAAACTTTTATTCCTCATCAAAAGTACAGTAACAGATCTAATTCACCTAAATGGTTTGACCATAATTGTGCTAGAGTAACTGAACAAAAAGCAATAGCCTACAATGCATACACAAGATCAAAAACACATGAAGTCTTTAATTACTTTAGAAACATCAGAAATCATGCCAAAATTGTATTAAATCTAACTAAATCAAACTTTCTCCACAAGCAGGCAAATAAACTTCTAAATAATCCAAATGATAACAAAATATTTTGGTCTACTCTTAACTCATTCAAGTCCAACTTCACTACTGTTTCATCCATTTCACCATTAAAATCTCCGACTGGCAATCTTGTAAGTGACCCACGAGGTAAAGCTAACCTTCTTGCGGATATTTTCTCCACCAACTCAACCTTAGATGAAGTAAATCAAGATGTCCCTGTACTTAATTTGAATTCGCCTGAAATTCCCTCACTTAAGATCCACACCAGACATGTCAAAACTATTTTGCAGAATCTCTCAGTAGATAAAGCTCCTGGTCCAGATGAAATTCCTCCAATAGTACTTAAGAATTGCTCCTTGGTGCTCGCTCCTGTATTGGACAAATTTTTCCGTCTGTGTACTCATACCTCATGCTTCCCAGTATCCTGGAAAGAAGCAAACATCCATCCAGTTCCTAAAAAAGGTGCCTCTTCAGATCCATCAAACTACAGACCAATAGCTATAACTTCCACTCTTGGTAAAGTTTTTGAAATTATATTAAATAATCACTTAATTAAGCATCTTGAGAATAATAAATTAATCAGTGATAGGCAATATGGTTTTAGACGATGTCGATCAACTGCAGACATTCTTTGCCTTCTTACGCATCAAATCAACCAAGCTACAGACCAACATGGTGAAACACATACAATAGCACTGGATATATCAAAGGCATTTGATAGAGTCTGGCATCAATCCTTATTGTCGAAGATGTCACACTACGGCCTTGCATCATTAGTTCCACTAATTTCTTCTTATCTTCATAACAGAAAAATATGTGTAATGGTAGATGGCCTTTATTCTCAATTTCACTCAATAAATGCTGGTGTTCCCCAGGGATCAGTTTTGGCCCCAACTCTTTTCCTCATTCATATCAATGATCTCATATCTACCACTCATAATCCAATACATTCCTACGCAGATGACTCAACACTCCACAGTTCCTTCACATTTACCAATTCTTTCACCCAACCCGATCTTATAAATTCAAAAATAAACACTGCAATTTCTCTGAACCAGGACCTTTCTAGAATTAATGGATGGGGACAAAAGAATCTAGTTTCCTTTATTGCACAGAAAACCAAGTACATTCAATTTTCTAACCGACAGAATCTCACTGACTCCCATATATTTTTTAATGATGTAAATATTCCCACTTCCCCTAGCATTGACATTCTCGGTGTAACATTAACTACTAACCTGAGCTGAACACATTATGTTAGAAGCATTGCTAAGAATGCCTCTAAAAAACTGGGACTCCTGTACAGAGTTTGAGAATTCTTCACTGACGAGCAGTTGGCCGTAATATATAAAAGTCATGTGCGTTCTCAGATGGATTACTGTTCACCTCTGTGGAGTGGAAGTGGAGTGGTTGCATTGAGGCAGTTGGACAAAATTCAAAATAAAGCAATAACCCTGCAATCACACAGGACCTTCCTACATTATCCATACGAAGAAACGTTGCATCCCTTGCATTATTCTACAGATATTTTCACAGCAATTGTTCCGAGGAACTTGCTTCAATTGTGCCGCCTCTCCACATCTTTCCCCGTAGAAATAGGGCAGCTGAGAGCGCCCATGAATTTACACTTTCTCCTCCACAATGCAGAACTTCTGCTTATCAAAATTCATTTATCCCCAGAACTACTACTCTTTGGAATTCACTTCCCTCGAGTTGCTTTCCACAAACTTACAATCTACAACAGCTTAAATCCAGTTGTTACAAACATTTTATGAATGGAGGATGCCTTTAGGCATATGGATTTTTTTTTTTTATCTGTGTTTTTCCTTCCTCCGTTCATTATCTCAAAAAAAACAAAAAACAAAAAATCTCACGTTACTCTATATTACTTGAGGTGGAAATAGTAAAATGTATTGTGGAGTAAAAGAATATTACAAAATTAATGTATTATGTAGCTGTAGGGGTCTAGCCGTCTAATGGGATAGCCGATGATAAAAAATATATCGTATTTGTTAGTCGCTCTCTGTCTCTCTCTCTCTCTCTCTCTCTCTCTCTCTCTCTTCAGAGAGCCTTCATCTTTGCTATCCTTTCCTTCCACTTTCTCTTAGGGTTGCTATCTCTATTAGGATTAAGTCCTGGTCACCTCGCAGGGATCGTAAGATCTGTGTGGCCAGTGTATCTATGTAAATCTATGTAAATCTCTCTCTCTCTCGTAATTTATATATATATATACACACAGTATATCTTGGGTTGACGTTCCACGTGAAAAATTCTGTAAAACCTCATACTGTCGCTGGGTTTGTGGACGTGGTAGAGTTTGTGCGAGTCAGTGATACAACGGAAGATTTATTTACTCCCTGCTATACAGAATCAGCGGGTATTGTGGCGGGGTGCAGGGCTGGCAGGAGAGAGACTGAGAGTGAGAGAGAGAGAGTTATACAGAGTTACACAGACACTCAGACAACACAGACTTTGCAGTCCACACTAGGTGATCCGGCCTTGATACTACCAGAGACTGGAACAATTTATAGTAGAAGAATAGGACAGCAAAGTAGAAAGCTCTTTTCTCACCCTCCGCTCTCTTTGGCTAAAAAGTCGTAAAGGAAAATATGAAGAAGTGTACAATTAAGGGTCAAGAAATGCCCAGAAGGAAATTTTGTATATGGGATAGAAAGAAATTATTCTGAAAGGGAATTTACACTTCCATACAAATATATTCATTTATACTAATCCAATCTCCATCAGATGATCGTCCAGTATCAATTGAATTACTATAGACCAGAGGGGAGAGAGAGAGAGAGAGAGATAATTACAGTTACAAGGAATATTTAGTGCCTCAAAGACCTTGCGATCCATGCCAGGGAGATACTCGAAGCGAAAAAATATATTTTGATAGAGCACTGCACTAACTTCAGAGGATGCAAAATAGTGTCTACGCTATTCATGAACTACTCTACTGATCGACTATTTACAACTGCTAAAGGAAGTGAAAAAGTTTCCACATACACTATTGATAAGCCTCTGCAATTTTAACTTCAAGCCCTGGTTGCTTGTTGTAGTCATTAAGGGGTAAACATTGTGTTAAAATCCACGTGTTCAAACCTATTAGAAGTTTTAGAGACGTAAATTAGTTGACCTTGCATTTTTAACGAAAAAAGGTCATATATATAAAGTATATCTATATCTATACCGGTATATATATATATATATATATATATATATATATATATATATATATATATATATATATATATATACACACAAGTAAATACAATTATATATATATGTAGATAGATAAATAGATATGCACATAGGTAAATAAAACACACACTCCTACATCTGACTCCCATACCTTGCTCGAACCAAAATAAACGCTGCCATTACTACGGTACCAAAAATAGTCACCCCTGAGCCAAGAAAAGTGGGATCGTTATAGATAGATATATAATGCGAAATATAGATAGAGATAAGATAGGTAAAACTTGATAGAGACAAATAATATTGATATGTAGATAAATTATTGATATTGATAGATGGATAGATAGACATATAGATTGATAGATATAGACTCGTAGATAGATAGATAGATAGATAACTAGATAGCTAGACAAAGGTAGAGATAGTTAAATATATAGATAGACAGAAAGATAGAGATAATTAAATATATAGATAGATATACACATAAAGATAGATAGATAAGTAGATAAATATATACACATACAAATGGATAAATAAAGTACGAACTCCTACACCTGCCTCTCACACCTTGAGCAAACCAAAGTAAACCCAACCATTACTACGGTACCAAAAATAGCCACCCCTGAGCCAAGAAAAGTGGGAGGTCGCTTTTTTTGGCACGGGATTTGGAGGAGAGAGAGGGAGAGATAGAGAGTGTGAGAGTGAGAGAGAGAGTGGGTGAAAGTGAGTGTGAGAGAGTGAGAGTATGAGAGTCAGAGTAAGAGAGAGAGAGTGGGTGAGAGTGAGGGAGATAGAGAGAGAAAGTGAGAGACTGTGTAAGAGTGAGAGCGAGAGAGAGGAAGAGGAAGCTAAGTAGGTAATTGGAGAGACCGATAGATAGGTACATAGGTAGATAAATTAATAGACTGATATCTAAATTTGTAAGATGATAAAAACAAGTGGAAGCCCTATTATTTGACAGATGCTACAGGTAACTTGGGAGAGGCAGGTGGGGAGGGAGATAGATAGACAGATAGCTATATATGGATCGACAGCTACGTGACCGATAGATAGATTTGTTTTAGGATTCATATGTCCTATAAAAGGTAAAGTAACCACAAATTACAGGAAGTGAAAACATCTAAATAACCATTATCCTATTACGTACCAATATTGAGATAGAAACATTTTAAGAATGTTAATGAGTTCAAGCCCATACCATAGACAAAAATAGGTGGCAATTGTCCGAACACAGATCCATATCTCCCCAACCACACAACACACACATACACTCATACATATTATACTGTAGTATCATTATACCAGTATCAACACAAAAACAGGGAGCTATAACCCCCTCCACCACCGGACAGACAGATAGTCTTACAAGGCTTTACAAGGAGGTACTCAATTGTGTTTTCTATTTGTTGTGGGCATAAGAAGTGGGGAATGAAGGTCCATGAAGTTTTTACAGCGATGCAGTAATATATTTTCATTATGTAATTCATCAAATGTTACGATTGCATCATTATGCTCTCTTTACACCCTTGTTTCTGATACATAAATGTTAATGCTTGTATATCAATAATGGTACATAATAGGAAATAGGTTATTTATAAGTTTTAACTTTTTGTTCCTGTATATTATACCATGTTATTTTAATGGTATCGTTTTCAAACACCCTGCATATATATAAATATATTTATATATATACTGTAGATATATATATATATATATATATATATATATATATATATATATATATATATATATATATATATATATACTGTATATATGTATGTATATCAAGGAAGTTTGTTTTCTATCAATCATGCTAATTGATCTAGGTATAAATAGTCCTGTATATAATAAAAACTGGAGCCTATCATCCTGTAGGTCTGACGAGTCCCATCAGGCCCGGTATTATGATGGCCCTTTTAGCAGAGGAGTGGGCATAAGTTTTCTCGTTAATAAGTTCCCATATCAAGGGGAGGGATGACCTTATTAAGGCAAGGCCACCTAGAGTACCAGGCCGTGTTGACCATTCTGTGACGTAGGCAATGGGGTGCTACATCCACTGCCCGCGCTCTGTCCCCATTTTATAAATACTCTCTTTTATTCTTTTCTCTGTTAAATTTTAGATTAACGTACAAACAAATTATATATTTTACGTTTAAGGTGTACGCAAAACCACTATCTACCTATATCTTACTTTATTATACTCTATATTATGATACCGATATCATAACAACATGTTTTGGTTATTTCTTGCATATGACTTATACCTTGAACAAGTAGTTGTACAAGATTAAAACTTATTATAAGTATATCTCATTACTTTGTTATATTGGAGTAAAATAAAACACAATGATATATACATTACTATATTATATACAAAGACATAAACAACCTTACTGAAGAGCCAATGATATATACATTACTATAGTATATACAAAGACATAAACAACCTTACTGAAGAGCCAATTTACGTGACATCCAATATTATTAGGGGAGGTGTGGTGGAGTGGTCATGCCACTGGATTGGTAATCCAATGGACCCGGGTTCAAATCCCGATATGTCAATGGGAAGATATTATTGGGATTGAATTTGTGCTGTACCTAGTATCAGTGCATTACCACAAAGCCCACCGAAATGCCAAAAAAATACCCTCATTGTTCCCTGATTAAATAACACTGTATGAATATTCCCATATTCAAAATATGTTACAGGGGGACAATGCCTAGTGAGTTCACTGCTCAATAGGTGGCGTTCTGAGAGTAAGGGTCTGAGTCTGGAGGGTGAGACGGTGAAGCACTTGAACGAAGCAACCAGCCGCTTCAGAGATGGAGCTGCTTCGAGCCATGATGGATGCTTCACATGTCTCACTCCCCAGACTGGAACAAGACCTCACGGGCTTCACCGTGTTGAGCGGTGGAATGTACAGGCTCCTAGCCTATGCCCGAGAGGGAGTATTTGGAATATAGAAAACAAAAACAAATCGTGAACAAATATATATAAGTAACTTAATTATATACTATATGTATTAAGATGAACAATATATTTACTGTAACACACACACACACACACATACACACACACGATATCATATTATATACTATGCAATACAGTACACATTATCTATTTCTCTAGGGTTTGAAGCTTTCTCTTCACGCCTACATTCTTATTAGCTCTGTTAGCTGTTAGGATGTTATTTTCTTTAGCACAGTAATTATTTAAAATTGCACTTGTTGAAGCATATACCACCATACTTTCTATTTTTTCGGTACTATGACCATTTTCACAGATATCACTAGGGAACAGGAGATCATCATCTGCTAAAGCCGTAACTGTGAGGTGTGTTGCTATATTTCTTTGGCTAGTAGCATTGCGAAAGGCAGGAAGCTTAGCAAGTTTGTTAATTACAATATAGTTATACATGACCATGTTCGCAGTCACACTATCTGGGTATATAAGAGAACCTCTGCTAATTCCAGCAATGTAACTTAGATTTTCTGGGATTTCTTCAGCACTATCTGAACACGTAATCATTTCTTTACAAGCATTACATTTCATTTTCTTTATCACGGAGTAACAACAATAGCCAGCTAAATAAACTATAACGGGGATGATGTCTTTACACCTGTCAATATCCTCCTTACAAACTTCAACATTCGTATGACATAAACCAAAATCAATTTCCTCATCTGTTTTTACTTGCTCATAGTCAATTTCTTCAAAATCCTTTAAAATGACCTTCTTGTCGAGTATGGGTAAACTAAGTTTTAACACTGACATCATCCGTATCTTTTTCTCACACTCATATATTTGGCGTACAGAAATATTGTAATTTGCTCCTGCTAACTGTCGATACTGACCAAATCTTGCTTCCAAATTGTCTGTTTGAAATTTTCCTGTTAGTATGTAGGTCATATTCAGTTCTGTTATGCAATAATTTGTTATTTCAAATATTGCATGGGTCGTATGTTTCAGAGCTCTAATTGTTTCCCTAGTCAGTTTCCCCCCACATCCTGGAAGACTATCCCACGCATCTAACCACTTAAGGAAACTATCCAAGAACTGATATCGGTCATCATCTGCACTATTTGTTAATGGACAAGATAACTTGTTATTGTGCCTAAGACCTTTAAATGGGGATTTCACATTCATTATATTCCACCAATTAAGAAACACTTCGATGTACCTAGCAACATCTGAAAATAACGTTAGGCCATTATGTTTTCCAATATTGAGCAAGGCTTGAATTATATACTCATTAAAAATTTGGAGAACTAATTTGACATTTTGTCTCTCTAGGTTGGAGGGGGATAATGCTTTCAGGCTTAGCCTATAGGCCTGCTTTAGGAGCAAATTTTCCTCTAAGAAATACAGTTTTTTGAGAGTACTGAAAGGGGCATACATTATCTAATTAGATTCATTACGGAAATTTTTACTTGGGAACTGTGGGAATTTCATAGTTTTTTCTTCATCTTTCTGTCCTAGCCAATTATTCCTGATGCATTTTAAAATATGTACAGCGTCGTATAGGAAAAAGAGAGGTCTGATACTTTCCGCTGGATGTGGGTAAACAATGGACAGTTTTGGTGGATTGGCAAAATATGATACAGCTTTGCCATTGATTGCATTATTGTCTGTTACAATGCTAATGACACTAAATCCTATCTTCTCAAGCCCTAAAATAATCTTCTTCATAATGTTATATAATGTCTCTGCCTTCATTATCTTTGCTGGAATTATGTGAACAACATCTCTTTATTTTGACCGAATACTGTTTAGCATAAACACATATGCGCTTGTTGCAATTGCATCACTGTCAAATGCTGAACCAACAATATTTCCTGCTTTATAATCCAAGTAAGGCTTCAGGTGAATTTCATCAACCATCATTGTAACCGTTTTATCACGGGTTGTCAGGGACTTAAATTTGTTCTTAATATACATAAGAAAATGGCTGGTACGGTGTTCGATAGCTGGGTTAAACGTTTTGGACAAAAATATTCGTCTTATAGTTGAATAGCTAGGTAGAATTAGGCATTTCTTATCTCTCAGAAGTCTGTAACCTTGAGGTGAGCAATTATGCAAGAGAGAGGAGAATATCAAAAATTCTGAGGAGTAATCAAATTTAGTGAGAGTCATTAAAAGAAGCTGTTCACAAACGAATTTGAGTGTATTCTGATACTTGAAGCCATTATCCTGTACAATAGTTGACAAAAAGGAGATCACAAGTTGAATTATTACAATTGCATTAATTGGGTTTGAGGCAGGATTATTGATATCGCACTTACGCAAAGCATCAAGCAACACTTCAAGTGTATTAATGTCAGTGACCTTTGAAGGAATCTTATAATCCCCTAGATGGTTTATTTGCACCGCCTGTACACTAGCCTGAACATTACAGTCTGATTTGATGACTAAGGACAAAATAACTTTAGGTTGTGGGGAATGAACAATTCGACATATATGAAAATCTTCCTCGTTTTCAATAACTGTCCAGTATTTCTTATCAATGAACTGTATTTTGTCTTTAAGTTCATCTAAAGAATGAAATGTTATGTCTTGTTTGTACTTATTGTTATCTGCAATACTCTTTGCTACCGCAGCTTGAATGGCAGACTCTTCCATTCGTTTCCTATTCTTGTCCGGGGCTTCTCTAGCATGTGATGGGCCAGAAAGGTAAGAGGGGCAGTTTGGCAATTGTGATGGAATTACACCATCACAGAGCTGAGGATACGTCAACTTGGCCACTAATTTAGTTCCGCTCTTCTCGTCAAAGTACGAAGTCTCTCGCCTTATTTCATCAGGTCTAAAATGGAGCTCACACACCTGTAAGAGATGAAAGCTCCGATATAGCTAAGCTAAAAATAAATCGTTGCATAATTGTATTGCGAGCGATATTATTGCTTGGTAGTTCAATCATTCACGAAGGAGTAAATACACTGATTTTGAGCAGTGTGTAATTTGACTTATGTATATTATATACAATTCAATATACCACACTTAAATTACAGTACTGGGTAGGCTTAAATTTTGTATATATTTTTCCATAATTGGGAATACAAAATTATTTCATTATGCAGCATTGATCCAGGAGGAGGATCCAATTCAATGCATCCGCCAGCGTCGTCGTCAAACATACACAACAAACAAAATAAAATAACTTCTACTCCGTGGTTATGGATAACTTGCTTCGTCGATAATAATAATACTAATAATAATAATATTAGTAATTATAATAATATCAATAATGAAATTAATAATAATTATATTAAAGGTAACACATCTATTATATCATTAATGAAGTCATCAATATACCACATAATAAACTCCCGAAAATATATATACTCCCACTGTTGAGCTACTCAATTAATTAATTTCATTGGGGGTGTGGTGGTGAGATTAATAAAAATAATATTACTATTATTCTTATTATTACTATTATTAATATTATTATTATTATTATTACTACTGTATTATTACTACTATTATTATTATTTTTATTATTATTATTATTATTATTATTATTATTACTATTATTAGTATTACTATTATTATTATTATTATTATTATTATTATTAGTAGTATTATCAATATTATTATTATTATTATTATTATTATTTATATTTACATTATTATTTTTTCTATTTCAACTTGCTGAAGGAATGAGTAAATTTAGTCATGTAATGTTTAAGCCTACCGTACTCAATACTTAGACACGTGAATAACATTGTAGAATAATTTGTACTCACCCTGCTGTTTTCATTTGGAGTGTAATCTACTCGTCGAATGGCTGTAAGCCATTTGCTGGAAAGGTCAGCATTCCGTGCACTTTCGGTCCCGATCTGTAATTCCCCTTGCAATTTGGCACTGAACACGTGTAAGGCATTGTTGATGATCATGGAGAAGCTATCACAGGGAATAATGTACTTATAAAGTATATATGAGGGGGAAATAGTTTGGAAACACAGCGACAACCTCCCCCTACCTCACTAAAATGTATACTGACCTGCGAGGGTAGTGACCGTTTCAGCACTCCTTTTGTCGACGTCACATAATTTAAAGGTCCCATCCGTGCGGCCTGGTACTCTAGGTGGCCTTGGTTAAGGGGGGATGGCCCTGTTTTCTGGACCACTTTTTCCCTCATGTTTAGCCCCATTAGTTTTCAGATGTTAAGATGTTTGCCCCATTAGTTAGTCAATTTTAAGACCTTTCGCCCCATTTCTTCTTCAATATTTAGACCTTTCGTGCTATTTAGGTGTCGATTTTTTCCCTGGCGAACAATAGTGAGCCTGTAATGTTGGAAGAACCGGCCTTCGGCCGGGAAATTTTTCTACCGAAAAATTTACACATTAATCTAGAAGGGGGATCTAATGAATGTTTTTTTTTTTTTAATTGTATGGAGGTCTAGGGAGGAAACAAGAAAAATAATGAATACATGCAAAAATCGCCCAAAAAGTGAACCATCTCTCCTTAACACTATCTGATCCGACGTCTTGGGAGTTATGATATTAAAGACCCAGACCCCCTTCAATGTAGATTTGTATATTTTTAGATAGAACAATGTCCATGGTGAAGGCCAATTTCTTCTACGTTACAGGCTCGCAATCGCTCGCCCAGAAAAAGCTTGCCTAACGAAAAAAAATAAAAATAAAAATAAAAATACGAAAACAACTACGAACACAAAATATCGACACTTGAATGGGTACTGTTGCCAAGACTCTAATCTGGCACAAGATCAATGGATAGCTGCCCGTGATTGACTAACATCCCGGATTGAAACCTAATGTTATTTTTAAGGTGTGTGTGTGTGTGTGTGTGTCTCATCACTATATGCCTATATAGCTAGCTAACATGAACTACTTCTTAGCCTAGCTGCACTTGCCACATTAATTACTGTATGTATCATCATTCTTGTTGTGTATGTACCTTTTGGCAATAAAAAATATCAATCAAAAATATCAATCAATCACTAGACAGTTTCATACGTCTTAGGAAGGATATGTGGGAATTATATGGGTAAAGACTATCTCAATTAACCCTCTAACTTCCCCATACCCTTCCTAATCTGAATAAATCGTCTAATAATAGCCAGAACACAAAAACACAAATGCATCATCGTATCTCCTAAGGGTTACGTATAGACTCTTATTATGAAACTGTTCTGCCATCGTCCTATAATTGGTATTGTGATACAATTTTAATGATTAAAGGGATATGGGCCGTTTTTATTCTATTAATTTATTTAATCCATTATTTTTTAGTTTCCTCGATAGACCTCCATCAAGCTTAAATAAAACAAGACAAATTTATACATTTTCCGATAGAAAAATGTCTTAGCCGAAGGCTGGTTCTTTTTAAATTTAAGGCTCGCTATCGCGCGTCAGGAAAAAATCGACACCTATATGATACGATAGGTCTTAAAATTGACAATGAAATGGGGTGATAGGTGTTAAAATCGGCAAACTAAGGAGCCCAACGTTTTATAATCTCAAAACAAATGGGGCTTAACACGAATGAGAAAGGGATCTATACAAACGGTCCATCTCCCCTTAATGTAGGTATATTACCGCTAACGACGGTCTAGTTACCGTAAGTGTACCTCGCTATTCATCGGTAGCACCCAGCCACCCCCCACTCTCTCTGTCTCTCTCTCTCTCTCTCACATACACACACACACACTCTTTCACTCACTTTCACTCTCACACACTCACTCTTACTCTCTTTCTTTCTCTCTCTCTCTCTCACTCTCACTCTCACTCTCTCTCTCTCTCTCTCTCTCTCTCTCTCTCTCTCTCTCTCTCTCTCTCTCTCTCTGTGCGGGGGCTTCCGCTGAATTGCCACATGAATAATAATAATATTATTATTCATGTGGCAATTCAAGGGTGGAGTGCAATATAATGGTTATGCACTTTTTTTCAAAATATGCTTGCCAATAGTGAAAATATGATGCTATGTGGTGTCAAAAGACCTATGTTAAAATTTCGTTCGCCAAAGTTAATATTTTGAGGTGCCCCAAAGAAAATTAAGTTTTTAAAATATGCCAAATGAAAGATTATTTAATTTTGCACTTTTGTTTTCAAAATATGATTGCCAATAGTGACAATATGATGCTATGTGCTGGCAAAAGACACATATTAAAATTGTATGCACCTAAGTTAATATCTTGAGGTGCCCCAAAGAAAAATCAATTTAAAAAATAAGCTAAATATTAGATAATTAAACACATTTTATTAAAGACATTTTTAAAGCTATTTTACACTTCTAGGAGCAAAACAAATATATATATATTTTAACTGCAATGAGATGGAGAACAAGATAACATTAATTGCAATATATTGCAGGTGCCCCATAGCAAATGAATGTCATACATGTATTTTTGATCTGTACTTAGCTCTTCTCTGTTTACAAATGGTGAATCAGACGGAATTCGCTCAAATCTTACGATGCTTAGGTTTTCACATCCTTCAAGTCTTTTACCAATTTCTCCAACAAATCCTCTAGGTCCTCCTGTTTTGCCATCGAGTTTTTGAATTAGATGGCGAAGAGGAAGCTCATTGGCATGTAATTGACATACAAACCAATGCAGTGGCTTGTTTAGTTTCAGTTCTAAAAGTCTAATGACATCTCCTTTTGGTCCTGTGTTAACAGCGGTACCATCACAACCTAAAGCTAGAATGTCACTTTGTTGGATCTTGTTAGTTTCCATAAATTGTCAGATACCATCAGAAATTGCTTTTGCAGAACCCGTGTGAACTGCGATATGTCCGAGGTACTTTGATCCTGGTTCTTCTATCAAAGATATGTGCTCTTCCTGGATTCTTTTCCGATAATATTTATTTCCTATCTGTTTTTGAACTAGTGTAGTATCTTTTCTACCATCAAAATATAGGCCAATCATAAAGTTTTCAGATCTGTCTTTTTGTTGAAGAGAACTTCGTTGGCGTTGTCTTTCTCTTCGAATTCTGGATCGATCTATTACAATGGACGAGCTTGTCTTAGAACTTGAAGTTGCCATATCATGCAACACACAACTGGAAATGATGGCAGCAGCACGGTCTGATATACCAGTACGATCACAAGCAGATGCTTGAGCGGGTAAATGTAAGCGTTTCCTTGCAGTGGGAGAGGATGGAGTTCTTTGTCTTCGTTTCAGTGACCTTGGAATGGGGAATTCTTCGTTCTTGCCTTCATTATCTGTTTCACTTTCTGATAATGATGATCCAGGAAGTAAAGCCGGTTCATTTGTTCCCTTCTTGCTCTGCTGTTGATCGTAAAAACGTTCTTGCCTGCTTTTCCTTTCGCTAGCGAGTTGGTTTCCTTTCGAAACAAGAGCATCAACTGAACTTATCACCATTTTCCTTTCAGTACGTTGGTCTGTTAAAAATTAAGAATTGCTGTTCTCTCTTTCTCACAGTCAGAAAAAGTTTTGCATTTGCAGCATGAAACATCAAATAGTGTGTTTCGTGCTTTGTTTTTGAATTCATCGCATTTAACTTTATAGGATGGCACATCTTTCCTGCCTTTCATTTGTTTTAGAACACATCGGTACTTCTTCTGATAGTCTGTTATCATTCGTGTTATGCGGTCATGTGAAACACAAGGGATCGAAGCTTTTTTCCAAACCGATTCTATTTTGTTAGCTACAATGTTTGCAATTTCACTAGCTGCAGGGTCTTTATTATTAGTCTGCTTAATCTGATGCCTTTCAAATAAGTAACATTTCATCATATCTTCATAAGTGGAAAGCTTTCTACCACTAAGTTCACTGAAGCTGCCAAATATGGGACAGTCTGTCATTTTCCGAGTCACTGACATCGTGAATTCGTGATTTGATATGTCTTTTTAACAGCTTCACTTGTTCCAAAAATATATCAATACTTTGTCTAGAATTCACATGTATTAACACAGGAATGTAATTAACTCAATAGCTTAGCATAACAAGCCAGCACAAATAACACATCAGTTCCTCACGAGAGTCTTCTTATCACTGAGGGGCTAGGTAAACAACACTTGAACTGTACAGAGAAACAGAGCTTTTTCCTGAATTTTACTTGAAGATGTTGTTTCTAGAAAACTGCCTGTGAGCATTTTTAAAGGTCTAACTGAGATAATTATGCTATTGCACAGCTGAAAAAAAAATGATAGAAAATATATAAACAAAAAGAAGTACACTGTAGAAAATAAAATGTTATGGTATCTTTAGCGTGTCTGGGGCACCTCAAGAAATTGGCAAAATGCAAAATGTTTTTAACACATTCAATAAAAGCTGACAGATCATCAAAACAACGCTATTGCATATTAAATTTCGAAAATTATGTTTTCCACTCCACCCTATGTAACACAGATCAGAATATGTGAGCTTTGTGCTTGTGTACAATATGTGTTAGAGAG